>CM042147.1:39222697-39247697 GCA_023376005.1 Doryteuthis pealeii | reverse complement strand
CCTTCACTTCTTTTTAAATAGAAAGAGTAATATCATTATGCATATTTCTTTCTTCACCCTTGATTTATTTTTTATTTCCTTTATTTTTGGACGTTTTTCCCTTTTTCTTTCTTTCCTTCTTTCTTTTTAATTTTTCTTTCCTTTTTCCTTCATTAATCCTTTCCGTTCTTTCTAACTTTCTTCCTTACTCTTTGCTTTCTTCTTTCCTTCTATTACCATTTGTTTTTTGTCTTTCTTTCTTTCTTTCTTTCTTTCTTTCTTTCTTTCTTTCTACTTTTTGCTTTCTTTTTCTTTCTTTTATACTTTTCTTTCTTTCTTTTTTACAACATTGCATTCTTTCTCTTTCTTTCATTTTTACTCATATTTATTATACATTGATTTTTATTAATTTTATTTCTTTCCTTCTTGTTTTTAATTTACAGCTGATTTCCAACAAACTCACAGATCGTCTAGTACAGTGGTTCTAATTCGGGTTCCATGTAGACCCTCGGGGACCATATAAAATTTGTTGGGACCCAGGCAAGCAAAATGTATTTAACTATAAAATTACAATGGTATTTTTAAACATCGAATGGCTATGGGAGGGTCCACCAGAGTAAAATAGGGTTAAAAGGGGTCCATGGGTAAAGAAAGGTTGAGAACCATTAGTGTAGTAGTTTATATTTTTAATCATCACCTCTTTGTAATTATTCATAGACTCAATAATAGAGCAATATTTAAGCAATGTACTTAAACGCTGCTAAAAAATAAAGCAATTTCCTGTAAAATTTGCAACTGAATTATAATTTTCTCTTGCAGGAAGCGCGTGGTGTAATGGTTAAAGTCATGGGAAATGGACACGTCGCCCCGAGTTCAAATCCTGGACGTGGCAATTGCATTTCACTTAGCGCTAATACCCTTGTGAAAGGTATGAATCCTACTCTCTCTCCAGCTATAGGTAAATAGTAGGGCAGACTGGGCTCTTTAACCTTGGTTAGGCAACCGGTCTAGGAGAAGGAAAACTCTGAATTCAAACCTGTTAAACCCGCTTAAGAAATTGACCTTGTGTCACATCCTGCTCGTGTGGAGGGATTGGTAAATATATATAATTTGTTCTTGTAATCTTTGTATTGGATGTTACTTTTTAATTATCCAAATTCATGTTTGGAATATTTATAAACATCTTCCACTCCTTCCTAAATAGAAGCAATAATAACATTATGGATCGCTGTTACAACTGATGCCCAGCAGGCTGAAGGATCGTCTTGTACTTTGTATTTGTAACCAGCATCTCTTTGTATCTATTAATAGACACAAAGAATCATGACGAGCCATTGTATTCTGATGATGGTATAGATAAACATCTAGCAATCAATAATCGTAATTATGATTCTCATTTGAACATCAATCATTGATGACCTAAAAGCAGACTTACAACCTTTGATCCTTAATGTGTGGAAATACTCTAATGGATAATAAAATAGAAAGAAAAATAGAAATGATAAAAGAGTGAGTGAGTGAGTGTGGGTGTGAGACAGAGAGAGACAGAGACAGAGAGAGAGAGAGAGGGGTAGACAGAAAGACATAAAGAAAGAAAGAAAGAAAGAAAGAAAGAGAAAAAGAATAAGAGAGTGGGAAGAAACGAATGACAAGAAACCAGTGAGTTCATACGTAACATAGAGAGGATGGAATAAGAAATAGAAAGAGTGTGAGAGAGATAAAGGGAAGATGAAGAGAGAGAGAGAGAGAGAGGAGAAGAGAGAGAGAGAGAGAGGGGGAAGGGGGGAAGGGAAAAAGGGAGGGGGAGGAGAGATATTATGAGACTATGCTTTAGTTTGGTTTCTTTTTTAAATAAAGAAACCAACCTTCATGGGTTATGTAAGGCTAAAAGCAATCCTTGTTGCACAACAGTAGTGGTACTGTCTAACCCATTGCTGTGGATATCAGGGACTTCATACATAACAAAGAGAGTATGGAAGTAAGAAAGACAGACAGACAGACAGACAGAGAAATAAAAGAGAGAGAAGGAACGAAAGAGAGGAAAAGAGAGAGATGAGCGGAAGAGAAAGATAGAATATGAGAGACTATGCTTTGGTTTCTTTGTTTAAAGTCATATCAACATTCGTGGGTTATTTAAAGCGAAAGTAATCCTTGTGCAAGAACAGTAATGGTACTGTCTTGCCCATTTCTGGGTGTATCAGGGGATTCATACCTTTCCAAAGGGTCTTAGTCCGAAAGCAAACGTAATGATTTTCAGTGCCAATCTAGAACCCTCAAAATTCCAATTCACTAGCAAATTAGACTAAAAATTGATTTATTCTCTCATTTAAAGCATTTTAAGTAGATTGAACTAATAAAATTCTCATTATAATGGGCCGTTTAGCCGGGATACAATTATGTATGTACATTCATGAATATCTATGAACAGTAGCTTATCCAGAAGCCCATTATATTCCCGTTGTAAGAGGACTTCATGGTAATACTGATGATTTTGTTTAGGAATTTTTATCAATCCGTCTAGGGTTTTTATATGCCAAGAAGTTAGCAAATCATGGAATTGTATGGGCACTGCGTTTATATTTACATTTTGAATATAGATATTTTCCAACCCCCCTTCCACCGCACGAGCAGGATGCAACACAAGATCATTTCTTAAGTATAACAAGTTTGAATTCCTAGTTTTCTTTCTCCTAGATCAGTTGCCATACGAAGTTTAAACAGCAGTATCTTTTGTTCTATTCATCCATAGCTGGAGGGAGAATAGTTGGATTCATCCCTTTTACAAGGGTGGATATTTATCCAATCAATTCGATTGTAACGGATACACTTTTTCCTTACTCTCTCTCTTTCCTTCTTTCTTTCTAATTATACTTTTTACATTGCACGTCCTTTTCCTTCCCTTTCCTTCTTCATAATAAAAACGGAATAGTCCATTATCTATCTGAGGTGACGACACTCATAAGAAATACGAATCCGACGGATAAGCAACATCAGATGATCAAGATTTACATTTTTGCATTTCATCTTGGACGATTTGTACGGTCTCATTTTTAACCAGAGGGTGTTGCAAGATGATAACGGTCGTAAAATTAAGGAACACGTGTATTAATAACTAGATTACTTATGATGTGGAAGATTCTAACTGTATAGATAAGAAAATGGGCATTTGACTCACATTGAAGCCGCGGGATATTTCCTGGAGAACCGAAAGGATTTCAAAGGGAACAAAAGGAACAGTTGACTAATCATATATAGCTCAGCTCAAGTGCATTCATAAGGAGATAACATCAGGACAGGAAAGTGTAGCCATTGCATGGATAGACTAGAGAAACTCATAAGACATGATCTTGCAAAATGTGGATAATCGAATATCTGAAAAACTTTCAAGATGTCAGAGAAAGTCGTCCAAAGTTATGGGGAAATGGAGAGTGGCACTAACACCAAAAGGTCAAACACGAGCAGAGTTAAAGATTCCACTTTCTAGGTAGAACCATTGACACCACTTGTATTTGTTATAGCAAAGATGCAGAAAATGCAAAGGAGCCTACAGATTTACAATGCTGCAGGAAAAGATAAACCACCGCATATATATTGATGACAAAAATAGTGGACCATATTACCTTTAGGCACCCCTTTTTGATCTCGATTAAGAAAGGACATGTTTATAATTTACACCGTCAATATCCAGTTGTTTGTTAGGGTTTAGGGTTAGGGGTTAGTTTTATAATTTAAAAAAAAATCTAAAAAATCGTCTGTTAAAACAACCGGATATTGACGGTGTAAGTGAAAAACATGCCCTTTCTTAATCGAGATCAAAAAGGGGTGCCTAAATGTCATATGGTCCAAGATATTTACCAAGAATAAAAAAGTAATAGGAACCATTATACAATCTATTGATATCTACAGCCGAGATATTGAAATGGAATTTGGGATTGATGAAAGTGCTATCATTAAAATGAAAAACAATGTTTATAAGAGAAACAAGGGAACGAATAGAGCTAATCAAGTGACGGATTCTTGGGAAATCTCACTTTTAAGATATTTTTACTGTTCTTAAATGGAACAAGGAATTGAGCGATAGGTAAAGTAAAAAATAAAGTCGGCGCGGCGGCCTCATGTCAGTACCAGCCAGACGGCGAGGGAGTCTATCCCCTTTTCACTAGCGCTTGACCAAGGAGATTATTTTAGCGTCTGAGATGGAGTGCCACACCTAACACAAGTGCCTCACTTTACCGCACAGTTCTTTTTTTACTGCCATTCAATAGTGAGTAATATGAGATTTTTAAAGTCAATACTTAAATTTAGTCGGATATATATAACCTGCGCAAAGCCGGACACATACACCTGGTAATTTTATATATTGTATGACATCATCATTTCTTGCCCCAAATCTCTCTCTCTCTCTCTCTCTCTCTCTCTCTCTCTCTCACACACACACCACACACAACACACTCTCTCTCTCTCTCACCCCTCTCTCTCTACATATGTCTTCTATCTATCTTTCATTCACTTTCATGAATATCTCTCGATAGTGAAATATTAATTGTTAAAAAATATGAAACTTTTGAGAAGTTGAGATTGAAATTCCTGCATGCTTCGTATACAATAAGATTTCTGAAAAGAATAAATAGCATAAATACAATAAAACTGCATGAACTGTCACTCAAAGACATGCCTCAAAGAAAGCAGTTCGTCCAATTCCTTCAAGGCCAAATCCTCAGAGTCTCGAAGTAGAAAACTTTGTTTCCGTCTAAACATTTGACTCATGTCTTTCATTTGACAATTGCCATTTGAAAATGGAAATCATTGATTTCTTTCTCTCCTCTTTCATGTTTTCATTTCACTTGGATTTGCAACAAGACATTATTTGTCGCATTTAGTTTTGAATACAATAAATGGACGCATATTACATTTAGGCACCCTTTTTGATTCTCGAATTAAGAAGGACATGTTTTTCATTTACACCGTATATTGCCGCATTATTACCATATTACATTAGGCACCCCTTTTTGATCTCGATTAAGAAAGGACATGTTTTTCATTTAACCGTATTTGCCGCAATACATTATTTGTCGCATTTAAAGTTTTGATACAATAAATGGACCATATTACATTTAGGCACCCCTTTTTTGATCTCGATTAAGAAAGGACATGTTTTTCATTTACACCGTATTTGCCGCAATACATTATTTGTCGCATTTAGTTTGATACAATAATGGACCATATTACATTTAGGCACCCCTTTTTGATCTCGATTAAGAAAGGACATGTTTTTCATTTACACCGTATTTGGCCGCAATACATTATTTGTCGCATTTAGTTTGATACAATAATGGACATATTACATTTAGGCACCCCTTTTTGATCTCGATTAAAGGACATGTTTTTCAATTTACAACCGTATTTTGCCGCAATAAATTATTTGTCGCATTTTTAGTTTTGATACAATAAATGGACCATATTACATTTAGGCACCCCTTTTTGATCTCGATTAAGAAAGGACAATGTTTTTTTCATTTTACAGCACTATTGCCGCAGACATTATTTGTCGCATTTAGTTTGATACAAATAAATGGACCATATTACATTTGGCACCCCTTTTGATCTCGATAAGAAAGGACTGTTTTTCATTTACCAACCGTATTTGCCGAATACATTATTTGTCGCATTGTTTTGATACAATAAATGGACCATATTACATTTAGGCACCCCTTTTTGATCTCGATTAAGAAAGGACATGTTTTCATTTAACAACCGTATTTGCCGCAATACATTATTTGTCGCATTTAGTTTTGATACAAATAAATGGACCATATTACATTTAGGCACCCCTTTTTGATCTCGATTAAGAAGGACATGTTTTTCATTTATACCGTATTTGCCGCAATACATTATTTGTCGCATTTAGTTTTGATACAATAAATGGACCATATTACATTTAGGCACCCCTTTTTGATCTCGATTAAGAAAGGACATGTTTTTCATTTACACGCGTATTTGCCGCAATACATTATTTGTCGCATTAGTTTTGATACAATAAATGGACCATATTACATTTAGGCACACCTTTTTGATCTCGATTAAGAAGGACATGTTTTTCATTTACACCGTATTTGCCGCAATACATTATTTGTCGCATTTAGTTTTGGCAATAAATGGACATATTACATTTAGGCACCACTTTTTGATCTCGATTAGAAAGGACATGTTTTTCATTTACACCGTATTTGCCGCAAGACATTATTTGTCGCATTTAGTTTTGATACAATAAAATGGACCATATTACATTTAAGGCACCCCCTTTTTTGATCTCGATTAAGAAAGGACATGTTTTTCATTTACACCGTATTTGCCGCAATACATTATTTGTCGCATTTAGTTTTGATACAATAAATGGACCATATTACCTTTAGGCACCCCTTTTGATCTCGGAAAATATTTATCTCCCTTGAAAATTAGTTATCTTACGGCACTTTGTAGGAAAATAACGTCCAATAAAAAACGGTTAAAAAAACAAACGGTTAAAATTTAAGTAAAAAATAACATAAATCGTGTCCTTAGTAATGATTAAATTCATTAACATCTATGTGCAAGCCAAATTTTTCCGTTTTAGTTTTGACGACGATTTTAACCAAATGCATCTAGTGGTGAAGTTTCAATTCTGGAGTTGTGGGGAGTATGGAGTACCTCTTCATTTCCATTACTCCCAGGTCCACCCTGACCCAGAGTAGTAGTACTTGTTAGGGTCCCATCTATGGGTTAAATAGAAGAAAATCAGTTCACAAAAATGTGTTTAAAAAAGTTCAAAAAAAGTATTTTCAATGCCCATCTAGAATGAATAGAACAAAATTTCTTCGGCATAAAATAACTCAACAGGGGTTGACATACCGTAATATCAAAAAGAAAGAACGAAACAAAAGAAAGAAAGAAAGAACGTAGGGTTAGAGGTTAGGGCTAGAGGTTAGGGTTAGAGGTTAGTGTCAGGGTTAGAGTAAGGATTTAGTTTTATAATTATGGTATTAATGCCATGTGAAATTATAAGTTTCATCTAGTATTTGAACTCTGGCCATCATATCTATTACATATGACGATAATCTTTAAAACACCAGCGAGTAACAGAAGTTTGTAATACAGAAGAAAAGAGTTGGCTTTAATGTAATAATTTCTATATATGAAGTGTAATGAAAAAACATTGAGAATGAAGCTTTATATATTTCAATTATAAGTTCAAAATCTATTTAGATTAAAAAATGTTATGATAATATCAAAACTTATGTTTAAATGTCTATGTGCTATCTAGACTAATTCTTTTTCAGATAAAACCAATCTCGATAATCGTTGAACAGAAAATTTCTTCCAAAATACGTGAGTGATTGATTTTATCGACATGAATTTTATTATTTTATGCCCCGAGGTTATGGAATCGAATTGATTGTACATTCATATTTAAATTTTAATGTAGTTGTTTTTTATGATTGTTTTTGCACATAGTCCTATCGAAAACGAATAATTTTGGAACATATCTATTTGACCAATATAGGAGGCCTTCAACAGGTGCTACCCCTCCGGGCCAGAGTGTACATGAGAGTAAAGACAATGAAGGGATACTCTACACTGAGCCGGAGTTTAGTGTCATACCCAGTACTACGCTCTGGGGTCTTACCAATCTGCATGGGATACACTAAGGTTTTGTTAGTCCCACCGACTGGGAGAAAGTATACATGATTGTGCAAACCAAATACCCTCACACTCACCAGACCAAACTCTGAACAACATATAATTTCATGAACTGAAAACCATTCTTAAAGGAGTGAAGCTTAAAGGTCTTGGAAGACATTAACATAAATATTATGGCCCCGCTTTGCACAAGATCAAAGTGATAAAATCTTATGGGTCATCCTTTAGGCTTTAAGCAAGAGCGCTTGTCCAGTGGAAATCTTCGATAGAGTATCATTTGGTTCTCCTTAGTATCGTAAGTTCCTCCTCAATGATTGCAAATAAACTATGACAAGTATCAGGGTTTAAGTTGTGAATCAGCCACGCATTATGGCTGTTGATTGACCGGAGGAATAAACCACGTGACCTCACCCAGTCTATAAATTTAGGTGAGGAATTCTAACACACCTTATATAAAAGAATTGGTGTAATAGTTATCAAGCTATGTTTGCAGACCTATGTTAGTGAGTTCGATTCTCACTGGGTGTCCCATAATCTGGCCTTGTGCCACATCTAAGCTAAGCTTAGTAAATAACTATATCAAAAAATATTCCAACACAAAGTTGTATTGAAAAGTCACTGGAAACCTCATCGTTATGTACACTGAGTGCACGGATTTCCATGACCCCCTCTCTCCCCTCTCTCTCTCTCTCTCTCACTCTCTCTTTCTCTCTCTCTACAACTCGTCAGCCGACCCAAGTGGCCATCTCTCCTGGTAAGTCCACCTCATAACACCCAGTATTTGCACAGAGCTTATCAATGTAAGTCTTTGCCGGTCGGCCTAGAATGGTGTGTTCTTGTATAGTTATCCATTGGAGAGCTTCACTTCTCCAGCAGTGTCCAGATTAGTTCGTATTACTTGGTTGTTTTGTGAGATAGAAGCTAAGTGATCATGCATCTGCTTTCTTGTGTGGTGCTGCTTCCAGGGTTTGTCCAAACAGCAAGCTGTATCTTTTTTGTTGTTCCCATCTAGCTTTTTTTTACCAATCGTTTCCTTAAAATTCAAGTGGTGTAACCATACAGTAGCACTGACACGCCTACATTTTGGAAGAATTCTCACTTCATCTTATAATTTAGATGAGATTTCCATATGACCCATAATCTGTAAATAGCAGTCCATGCCTTTCTTAGGCATCGGCATCGCTTTTTGTGGATGAGAATCTGAATTTGAAGGCGATTTGATTTACTCTTGTTGAAAGGGTCTTGGCTGTGACCAATTCCATTTGCAAATTCTCATCTCAAAGAAGCTACAGAAATTCACTGTCTTTATCTTGACGTCATCGTTAACTTTGTGTAAACATTGACTGAGAGTGTATATGATTTGAACGACTCAGATCAATCATCTGTGTTCAACGCCTACATTTTAGATTATATGCCTCAGTGTTTAACCCACTCTTCCAGAAAAGAAATCTATCGCAGATTTTCTATGCGGATAGTGTTTTTGTTTTTAAATATTGGAGATAGTTTGTAGGCACAGTAGCATAACGGTTATCGTCGTAGGAAATGCAATCGGCAACTCGAGTTCAAATCCTGGATAAAACTTTATCTACTGGTAAGGTTGTAATTCTAAAGCTGTGGAGAGTGTGGAGTATCCCTTCTTAGCAATTACCTGAGGTTGACCTTAACCGAACCGGGGGTCCAGTGTGCTTCGGCCACTGGAGCGGTTAAGTCAAAATTATTAGCGTCGATCCCAGGAGGCTATCCGCCCAGGCAATACCTGCCCCGTTGATTTAAAGGAGCAGGGCTGGGTTTATTGACCAGTGCCTGAGGCACCCCTCCCCCTTGAGGGGGAATGCCGAAGGGATCGACGCAATTTTTGTTCTTTCCCACCCATGAGCTTCGGCTTGTGGATGGGCCCACATTAAAACGAGGACTTATGCCCAGCCCATACAAGTGGGATTTGAGGCAAATATCCCCCCCCCATTCTTAGAAATTACTCCCAGGTACACTCTAACCCGGAGTGTTAGTACTTATTAGAGACCCATCTATGGGTTAAATAGATTAACATAAGTTTTAAAAATTGTTTTAAAAATTGAGTTAAAAAAATTAAACACCCAGAAAAAATGAACAAGAATATCTTTGGCATAAAATAACCCAAGGGTTGACATGCCGAAAAAACCAACCAAACTATCAACCAACAAATCAAATCCTGGACGAGGCTGTTATCATTTCACTTAGTGGTAATGATCCTTGTGAAAAACGGGAATCCATCTGATATCTCTCTATCGATATGAATATAGAAAAACAGACTGGTGTTCTTTATTCTTGTTTAGTCTGGAAGAATCAAAACTCTAAATTCAAACCAGCGGCACTTTGCTGAAAAATCAAACTTGTGACACAGCATTCTCGTTAAGGCGGTAAGTATATATGTTAGAACATCGGATATAGTGTGTACAATGTAGGGGAAATCACTGTGACGTAGTAGCTCACGTGTTGGACTGCAACATTTTAGCAAGCGAGTCCGAACTTCAATCGCTCTATTACGTTTACTTTCGGATTCATTCCGTTGAGAAACGTATATACACCCTCACAATTTCATCTTTGGAGTGAAAAGTACTACTACTGTTCTTCTACAAAATTGATTTAGCATTAAATAAAACACGAAGGTCGAGATGCCATTAAACAAAGAAAGCAACTACCAAGGGAATGTAATATAAGGAGGGGGTATTTGTTGAGCAGTATGTTTTATTAAACTTATATGAAGTCCACAGTATCTTCATGGAGATGTTCGTTGTGTAATGGTCATCCTCATAGGAATATAACTCGTCAGTTCAAATCCTGCACAATACTGTCTGTAATTTACATAGCGAGTTAAAAAAACTACTTGTTATATCGCTCGTACCTTCTTTTATTGTGTTGCTGATCCCGGGGAAATTTTCATTCACCAAAAATCTAGCATTGCTATTACTCTAGGCTCCACGATCATGCCTTTTGAATTATGGCTGTAAAATTGCTGTTTCTCTTTCTGATTTTTTAACTCCACCAGCACACCAGACATATTGTGATACTATTACATACCCACATTGTCATCGGCATACAATTGGTGTGAGTAGGAGTGAGAGTTGTTAGATAAGAGAGTTCTTCAGTGATAGAGAGAGATGTTAGAGAGAGACAGATTTGAGACTTACTTGGTTAGGAATTGGCCTTACTTTATCACTTGTTGACATCTTTACTCTTCCAGTTGCCATGTTCCTGTCTAGTTTTCTTCTAGCTGATTCTTATTGAGTTCTTCTAAGGGCTTCCGTTGGGCTTAGCTTGTGTTTAACTAATTCAACTACAAGACATTTTTTTTACTTGATCGTGTTTTTATTCTATTTTTACGCCCATTATCACCGCGCGGGGAGACCGGCCTCAGCACGCCTGAAATCGTTGATGACCAGCCTGAATCTCCAAGCTCTCACCTCTCACTCCTCATAATATTAAGGAACTCTCATAGAAAGGTTAAGCTTTTTTGAAATACCGAGTATTTAATCATCGGAATATCAATTTGTAGATGTTTTCTCAGAATTGTAGACAGTGATTAATTTATATTTACATAATAAAGATATTGTATGGCGTTGTTATCGTTTTCGGCTATTTTTACGTGAAGATTGTGAACAAAAGTAACAACACACACACACACACACACACACACACATATATATATATATATATATATATATATTTAATATACCAAACTTATTGGTAAATCTTCGCGGTGAGAAAAACCCGGCAAATAGTTTAATTGTAAAAATATACTACCAAACATCAACCGGGAAGAAAAATTTTTTTTTGAAAAAAAAGACCAGATAATCATACCAACAAGTCTATTGGTACAATATTTTGGCCAAAGAAAAACAATTTTATGCATATATATATATATATATATATATATATATATATATACAATATATATAAAATGAATCTAATGAGTCAGACGAACCTACTAAAGTTTCGCTTAATGCTCTTCAGGGCTAATATTGGACTCAGATTTTAGCCCTGAAGAGCATAAGCGAAACTGTTAGTAGGTTCGTCTGACTCATTAGATTTTCATTATATATATATATATATATATATATATATATATATATATATAAGACACCCCATTGAATAGTTAATAATTTTCTTATTACTGCACATATTCCTGGGACAATTTGTGTGAGATACCTAGATCCGATGGTATTAGTATACATATTCAATTTCGTAACAACTTTTCACAAAAAAAAGTTATTAACAAAACTTCGTTTTCCAGGATGGAAATAAGTATAAGACAGTTTTGTAAATTTGCATATCCGGTTTACTTAATATGTTACATAATGTGTGTGGTTTCGTCGGTTGTTGACGGACTTGTTGCGAGAATTCTAAGGGGTCATTGGTTTTCTGATCAGGGAATGGAAAACTACAAGGACGTTTATAGCTCCCTGACTCCAGAGTCGGGAATCTCGCACATCACGTGATTTAGTTAGTTTAGATTTTAGTCTCAACCAGACGTTGGAGCAGAGAGCGTCTCTCTCTCTCTCTCTCTCTCTCTCTCTCTCTGCTGGGGTTGTTAACTCCCTGCACGGCGAATCAGAAGGGGTTAAATAAATCTTGATCAAGAAAATAAAAGCCTAGTGAGTTGATTAATAGCATGACTAAAATAACTAGCTCTTAAAAGAATCCCTTAGTAAGGAGACAGCTAGGCGACAATGATGACCAAAGAAGGGGGAAACATGGCGACTATACGTAGCAAGAATAAATGACGAACTAGTAAGTCACTACTTTATTCAATCTCTGTCTATGTCTCTGTCTCTGTCTCTCTCTATCACCCGAGTTTTCCCTCTCGATTATATACCCGACGATGGGCATATAACACTAAGACACACAGAATGACAAGGAAGAATAGGTGAATGCGCAGATTATAAAAAGTCTGTTATCATGATTTTAAGCCATGTGAGTCCTATTTAACTTTTTATAATTAAATACAGTTACTGCAAAATGCCTAGAACCCCCCTATTAATAAAAATGAAAAAGGGTAGATTTCTGCCGATAAACTGGAAGGAAAATCTATAAGTTTCATTGCATAGAACTATTGAGGTCCCGAACAGTTGTGAGAAATTAATCTAAAGGATCCTGAATCGTATGGCACCAGAAACCTCCAGGTCGTCCACCTAAAATTACAAATGCAGCCAGACGTAGACTTTTTCGAGAAGCTTCTGAAGACAGTCAAGCTCAAGAGATCTGTAAAAATCTCAGAATTTACCCATCTCTCCAAGAAGAGTTCGCCAACTTGATTTATTAGTTCTTATACATTGAACTCTGTTAGGGATTTATAAAAAAATCCTTGCATGAATCTATAAGTTTGCACCTACATAAGCATACAGTGTTCATATACAATGAGATTTTGATGATCCGAAATAGAATCATGCTTTACGTACCAGTCAATTGGATTATCTTATACACACACACACACAAACACACACACACACACACACACACACACATATATATATATATATATAATTATATATATATAATCAATAGTAATGGTATTATGAATGATTTGGACTCATAACTTAAAGTTTCATGGTTATGCAATCCTCAGATGAGTCAAATGGTTGAGATCTTAAAAACCAAAAGTACTACTGGTTTTTAAGATCTCAACCCTTTGACACATCTGAGGATTGCATAACCATGAAACTTTAAGTTATGAGTCCAAATCATCCATAATATCATTACTATTGATTATAAATCTGCTCTGCTTTATTAGCATTGAGCACCTTTTCACGCCAATACTTTTCTCGTTTATTCTCTAATCATTCTATATTATATATTTTGATTTCAATAAAAATCATTTGACTGATGATGTCCGTATGAATTCGGACGAAACGTTTTAACTCTTAGATTTGTTTTGAGTTTTCATTTCTTATTCACCGTCCTTCTACCTAACTCATATTATATATATATATATATATATATGCGAATTTCTGGCGTTTTCCGCAACCATGTTTACATTAAAACCGTCTAAAGCCCATCAAATCGCTGATAAGCACGATCAATGTGCAATATTCATTGTATGTATATAGTTAACCAAGCCCCCCCCCTGCTACGGACTGAATGCAATAAGAACCGTTCTAACAAAAGTTAAGCAGCCTGTTCAATATTAGGAGATCACTTTAGCAATATCAGGTAATATCATCAACCTGAGACCTTTGTTGATCAAAATGTCTTGATTCGACATTAAATGACCTGAAAAGGGCTAATATACCGTAAAACAAAACAACCAACCAACTAAAGGATGTGATAAAAAGTCAACTTTTCAAAGGAACTAAGAGTTTTCCATCTCTTAGACTGATTGCCGTACCAAAGGTTCCTGGGTATAGAACTTCAACCAGGATTTGAGTTAAGTTCACTAATTCCATTTCCTAAGATGATAAGCTAAACAAGCCTCCATAGATCCCAGTTTAAGAGGCCTTAAGAGCGAAGTTGGATGCTCTATACCTGCGACCTTGTGTCACATAATACCAGGGGCAAATGGTTTCGTTAAATACTTACTGTTATAGGCGATATACCCTATAGACTAATGGAATGCGCCGACGGTTACTATAAGTAACAGGGACAATTATGGCTTGTAGAGTAAGCCAATGCAAGTCAGCTCATAACTCTATTGTCGGACGTATTTCCCACTTCTCTGTACTGTAATTGTCTACTCTTTTGTTTATACATTTTCCTACATTTGTTACCCGTCGTTTTGTTCTTATTTGACCCCTTAAAACCCCACAACACTTACCTATCCCAATGACATTAGCGCGACGTGCAAAACAGTCTCGTCAAGGATTTGAACCCAGATCGACGATTCCATTTTCTACAACGATAATCGTTACGCTATACGCATCGCTGCAGTTTCTAGTATATGTGCCAGGTCCTATTTGCTTTAGAACATATGTTGCTGATTGTGTTTCTGAGAAGAAATCGCATTAATATCTTCTCATCCCATCAATCCTTAGAGTAACGTTCGGGTTTTTTTCTCTTCTTTTTCAAGTAACAGCTCTGCATTGCTACTTAACAGTGATGCTACGCTTCTAAATTCAATTTAAACGTAATATTAAAAGCAATGACAATAGGCGCGTTAACAATGACAGAGGAAATGCGTTTATGTGTTACTTAGACAAGACTCTATGTAGAACAAGAGTATGTCAAAATAAAATGTACATTACTTGTCGAAGATGAAAGTTTAATTATTCATCAAAAGTTGCTTTTCAGTGACTAGATTTACATTTGAAGAAAACTTCTTTCTATACATTTGGAAAGCTGATTATAGATTCTGTCGGCCATTTTTGTTGGAGCGGTGGCAATGTTAAAGATAAGTGCTAATCCTTTTACATAACAACAATGAATATATCAACACATGCAAAGGAAGATGATTGAAGGATATGTAAGTTGAAATTGGTCTAGTGACGTACTAGTCAAGATTCTCGATCGGACTCTTTATGCGATTTGGGTTGTTAATTACAGAAGGCATTAGCCATTTCTCTTGGAATCTAGGTAATGTAGATAAATGGTAATGCCTTTATATAACAACAAAGAATATATTTATATCTGGTTTGGTTTGTTTTGTTTTACGGTATATAAATTTCGGTGGGTCAGTTAATGCCAGTGTAAGATTCAAAGTTAATTAATGAACATACAATTCCGACACGTTGTGAGACAAAACATTTAATATATATAACATCACATGGAAACAATAAGATACATAAAGTACAGGAGAATAGAACATGTAAATACATATACAATATTTAGGTATAAATAAAATACCCAAATGTACGTAAAATATAAATGTTACAGGCATGGAACTAAAGGATAGTCCATGCTGTATAAAGGACTTACAGTAATGTAAGGGGGGGCAAAAGCCCCATCGAGAAGTGAGTAGATAGACTCTAGCCCATAGCAGTTCTTGAGAAGATCTAGCTAAAAGAGGAAGACAAGTTCAAAGTAGGCGCTTAAATACCAGAGGTCCCCTAGTGGGAACAAACGGAAACGCAGCGAGAAGATAACTCTTCCAGGCAAAGGGAAGATAATCCCCTACACCAGCAATGTTTTGAAAGATTCGTAGAGATAGTTTGAAAGAAGACTTTTTAAACTCAATTTTTTGTAAACAAATTTTCTATTTAACCCTTAAATGGGACACTAACAGGTACTACCACTCCTGGTCAGAGTAGTCAAGGGGGCAATGGTGATGAAAGGGATCGGAGGGGGCCTCTCCAACAACCCCTCTAGCCTAAGTAAGTTTCAAAGAGGAGTACTGCATGTCATGCATTTACATCTGTACAGAAAGATGAAAGGGGAGGATTCGTTGCGGCTAAAGTCGCTGTGACAATGTAGTAAGTAATTTGGAAATCTAGTCGTACTATTACGTTAATTATCGGGCAAATATCATTGGAAAAGGTAGGAACTTAAAAGAACTTTCTTGTGACAGATGGTGTATATATCAAATCGAGGTTAATGTCCAGTTCCATAGAGATGTCAACTTCCATCTCCCCATTGCTCTTAAGGATGCAGGGTAGGGTTAGTCATTAATTCCTAAGGTGTCTTAAAGGTGAAATGCAGACATAATTGGAAGTCTCTCGAAACTACTCACACCGTCTCATTGGGGGAGAAGATTTCGTGACGATGATGAGGTGGATTTTACCTAGGGCGGAATTTAAATAATAATAATAATAATATCTGGGACTTCGACTTAGAAGCTTATCCCGTGGCGTCTTGGATAACGTATTGGACTGCAACATCGTACTAAGCTAGTACAAACCCCAGTCACACTATTACGTTCACTTTGAAGCTATTACCCTAGGGATAGTTATGAAAACCTTCAGCTTCCTAACTATGGGTCAAATAGTACCATTACATGTTTTCTATAAGTAGGTGCCGTGGTTTAATGGATATCATTGTAGGAAATGGACACGTTGGCTCGATTTCAAATCGTGGACGAGACTTGTTGCATTTTAAATAGTGCTAATATAATTGGGAATAGAATACATACAACTAGTTTTCTTTCATCTAGGAATAAATATTAAGAGAGATTGGACACTTTAAGCTTTATATGGCAACTAGTCTGGAAAAAAAAACTATGAATTCTAATCTGTTACGCTCCGCTTAAAATTGACATTGTGTCTGCTCTTGGTAAATGCATACAAGGATGGATTGGCAATAAATAACCCATGAAGGTTGATATACAATTAAAGAAAGAAACAAAATCCAAGACGACGAAAGAGAACTAATATAGTTACTTCGTGGGCGCCCTACAATCAATAAGCAACGGGCTACATGAACAGACCATTGCGAGTGAGATAGTTTTTCATTGGATACCGTGTGTTTCTAGCCTTGTGCCAAACTAAGTATTTCATAACCCTCTCATCTATTTTCACTCGGTTCTCGATTATTATTTACTTTTTATATTTCGTTTTTAAATTATATAAGGGAACTATGTTATGTCATAACAAAAACACAATGAAATACTAATAATATAAATGTTAGATGTTGATATCCAACAATTTATTAATTAGGCTAAAAAATGAAAACCTAATTTGTTGACTATAAAAGAATTCAATTATTAATTATTTCTTTCTGATAAAACTCTAAAAGGGAAATTGCTGAAATGAAAACAAATTATTGAGAATAAAAATGAATTAATAAATGCAGACACACTTCTTATATATATATATATACATATATATATATATATATATATATATATATATATATATATATATATATATGTGTGTGTGTGTGTGTGTGTGTGTGTGTGAGTGTGGGTTTGTGTATCTCTGTGTATGTGTATGTGGATATTTCTCTATATATAAATGTAAATGCTTATTCATATTTGTATATTTATACGCATATTTATCGTTATATACATATATACGCAAACATACATATATGTATGTACATACATATATTTCTGTATATATATATATATATATATATATATATATATATACATGTATATATGCTAATTCTTTATTGAGTGTGTGAGCATATATATATATATATATATATATATATATATATATATATATATATATATATATATTATATATAATAGCAGTACACACTTATATATATGGATATGTAAGTAGTTATACGGGGTTATGTATATACATATATAAAGACATATTTTTGTAAAGGTATATATATATATATATATATATATATATATATATATATATATAAGCACACAAGAAAAGACGGACACTCTCTCACTCTTTCTCCCTCCCTCTCCCTCTCTCTCTCACACACACACATATATATATGTGTGTGTGTGTGTGTGTGTGCGTGTGTGTGTGTGTGTGTGTGAGAGAGAGAGAGAGAGAGAGAGAGAGAGAGAGGAAAAGAAGAGATAGGGACCGTGTATTTTCTTTTGTATATATATATATATATATATATATATATATATATATATATAGCTTTACAACAATATGTCTTTATATATACATATACATAACCCCTCAGAACTACTTACATATCCATATATATGTCTGTACAGATATATATATATATATATATATATATATATATATATATATATATGCTCACACACACACACACAAGAAAATATATGTATTAACACACACACACACACACACACACACACACACACACACACATATATATATATATATATATATATATATATATATATATATATATATATATGCATTGTGAAAAAATTTCCTGCCCGCCAGACATCACACTAAATTACAGAACTAATATATTTCTTGAATTACATCTCGCACCTCAAAGCATAAGTCCTTTATACGATTTTCAATTGCTAAAGAAAACTTGAAATTATTCGATAAAAAATCTCCCCAAAGAACATTCTGAAACGATTCCAACCTTTTCTCTTCTTGAATTAATTTAAGCAATAGGAAAACGAAGCACTTCGATGCTCGACTCTAAAACTTTGGTACACATATTCCCATTGATTTTCAACCGACAAGAGTTAAAATATCATAAGTGTACCGTCTTCCTTATATTTAGAAAGACCTCAGAGCTGAATTTTACTAAGAGATTATTACTGATTATATTTAAATTTCAGATCTTCAAGGGTCTATACTGGTTTAAAGGGATATATAAATAGCAGTCATTACTGTTTGTCAGCCTTCTCCAAAATAACTGTAAAACCGAAATATTTGAAATAAATTCAAGTCTCCTTCAACTAATTGTCACGTACACAAAATTCTAAAATAGAATAATGTCCGACAGTTTTTGTAAGACAGAAACACGAACTCACGTGACTTTGTTTAATTTACATATTTGAAAACAGTAACCTTCTCATTACTAGCAAGAATATGCGCCCTCTGGTCGTTAGTATTTTTAATGTAAAGAAATATATTGAATTAGAACGACTAACGATATTAAATAAGAATGCATTATTTTAGTTATATTTTTATTCGATTCTATATGAAATTATTGATTTTAATTATTGATTTTAATACGTTGGAGAATAAAATTATGATATTAGATATCAATTATACTAATTAATTATTTATTAATACCGGTTTTGTTAAAACGAGTATGCAAATTAATCACACCATATATTATGAAAACCTACATTAACTTTACTTTTTACATTTCTTAGGATATATAAGACACATTGCACGATTTTAAACGCACTAATAATATGGCTGTTTTGAGACAAATCTAATTCAGATTTTCATGGAGACATCGATAATAAATAAGATTAATTCTATGTATTAATGATTTGACTATGAATTATATACTCATTCATAAACTTGTGTAATTCCTAAGGGTATTGTGACGTGAGTAGTGATGTAGTTTCTGTTACATATATACACCTAATCCTCATTTTAATAAGATGTAAGTGCAAGGAGATCTTTTAAGTAAAAGTTTAAGTAAAATAAACGCCTTTATTAACACTTCAGAAAAAGTCTATCCATCTATAATTTACAAACAGTCAAATGGTTTGGTGTAGACTTAGTCAATGTAGTATACCTACCTACGGCACAGAGGTTAAGGTTGTAAAGGGAGAAAAGGGGCTCTTATTGATATAAATCTCCAATAATAAACAATAAATAACAGGAAGTCATACGACTGCAAAAGGAAACTAATTGAATTCAATACCAACTTCAAAAGAAAATAATTAACGAATTAATTGAATTACCGAAATGATTATTCATATCTAATGAAACTTTATCAATTACATTTATAGGGAATTTTTCAAACGGGGGATGTTGAATAATCACATAGCATAATTATTCTTATTAGGACTCACAATCCCTGTCACCGGAGCGTAGAATACGCTGACTGTATATCCAAATCCCTTCTTCCAAAAGGGGGTGTTCTCTATATAACACTAAATATTATCTGAAGGTGAGATCGAGATATGGTAAGTATGGGGTACTACTTTATTGTCGTTATCGTCAGTCCGGAGAGGTAATAACATTTAGTTTCCCATCTATGGGTCAAATATATATGTTTACATATAATTCCTAATGCAAAAAAACAAAAAAACAAAACAAAACAAAACAAAACAAAAAAAAACAACACAACACTAAAAAACAAGTACATAAAATGTAGATAACAACTTACAACTTCGAGTCAGAGGAGGCCTGAGAGTAATGATAATGTAAGGGTGACTCCACACACCCCAGAACTCTAGAAAAGAGAGCATCACCCTCAGTTTCAGTTTAGTGCTATACCCAGAATATCCCTTTATTTTTGGGTGGAGTATTAACTCATTTGCTGTGGATACAGTTAGTATATTCTAAGCCTCGCCTACAGAACGTTTCTCATGTGAAGATACAGCGCATGGCATTATAAATTAAAACTAAAATAAAACTTTTTCTTCGTGTAAATGTTATAATAATAACTTTTCGTGTACAAGAGAAAGAACCATATATTTTCTCCTCTGAGTGTAGCTAAAAAGAAAACAGATGCGTAAGCGGTAATACTTTTTTAGTACTGCCAAACTGCCACTTGCTCCAGTTCTGCCGATGACATCAGCTTTAGATACACCCACAAATTTCTATGAAAACAAAATTCTCTTCGCTTAACGAGTACAGCCATCGCTTAACGAGTACAGCCAAGACCTACTTAGAAATGAAACAATTATTTTACCTTTAAAACGTAATATTTTTAGCTTAGAAAATTGAAAGTTAAAAAAAAACAAAAAAAAAAAAACAACTTTAAATCATGTAAATTTCTGTTTCTACAAATAGTTTTTCTTTAGTTATGAATTTTATTTTATTTACATTTTTATTTATAAATAAAACGATTCTATATTTTTATATAAATTATTATTAACAATTATTTTGATATGCACGAATCTTTACATTTTTTTTTAGAAATCAAACAATCATTTCATGTTTCCCCTCACTCGATAAATTTTAAGAAGATCTTTGAGTTAAAACTTTATTAAAAAACAAAACAGAAAATAAATAAATTACGGAAATATCTGCTTCTAATTCACAATGGTGACGGCTGTACTCGTTAAGCGACGGGCATTTTGTTTTCATAGACATTTGTGGCCGTGTCTAAATCTGATTTCATCGGCAGAACTCGAGCGAGTGGTAGTTTGGCAGTACCAGAAAAGTATTACCCATGCGTAAGTGTATGAGAAAAAAGAATGATTGATACAGGAAGTTTCGAACTTGATATTGTGCTGATAAAGTGATTTAAATGTTCTTATAACCAGGATGTTGAGCTATCCCAATTTAAATTAGTCATTACATTACAGAAACGCAGGTGTGTAACATTCTTTTCTATATTAAGTGCTGCACATTTCGTGGACCTTTCGTTTTCTCCATGCCTGTACAGACAATTCCTTTGTTAACGTTTCACTTGAATTTTTTATAAAATTTATTTTAACTCATACTGATTTACGGTTTTAAAAGGGCTCATAGGAAAACTGTTTATCGTCGTAGAAAATGGATTTCAAATCCTGGCATGTATTCATCTATTTCATCAGCTAGAAGAAAATAGAAGGCAGGAGTCGCCATGGTGTAGTGGCTAACGTATTGCTCGGCGACATCATAGTAAGCAATTAATGCCTATGCCATTCTTCTGCTTATTATGTGAGCTTTTCAAACCAGCGTTAGCTGGTTGTCTTTCAATGGAGTTTTTGATTCTTCATCTGATTTTATAAAATCTTGAGGTCAGTTCCAAAAGGTTCCAACTACAATTGATATAATTTGATAGATCTCTCATAGTGTAGTGACTAATGTGTTCGACTGTGACATCATAGTAAGCGATTAATAACTATGGGAAAAGGTATGAACCCTTTCATCTATCCACTGATATTCATCTACATGAATGGCTTTTACATTAAATAACCCATAAAGGTTGATATGCCATTAATCAAAGAAACCAAAACCAAAGAAAGAACTGGTGGTTTGTTATTAGCTCGTTACGAGATTTAATTGACTTATGATGTGCTTCTCAACTCCGCCTGTCTATAATATGAAATATCAATATTTAAAAATCAGCTCGGGGCTATTCATTTTGCTTTTGTTCGCGCACAATCAAACTTTGAACGCGATATTCACAATGTTTAAGTGACTTTGGGATTCATTGATTTGGTTGGAGAAATTTCCATAGAAGTTTGTAAGTTTTGTATGATAGAGGCTAGGAGATAATAAAAGTGGTGGGAATAGACATGACATAATGTGGACGATTGGAATATGAAGTTTGCTGATAAAATGTGGCCGGGGCTAACACAATCAATGTTATTGTGGAAGGAATTGAGAAAAGGGAGTTTTGAATTTACAATTTCTGCGGTTGGGGATAATGATAAAGATTATATATAGCACTACTCAAAAACTATTTGAATAAACAGACACGTTTATTCAGATTTTGATTGGTTGATTTAGCAGTAACAGTAATTTTACTTCTCCCCTTCAATATGCTTGATGAAATTTGAAAATGCTCGATACTAGTGATTCCATATTTTGTGCCCAAGGGGTTTTGCTATTGTAATATATTGCCAAGTTGACAGCCGGAGAAACCAGACGCAGATGACTCGCACGTGGGCGTCAAACATGAGCCGGTAAACAAAAACAGGATATTGACTTGAATGTATTAAACTGACATTCAACACCCAGAAAGACAGGTTTAAATTGACAATGTGCAGGCACAGAAAATGTGTAGGTGTAGCCCATAACCAATAAAAACAAGCTGCGTGGGCGAGGAGGTGTGTCTAGAGGAAAACTGCGTAGCGGTCACAAATTGGTGTGGCCCTGTTGAATTATAAAAAACCCTTAGAAATCTGGATTGGGCAAATTGAGATCGAGATCACTCGTAGTCAGAACTCCTGAAGGCTCTCAGTCTACACACAAGCAAAGAATAAAAATATAACTTTATATTATTACATGTGTTCCATTTTATGTTTAAAAATACTATTGTCTTTTGGATCAGAACAATGTACTCTGCATTTCAAACTATTAGTTGAAATATTCTCCTACTCTGTAAACATTTTAATGTTCTAAAAAGGAACAGAATTTACGGTAATTTATCTAATTTACTTAAACCAATTCCTTCCACAATAACATTGATTGTGTTAGCCCCGGCCACGTTTTATCAGTAAACTCCATATTCCAATCGTCCACCTTATGTCATGTCTATTCCCACCACTTTTGTTATCTCTTAGCCTCTACTATACAAAACTTACAAGTGAGCCAAATTATTAGCGATATGTAATAAAAAAAACTCTCTAAAAAAGAAAGAAAAAAAAAAACACTTTAATTGCTTCATTTACAGATTTTTAGACATTCAGTGATTAAAATGAAATTAAATCGAAATAAAAAATAAAAGTGGCGTTGGTTAATATCAGATATATGATCCTTTTTTTAAATGACTTAGAAATGGCTTTAGACCATCGAACATGACAATTTCTGAATTGATTTAATTTCACGTGACACGTTTAATATATCCTGTCAAAGGTCATTATTGCTTCTATTCCATTCTCGTAAACAGATCGTGTAAGAACGCTCCACAAGTTTTCAATTGGGTCTAAGTCTGGAGAATTGGTCGTCAGTTAATCTTCGGAGGTTCCAAGAAGCTTAATTCTGTTCTGTGAACAGAACTTTCGAGAAATTTACCTTCATGTTCTCCTTTGCCCATTTCAAACGCATTAGTATGTGTATTTTTGTCAATTGAGGTTTTCTCACTGGGCCAACTGATGTCCTAATCCTTTTCAGAAGAAAACAGTGTGTACCTCTGAACACTATTTCTTCTTCAACTTGTCAAACCTGTGTTATTTACAGTTTCAATTCTGATTATTAACAAAGAACGTCGATAAACAACCTTCGAGTGACGCTTATCGGCTCTCTTACGTACTTCGTAGGAGCTTCAACAAGTATTTCAACTGTTTAGTGATATCTTCCAATTATTTGGGATATTTCTAATGTAAGGTCTACCTTTAGAATGTTCAGATGTTAGAATAACTTCCTTCGAAGGCGTCAAGTCCCATTTGCGAGCCATAACTGCACGATTATAATGACATTCCTTTAATGCCTGGAACACTTCAATATCGTGCTATTATTGCAAATGGCCACCGTTTGTTTTTAGTTGCGCAAAAATACAGTATTCATACAGCCTATGCATGTATCTATTTAAATTATACTGCAAAGGTTTAGTTAAATTCTGACAGATAGTTTTTGGAGAAAATGAAAACATATCATCTCGTTAATAATTTAAAACGCAATTAATGGCCCCGGTTGAGAAATACTTGGTTGGCGAATCATCTTCCTTTTTACTGTTTTTGTATAGTTATGTTTTCCAGATTTTTTCGTATAGAATACGAATAATTTTTTTACAGATTTATAGAATCCTTCCCAACTCATCTAGTATATATATATATATATATATATATATATATATATATATATATATAGTTAATAATTAATGGAAAAATGAATGAATAAATGAAATAAAAATGAATGAGTGGAATAAATGAAAAAATCCTTTCCAAAGGACCTCTCTCAAAAGTAAAAAAGAATAACAAAAAATAAAGAATAAACATTTTTTTGAGAGAGAAGTCCCTAATGAAAAGTTTTCCTTATCTATTATTGGATGCTTTTGAAGCATCAAATCAATATAATTATTATATATTGGAAAGATAAAATCGGTCGCTTACCTTTGTGGTGTTCTATTGAGAAAAAGTTTTAATCATAAAATAATAATAATAATAATAATAATAATAATAATAATATATATATATATATATATATATATATATATATATATATATATATATATAATGATAATAATGTTTGCGATATTCAGAAGTAAAGAGGGCTCGATATTGATAGAGCATATATAGCACTTTGTTTTT
>CM042147.1:39180197-39217697 GCA_023376005.1 Doryteuthis pealeii | reverse complement strand
CCAGCAAGCGGCTATTGTTAGGAACAGTATGCAATTATGCTTCGTGCTTCCTAGCGTCAAATAGAAAACCGTAACTATCTCATACTATTGTACTCATGCTCCTTGTTATTTATTTCTAATGTTTTAATTGAAATGCCTTTCTCTAGTTATTAACTTTTTGAATTTTTGGAAATTTTAAATTGAACTATATATTGGAGTTCCTCATGACATAGTTTCGGGAACGTGAATTAAGGAGATGATCCACGTTGACTGCAGGCATGTTTGCAGCTGATAAGGTCGATTTGGGGCTGGCAGGAACGGTCAAAGAGGCTACAGCTGAAGTTCTTGCCAGGGTTTGATGGCATTGTGTTGTTATTCTTCCTTCTGTGTCTCTTGTCTTTGAGAGCGTCTCTGCATATTTTATATTATTTTATATTAAGGATTATGGTGTTATCTAACATGATTTAGAATTATTTTTCAAATTTAAAAAAAAAAAAAAATTTTAACTCACATTAGACAACATCATCCTCATGAAGGTTTTAACGTCAATTAACTTCACCATCAATAAATAAATTTATCGTTTGGAATACTTTATTTTTTCTTATTTACACCCCATATATATATATATATATATATATATATATATATATATATATATATATATATATATGTGTGTGTGTGTGTGTGTGTGTGTGTGTGTTTTAACACGACAGGCATTTCATGTCGATCTTTTCAAGTTGTCTGGCCTGTTTTTCAATGTCCAGGAGTTGGTTGATAAGTCCACCGAAGGTTTTATCACAAGTACTTTCGGCACTCCATCTTCAGGTGTATAGTAGTCAAGTTGCTTCCTTGTTTTTTTATAACATGCTAGGTGGTAAGATAACCCGAGCAGTAGTAGTAGTAAGAAGGATGAAGAACTCACGGAATTATATGAAATATTGTGGGGAATGGGAGGAATTGGCTGGAGAATATAGACATTTAATGTTGTAACTGCTGTATAGGGCTTCGAGAATTTGAAGTTTTTGTTTGTTTCTTTCTTTGTGCAGTATGTATGTATTTTTTATTAGCATTTTCCAGTAGATATAGGTGGGGGGGGGCATGAATGTAATTCCAGGTGTTGCGTGATCGAGCTCGTTTCAGATAGATGTAGTGTCAAACAGCGCGACATGGCCGTGAAAAGATTGACTTACCTGATAAAATCTGACACGAAATTAATAACAGATTTCCCAGTCGTTAATGCTATGAAAACGTTTAGACTATCATTAGAGAAAAATATATGATAATGGGAAAAAAAGTTTCAAGAAAATCTCGGTGAAACAATTCAATCTGTTGCAATTAGTATTAAAACTGAAACAGAAAAGATAACAAAATAAAAATAGAGAAACAATATATAGAAGCATAGAGTAGCAATATATCATCTAAATGTAATATGATCACCTGGTAGAAAATCTTATCAGGAATATCTGGGGTCAGGTATGTAATGTGATGACTTGGAAATGACCCTAATGTTACCAGATTCAAGTTTGAAAAAGTGCAGGTGGCATTAATGTCATTAATAATAATGTAATTAATTAAATAAGTTGGAATGTGAACAATGTTTCCTAGAAACCAAGTTGTGAAGAAATGCGTTGCCCGGGAACAAACGAACATCTCAAAGATATAAGATGAAAAAAAAAAGGTTAGAAATAACAGGTAATTTAAATTACTTCTTATGAATCTTTATATACGATAGAAAAGAAGCGCGTGGTGTAATGGTTAAAGTCATGGGAAATGGGCTCGTCGCCCCGAGTTCAAATCCTGGACGTGCTAATTGCATTTCACTTAGCGCTAATGCCCTTGGGAAAGGTATGAATTCTACTCTCCCTCCAGCTATGGGTAAATAGTAGGACAGACTAGGCTCTTTAACCTTGGTTAGGCAACCGGTCTAGGAGAAGGAAAACTCTGAATTCAAACCTGTTAAACTCCGCTTAAGAAATTGACCTTGTGTCGCATCCTGCTCGTGCGGAGGGGCTGGTAAATATATATATACGATAGAATGTGTATTATTATATTTTCAAAGAATCTTGTAATTTTTTATAATAAATGAATAATGATAATATATAGTATGACACAAACAAAAACTATGATATGAGCCTATGTAAACTAAGGGGTGTATTTCTTATTTGATTGATAGTTTTTCTTGACCTGTCGCCTATGTTTCTGAAATACATCAACTGCACCTCTGCATAGAGATTAGACTCCTCCTCAATAAGAGAACGGGCGAGACCTCTCGGACTTGTGAATGCAAACAGCCAATTTGTAATTAAACATTACACTTGCATTTTGTCTAATAAACCTTTTTCTTTACCTAAAATACACGCTGTGTCTTCTTTTTACTTTATCTATTAACTCGTATACACGAGTTATAAGTTTTATATGCCATTAAACAAAGTCACATTAAGCAAAATATCATTCTCGGAAAACAAAATAACCTAAAAAAAAGTTTCTGTTCTTCACAGTTCCAGTGTCATGAATCGCCATTGTACACATGATAACTTTGATTTTTTAACACTATTATTACTTCATATAATTATTATTGCATTTTTAATGAAGACTTTTCGTCCGCACTATTTCACTGTTTGTTTTATTTCATTTTATCTTTTCTATTATTAAATTAGTGGTTTTCAAGCTGTCCGTCAAATACCCTCTTTTGGATGGTCTAAAATTCAAGATAATATTAATCTTTTAGCAAGTCTCTCTAGCAAACGAAATGTAATTCTTTTCCCAACTGAGCCCATTACTCTCACTTCAAATAGCAGTCGTCAGATTTCACTTGCCGTCCAAACACTTGATTTCTTCCTCACTCCCTGTGTCAGCAACAGTCCGTCTTATTTCTGCTCGTCCGGCTGCGCCTATGCAAATTCAGATATACCTCATCCGGGTCTCTGCCAACAGCACCTCAGCTACGAGGAGGTAGCGAGTTCGAATATCCGTAGCCACTCGCCACACTCTTCCCCCATTGCACAGGCCAAACATATCTTGACGCGCTTTGTTTGCGGGGCCTGGGAATCCGCTTGTTCATAGGGCTGCCTTTTAATTTCGTCATATTCCCCCTACACTAAAATCTTTGCATTATTACTACCCACCACAATTTCCAACCTTCATACAATAAAATTACCTTACGAAGATAAAGATAACACTAAGCTATTGCATATATAAACCCAATAACAAACAGTAGTTTATCTCCACATATTTAATCTATTTAATCGCATTAATGAAATTATTAATTGAATTAAAACGCATCAAGAAAATTCACGCCATGATGGGTATATTTCACTTCGTCGGCACATTTGATTTCAATGCTACACAAATAATGATGTTAAGTTTGTCTTCTTGTCTTGTTTGTGGCAACATTCACCCGGGGTGGTTTGAGCCAACTCCATTTATTCAATTCACCGTAGAAGTTAAAGATGCAGTATTATTGGATTAGGAAGTACGCAAGCGGTCCCCAAAAGCCAGCATGCAGTCTTGTTTGCCGCAGATTATTTAGAAGATGCAGTGAAGAGACCACGAAAAATAACCACCGATTTCCGGCTCAGACACCTCTTGGAAATTTCACCAGAGCCGTTTTGGACGGGTTGTGGGCTTAATATCACTGGTTGCCAGACCTGTCCGTCTTCGGTGGCCCTACCAGGAACTTAGGTTCCCGACGGCATAGCTCTGACACTACCACGTTTATACCCCTTGTTCCGATGAGGAGGAGTTAGACTTTTGTTTGTAAGTTTGGCAACAACGAACATCATATTTTGATGAATGGAAAGTATCCATATATTAATAACATATTAGGGTATCGGTACATTATTAAATCCAACATTTTAAAATTTCTAAATAAAAAATGATAATTTATAATCCATTTATGCAACATAGTCACTCTTTCCTTACATTTATTTTACCGATGGTGACAAACACCCAACCGAGTGTGGATTGCACCACTATGACTGTTTTACCGACAGAGGGAGTAATACCCCTCCCAAAAGGGAGTGTACTGGATATGAGACTAAACTGCCTCTGATGGTGAGGCTCCAGTTTTGGAGATTTAGGCAATGTGGAATATTCCTTCATTGCTATCACAGGTCAAACTCAGATTGAACCTTGAATGATGGCACTTCTTAGGACTCAATCTACCGGTCAAATAGGGTGAGTCAAAAAGTATTACCTTTTTTTTTTCATTTCATGTGAATTTTCTTTTTATAAAACTAAGGCCTACATTGAGACCCTAGCAAGTCTCAGAGCAAGAATCCGACGGGTAAGATCCAACTTACCAATCGACAATGTCGTCTTTCTGAATGACTGCTCGCCCACACACAAGCATCAGGACAACGGAGAAAATCGCCTCATTCGAGTGGACAACTTTACCGCATCCTCCATACTCACCAGAATTAGCGCCTTCAGACTATCATCTCTTCGGCCCCATGAAAGAAAGTTTGAGAGGCAAACATTATTCCAGTGACGAGGAAGTGAAATCTCTAGTGAAGAAGTGGCTGAAAAAACAGTCAACAGAATATTACGAGGCAGAGATACAGGTTCACATTCGAAGGTATAACATTGCTACTGAGAAACGGTGACTATGTAGAGAAGTAGGAATGTGATCCATAGAGGACATTCATTTTTATGTATGATACATGTTCCTGTGTTTGGTAATTATACATGTCCTAAACAAAATTGCATTACGTTTTGACTCGTCCTCGTAGATTTAAAAAAATATTATTCGTATTCGATAGACCCATTCAAATAAATCAAGGTGTTAAGTTTCTGACCGCCATCCTTGGCCAGTTAAAAAAGAACTTAAAGTAAGTAAGTCCCGAGCTATAGGATCCTTTGGTAAGTGAATAAGTCCTGCGTTATGGAATCCTACGTAGTGTCAAAGGTCCAGTGATATAATCCTATGTAAATCCGATGATGATATCCAAATTTGCTCAGTGCCGACATCCAAACTCCACAGCCCTTCCTCGGAATAATATTTTACTCACTTCTCTTGTCATAATTCCAAGAAAAACCCTTTGGGTTTCACTGACCTCATTGAGAAACATAGTTTTATGTAATGTGTTTCTTGCTCTTTTTATTTTATTAATAGTCTAACTATATCTTTTCTTTGTTTTTACTTTTTATCAGAATGCTCTTGGTTGATAGCCTTTTCACCAGCTGTCATCAGCTGAATTCAGCCAACACCACCAGAAGAATGTTGGAATGTTGTAAATAGCAATACTATGGATAAGGGAAATAGTTCAGTTTAAAGAAAATGTATGAATATTTGTTTATATATATATATATATATATATATATATAATATATATATATATATATATTAATATATACATAATAGCACATCGCAAGTCACGAGCGATACTTACAATGGATTTTTGTTATGTTCCTTAGGTCCATATGATAGTATAACATTGCAATCTGCATAAGAGCTTTTATATAAAGTTGAAATCTGTTAAATGAATCTTTTCTAGATAAGAACATTCTTTTGAATAAAGGGATGACAGTGTATCAGTGTGAAGAATAGATAAATGAAATAAATAGAAATATAAAAGCCAATTCTTTCCCCCTCTGATGATTGAAAAGAATAAGACATCTAATTTTAAATATAGTTTCAAGCGAATCTGATTGGTTGGTTGGTTGGTTTTACGTGGGTTTGGTTGGTTGATTGGCTGGTCAGATGTTATTACAACGACCCAAGTTGGGTTGCATGAAACAACCTTAATTTTTGTTTAGGCATGCATATGGTTTCAAGTAACTTTTAGATACAACAATTAAATGATTTGTACAAATGTATTTATAAAGTTTCAAATTTCTTAAATTATGCTAATTAATTATAATTAATTATCTGAAATTGAATTAGTTATTTAAGGATTAACCCTATTAGGACTGACACTGGCCAATGGAAACAGGAGGCATCTAACAATCTCCTTATATATATTTACCTACTCTCCGCACAAGCAGGATGTGACACAAGGTCAGTTTCTTAGGCGGAGTTTAACTGGTTTTAATTCAGAGTTTTCTTTCTAGACTAGTTGCTTAACCATGGTTAAAGAGCCCAGTCTGCTCTACTTTTACCCATAGCTGGAGGGAGAGTATTTGGATTTATACCTTTCCCAAGTGTATTAGCGCTATGTGAAATGCAAACAGCTGCATCCAGGATTTGAACTTGGGTTGACGAGTTCATTAAGACATCCTATCTAGTTCAAAGACGCGTGGCGGCATACTCTCGGTATCAGCCATAGAGTTAGGGTGTCTATCCCCTTTTCACTAGCACTAGACCAAGGAGATTTTCTAGCGTCTGAGGTGGAGCGCCACACCTTCCATCAGCTCCGCATCTTACCGCTCAGATCCCTGTGCTACTCAAACGCTGAATTGGTGAGGACCGGTATCGGTATCGAACTAGGAACCTTGTGATTCCTAGGCGGAAACTCTACTGACTGAGCTAAACCGACCCTCTATATAGTTCCAACGTGGTTTCATGTATTCCTATCTAATACAAATATTTTTCACACATTTATATAATTTTAAAGTGGTTCCAAGTGTAACACTACGCTCTCCTTGTCGCACTCATTTCCAAATGAAGATATGACGTGCTAAATGTTTGTTACGTTCGGTCTCTTGCTTAAAATGGAGTGATGATTTGTTGATAGTAAAACAATTTGTATACTTACCTTTCTGCACCGGTATTACATTGGGAGAGGCTGAAATCCTGGTTGCTGAGCTGCTGTTCAGTTGACTGGCAATTATATGATGTCTGGAGTGGTGCTGAGAGATATCTTGCCTTGTGTCATTTAGAGTTTTTAGTAATATCACAAGGCTACTTCTTTTTCTCATGATGATTCTATTTCCCCCAAAACCACAACTGCCAAGCGCAAGAGTCCATGTCTTACTCTCTTAGCGCATTTTCCCTGACTCAATTCATACTCTGACCTCTCACTCCTACTCTCTACCATTTTGTCACGTCTGATCGGCTCGTCCAAGTAAACACCGCTATGTGGCTATGCTGATTCCCCATTAAACCTTTCCATTCTCATCTAACTCAAAATTCTTGCAAAAAACTTTCCGTGCTAATTTACATATCAGGTAACAGTCATAATTCCACGTCACCCCTATGATGCAACAAAAGCATTCCTATCTAATACACATAATTTGCAAACATTTATGTAGTTTCAAACATCACTATCTAATACAAATAAGTTGTACACATTCCTCAAGTTTCAAAGAGGTTTTAAGTATTTTATCTAATACAAATAATTTGCTCACATTAATATAGTTTCAAAATATTTTTATAAAGTTATATATCTTAAAGTAGGTCAAGCAATCATATAGCTTCACGTATTCCAATCAATATCATATCCAATATCACTAATTTACACGTATTTATACAGTTTAATGTATTTCTATCTAATGCTAATTCTATGGCGGATGCAGTTATTTCTTTGGTTGGTATTACAGCATATCAACCCTATTATTATGTTACCATGTTATTTAATGCCGACGTCCACTAAAACCAAAAACAATAAGATTGAGTAAAACTAACAATTATATAACTGTAAAATTACTTGAGATACAAATTAACAAAAATCTGGGGATAAAAATAAAATAACAATACTGAAAATGGTTTAGAAAAATAAGGTGGAGTAAAACTAGCCATTTGTTGTGCATGCATCTGTGCATCTGCACACACATCGCTTTCACGCTCAGTCTTGACTTGGCAATCGTTTTTTGATTTGTATACTTATTTCTCTGGGCAGGTATTACAATTGGAGAGGATGAGGATGAAATCATGGTTGCTGGGCTGCTGTTCTGTTGACTGGCAGTTCTATGATGTCTGGAGTCTGGAAAACAGCTTGGGGCTGACGGATATCTTGCCTTGTGCTATTTAGAGTTTTTATTAATAACACAAGGCCGACTCTTTTTCTCACAAGAATTTTATTTTCACCAAAACCCAACTGCCGAGAGCAAGAAATTCATGTCTTGCTCTCTCAGCACATTGTTCCAAACTCAATTCACACTCTGACACCCCACTCCTCCTCACTGCCACTTCGCCACGTCTCATTACCTTCTCCAATGAAACCATGGCATGTGTCTATGCCGAATCATCATTTAATTTTTTTTCATTCTCATCTAACTCAAAATTCTTGCTAAAAACATGCCGTGATAATATACATATCAGATTACTCTCAAAGCTCCTCATCACCCCCATTACGTAATAATACTAAATAGAAAAAATGTGTTAAAAATACATTTGAATATAACTTGAGATGAATGAATGTAATCTCCATTGTCATTCCCTTTTTTTGTCCAGATTATACAACTAATTATTACCATTGATTCCATTAAATATGTTAATAGATTCTCAGTTTGTTTTATTTCAACCATTTCCTTATTCAACCGAACAAGAAATAAATAAATAACCATACAATTACCTTCTTTTTTAGGGGAATAGCCGATTTTAATATTTAGTTTCATTTCCTAGTCAGATACCACTATAATGATTCTGTATCTTGTTAGGGCAGCGTCACAAGTGCTTAGTAACTATTTGTTTTATGAATATAAATGTCTTAGCTGTTTGCCAGCTTGTCTAACAGAGATAAGGAAAATATAATCTGTTTAGAAGGGAATCGAAAACACTTAATAAACAGAGGGGTGCTTATATAAATACAGGCTGATATATAATACATAATTTTCAAATTTTATCACTTACATATAGGAAGGTACAAGGTGAAATTTAGTTTAAAAGATTATGTAGTGTCAGTCTTTTAAGTGACGAACGGATGTTTACTTGAAAATCAGCATTTAAAATGTCTTTTCGCTTAAGTTCAAGTATTCGATTACAATATTCTTTATAAATATTCTTTTTTGTGCAAAATTCTTTGGTCACTTTAAACTTGTTGGTTCGGTCATTTTCGGGGTCAACTTATATTTCCCCTCTCATTCAGAACCCCTGCAAGAACATATCATAATCACGTGTGAAAGTTACTCCAATAAGTTAATGTATTACATCTAAGTACCTTTTAGTACCTGTTAATACCTTTATTAGTATTTATATTAATTTATGATAGTATTAGTATTTTTTTTAGTAAATTTTATTAGTATTTATATATTAGTATTACTAGTAAATATATGCACCCTCCAGGCGCAAGTATTTAAGTTTTAATATAATAAAATATAATATTAAATTAGAAAGTCTATTTAAACTGAATAAGAATACAGATAAAAAGATTTGGAACAGAGGGGGTATGATTGAAAAGTAGAACAACTTTGAAACTAACTCTTCCATCATGTTCCATCACTCCCTTTTTTCATTGGTAAATTTTCTTAATTTGCCTATTTAGTTAAAATAGAAAGTAAAGAATAAAACTACAGTTATTTCTTCTTGTTAATGGATTTCTTTTAAGATTTATCCCAGAGATTTTTTTACTCATATTCAATCAAATAAAAACAAACAAGTAGAAATCAATAATACTAAGCATATATTTATTAAAATCAAATTTTAAATATCAATATGCAAATTAGTCTTCCCATTCACACTGTAAACCGCTATTTTATTGTATATATAAATACAATTGCATGTTATTAGTATGTAGATATGGTCAACAGTATTAATAATGTGAAACAATTTTATTAATAATTGAGGTTTGAATGAAAACAAAATCATGGCGAATGTGATGTAAATAACTAAGGGTATTGTGACTTGAGTAGTGATATAGTTTCGGTTACAGACAGAAAAACACACAATCTCCATTATAATAAGATATATTAGTATATATATTAGTATTATATTAGTATTTATATATTCATCTTTTTTAGTACCTTTTAATGTATTACATCTAAGTAATGTATTACAATATTCTTTATAGATATTCTTTTTTATGCAAAATTCTTTGGCCACTTTAAACCTGTTGGTTCGGTCATTTTCGGGGCCAACTTATATTTCCCCTCTCATTCAGAACCCCTGCAATAAAATATCATAATCACGTGTGAAAGTCACTCCAATAAGTTTAATGTTTCAGCTATAGAAGGAGTGGCGAAACCAGCTTAATGTAAGAGCCACAAATGATAAAGCTCAGATGTTTGAGAGCTGCAGGACATGAACAAAACTTGCAAAAACGTTTTTATTCTTACATACACATTTCGTTCCATGTGCTTTCCCCAAAATATATATCTAAAAAAATGCATATCAAATGCAATATTATTTATTCATGCATGCAGTTTTTAAACTGTTGACTTTTATTAGATTAAGTTATTCCAAATATGTAAAAAAAAAAAGAAGAAAAAAAAAGCCAAAAAATTAGAGATATTTTAATTAGATTTCCACCTTAGAAAATTAGTCTTGTTATTTGATAATGTAATTACTTCAAACTTTTTCGGAAAACCTAGATACTTTTTCAGCACCTCATGCGTCTACTAAAACAGCAAGTCGATTAGGTCGAACACTGAAATCTAACAAACACGCAGAAATGATTTATAACTAAAAGGGTTGGAGACGCAGGGAAACTGTTCGTGCGGCTACTGTCATGTTTGTTGTGCATGCATCTGAGCAGGCATCTGAACACACATCGCTTTCACGCTCAGTTTTGACTTGGCAATCGTTTTATGATCGAACTCCCTATTGACGCTACCACCATTTGAAAAAGTTCGATAAGTTTTTTGAACGCAAAAGATATTGAATTCATCACCATTTAGCGAGAATATAAGTCGTGTCAAAAACATCCGTAAGTGGTGTAGGGAGTTTTTAACGACGATTAAGTTTAGCACTTCCGCAACAACATGGCGGTGAGCTGGTATGATATGAGAATAGAAAAACTGTCGAAGCCCCTAAAAATGCATCGAGCGAAATGGCATCTATGTAGACATATAGATACATGTTCAAACTTTAAGATGAAGTAAACATCATTGACAATATACCATAATGGTATGCGCGTGGTCTAATTGTTAGAGTCGTAGTAAATGGACTCGTTAACGCGAGTTCAATTCCTGGACGAAGCTGTTGGCATTTCACATGGCGCTAATACCCTTGGGAAAGGTAGGAATCCAATTCTCCCTCCAGCTATGGGTAAATAGCTGGGCAGACTAGACTCTTTAACCATGGCTAGGTAACCAGTCTAGGAGAAGGAAAACTCTGAATGCAAACCTGTTAAACTCCGCTTAAGAAATTGACCTTGTGTCACATCCTGCTCGTGCGGAGGGGTTGGTAAATATATATACCATAATGGTTTTTGTGATTTTCAAATGTTTTGGAGACCTTACTTTTGAGATTACCCTCATATAGATTAAAATAAAAGGCTATACAAAGGTGACTCAAAGACTAATGTCCTTTTTTTTGGACAGGAACATGTATCATACATCAAAATGAAGCTGGTTCTCTGTGGTTCAAATAAGTAGTTTTCCACACTGTGACCGTTTCTCTCAATAGCAATGTTCCACCTTTGAATGAGAGCATATATCCCATCTCGTAAAATTCTGTTCACTCTTCCTGAGCCACTTCTTCACTAGAGATTTCACTTTCTCGTCGCTGGGATAATGTTTGCCTTACACTATCATATTTTCGGTCTCATGAAATAGGGTTTGAGAGGTAGAATTTTATGAGGCAGAAGTACATCCTCTCATCCGAAGGTGGAACATTGCTATTGAGAGAAACGACGACTATGTGAAGTAGGGATGTGATCCACAGAGGAACAACTACATTTTGACGTATGATTCCTGTGTTGGTAATTATACCTGTCCTAAACAAAAGTGCATTACCTTTTGACTAAACCTCGTATAAACTTAAGGTGGGGTATTGTAATATTGTAACACCTGAAAAAACTTATCACGTAACGTAGTGTAATGTTATGGTTCTCCTTTTGGAATGGAGGGATGATGTGTCATATAAAAATAATATTTGTTTACTTATGTCTGGAACGCTGCAACTTTGAGGGGATCGAATATGTTTGCCGGACTGATGTTGCTGGCAATTGATGTTTGGTGTATTGAAACCTCAAGCTTAAATGGAATTAGCACATTTAGAACGTTTTTAACATAGGTGTTTTTTATTTAGCCGATAAGATGCAAACCATTTTTCTTTAATAGCTGAAAATACCAGACTCATAGAATATTCTTTAAAATAAGCTAGATTAATATATTTGAATTAATGCGATAATGGAATTTTTTCAAGCCATGCAGAGGAAGCTATTATGGAATAATCTTGTAATTTGCATTCCTAAATCAAATACCAAGAAAATCCAAGATATGCAAGTCAGTCTGCAGTTCTTGCAATGGCATAGTTAATTGAGAGAAAACATGGCTCCGACAAAAGATTGTCAATTGAACCGGAAACGGAAATGATCACCTACTCGGAATTAGTTATTCCCAATCAGCGTTGATGAAAATATAAAAATGGAATGGTTAAAAAGCAAAATATACGAGCAGACCAACAAAGTATCAGAATAAAAAACTCAAATGCATTGAAAATAGAAAATGTATAAAAAATGAAATATATACATTTTAAGAAGAAATCCATCTCAAATTGAGGCATAAGCTAATTTGAATTATCTTCTAGTTTTAGAGATATTTCATGACTATATAGACATTTCTTTAGAGATCGAGAATCTCGCTGGCATAAACATAAAATAATATTTGTTTACTTATCTCTGAAACGCTGCTACTATGAGAGGCTCGAATCTGTTTGCCGAGCTCATGTTAAGTTGCTGGCAATTATTTCATGTTTAGTGTATTGAAATCAACTTGAGATGCTGGGGGAAAACTTGCCTATTGTCATTTATAATTTTTAGTTATAACATAAGGTGACTTAGATTTTTTCCCTTTAAGCCAAACTATACGTCTTATTCTCTTAATGCATCTTTCCAAACTCACCAAATATTCTAACCTCTCACTCTTACTATTTGACACTTTACCACGTGACGTCTCTTCGACCAATAAGAAAACGCCATGTCACATTGTGCTGACTCGTCCTAAGGATTTTCCATGCTAACCTACTTGCTCTTCCCCCCCACTCTCTCTATCATGTTACAGAGCAAGGCGTTCAGAAGGTAAACGTCTAATATAGTTTTCAGAAATTTTCATACCTGGAAATCCTTTTTGTTATACTATGTTTTGTGCATGCGGGCTAATAATTGATACTGTTGTGATCACGTGATCGAAGTATGAGCATGAGCATACCATTTTGCTTGCTGTCTTTACAGTGTAAACATGGTCGTTATACTAGCTGTATGCACCTAGGAGTGACCCGACTTCTCTGGTCGGCGGTAGTGTCAGGGACTGAAATTCATCAGAAGCTTTCAGCGCAATACGAGGACAGCGCACTACCACGTAGGAGCGTGTAGATAGGTGATCACACCATTTTGCTTGCTTTCTTTACAGTATAGACATGGTCGCTCTACTAGCTGTATGCACATAGGAAGTGACCCAATTTCTCTGGTCGGCGGTAGTGTCAGGGACTGAAATTCATCGGAAGCTTTTAGAGCAATACGAGGACAGCGCACTACAACGTAGGAGCGTGTAGGAGTGCATAGAGAAATTTAAAAGTGGCCGGACTAGAGGGACACACTAAAGAGGGAGAAGGACACCCGTCAACCCCCGCCCCGATAAGAAGATTCAGCACACTCGAAAGTTGGTAATGGTTGACCAGCGAGTTATCATTGATGAGGAAGGTTTTATCCGGTGACTAGTCATGATTCTGCCTATCAAATCATCCAGCGGACGGATAATTTTTGAATCTCCCTCGTATATATATATATTTACCAAGCAGGATGTGACACAAGGTCAATTTCTTAAGCGGAGTTTAACAGGTCTGAATTCAGAGTTTTCCTTCTCCTAGACCGGTTGCCTAACCAAGGTTAAAGAGCCCAGTCTGCCCTACTATTTATCCATTGCTAGAGGGAGAATAGGATTCATACCTTTGCCAATGGTATTAGCGATAAGTGAAATGCAATTACCACATCCAGGATTTGAACTCAGGGCGACGAGTCCATTTCCCATGACTTTAACCATTACACCACGCGCTTCCTTTATACCTAGTATATATATGAAAATGACAAACGGTGGTAAAACTACCAAACTCAAAATGAATTAGTGGTGAGAGAAGGCAGTCAAACTGTAGGAGCATTAGAGATCAATCCTGTCTTATTTAGCAGCTGTGATTATGGAATAAATATCGAATTTTAGCAATGTAATACGCCTATTGAGAATGGTAATTTCCAAAAGAAATTTTCTGAATGCAAAGACATCATAATTATGGACTGGCCAGCGGTTATTTCAGATTATCGTATCATTGCACAGTTGTGAGGAATCCTTTAAAGATGTATGTATAAGCAAATAAGGTAGTTTGAAAAGCAGAACAGCTTAATATCTCGTAGAAAGTATTAGTGGGATATAATTTCCCTTGATACCTTGAAAGATCTTGTGAAATCAATTAGATAAACAGAGGCAGTCATGTATTAAACGTGATGACTAGAATGTATCTGCATTTACACAGCACCATCTATATCTATCTATACATATATAAAGGGCAGTTGTGTGAATCTGTATGTCCGGAGGAAACCTCGAAAATAAAACAATTAACGACAAAGTAAATATATATACACATTAAATATCACCAGGGCTGGTATTCAAGCAAAAATAATGAAGATTTGATTTATATTCGTAAAGATAATTAACAAATAAAATTCAAATAGTAACAGCATGGATTTGTTTTTTTTTTCATTCAATATTTTAAATATGAGACACTGGCTTTTCTTTTCAGAGTGGCTGTGCACTTTTTTTGAGAAGCCTCCACCAGGCCTAATCAACACAAGGTCTTTTTTACGTAGGGATTTTAATGGGGCATTCTATGAAGACCTAACTCATGATTCAGTAATAATGGATATGTAAGATTATCCTTTAGGATCCTCCTATACCCAAGCAACGCTGGGTAGTCACTTCTAGTTATATATAACTAAAAGCGGCTACCCGCCGAGGCCTGGGTAGGAGAGTGAAAAATGTTTTATAATGGTTAGCAAACTAGTCTTGCATACGCATTACTACTGAATAGCAAATCCAATCCGCGTTGGATACCCAAAAATATCGACGTAAAGCAACTTGTGTTCACCCGACTGGAATTTTTCAATATATATATATATAATATATATATATATATTATATATTATATATATATATATATAAATATATATATATATGTCTGTGTGTTGTGTATGTGTGTGGTGTGTGTGTGTGTGTGTGTGTGTAAGTTGAAACGGAAGCGAATTTGACGGTATGTTGAAATGAAGAATGAACGAAAGAAAATGTTGAATTGATAAAATAGGATTTATTTTATTTTATTTTACTGACACGTGTTTCGGCGAGGAGTTTATCCTATTTTATACATTCAACATTGTCTTTCCTTCATTTTTCATTTCAATATATATATATATATATATATATATATATATATATATATATATATATATATATATATATATATATATATATGTGTGTGTGTGTGTGTGTGTGTGTGTACTCTAGCATCTGATCGGAAAGAATGGCGTATGACATGTTTCGCTATATTAAAGAGGTTTGAAGAAAATAGATTGAAACATCGACATCATCTCCGTCAAACTCAAAGGCAAAAAAATCTGTCTCCCGCGTTAGAAATTTGCTCCTGTTAGTGTAGCTTCGTAGCTCGCAGTAAGGCTGGGCTAGTATCAAACTCGAGAAAACACAAACTATCTTCTTGATAGCATGAAAAACTAGGGAGGAAACGAATCACTCACTGCTGACCCTCATTTATCTTTTATGACAGGAGAGTCCACCAGAGAGAGAGAGAGAGAGAGAGAGAGAGAGAGAGAGAGAGAAGAGAGAGAGAGAGAGAGAGAGAGAGAGAGAGAGAGAGAGATTAATGTATGGAATTATCTAATGTTCTAATATGTTCAGATGTGTTAAAAAAATTGGATTGTTTATAGATTGTTTTATATAGAGAGGTTATCGTCAATACAAAAAATAAAATAACGATGTTTGTTGTCATCTTTACGATGTATATGCAGTAAGCTCCCCACTGATTGGCAATTTATATTAAGATCAATGAACCAGCAGTTGAATTATTCAAAATGCCTGGATCTTTTCCACACAGAATTAGAGTTGCAATTTAATATATGTAAGAATATGTGTATTCTACCCCAAGCATGATTGGAATTAGCACATTTAGAGCGTTTTTATCATAGTTTTTATTTTATTTAGCCGATAAAATGCAAACCATTTTTTCTTTAATAGCTGAAAATTTTAGACTCATTAAATATTCTTTAACTAAACTAGATTAAAATATTTTAATTAATGCAATAATGGAATTTTTTCAAGCCATGCAGAGGAAGCTATTATGGAATGATCTTGTAATTTGCATTCCTAAATCAAATACCAACAAAATCCAAGATATGCAAGTCAGTCTGCAGTTCTTGCAATGGCATAGTTAATTGGAAGAAAACATGGCCCCGACAAAAGTCTGTCAATTGAACCGGAAACGGAAATGATCACCTACTCGGAATTAGTTATTCCCAATCAGCGTTGATGAAAATATAAAAATGGAATGGTTAAAAAGCAAAATATACGAACAGACTAATAAAATATCAGGATAGAAAATTCAAATGCATTGAAAATAGGAAATGTATAAAAAATGAAATATATACATTTTAAGTAGAAATCCATCTCAAATTGAGGCATAAGCTAATTTGAATTATCTTCTAGTTTTAGAGGTATTTTATGACTATATTGACATTTCTTTAGAGATCGAGAATCTCGCCGGCATAAACAGTGAGATCTATCTAAAATTGATGCATAAAATGTGCATTTAATTAATTTCCACAACACGCCTCCATAAATTCATAAATCTATTACATATATATATATATATATGTATATATATATATATATATATATGTATGTATATATATATATAATGTATGTATATATAATGTATGTATATATATGTATGTATATATATATATGTACATATATGTGTATATATATAATGTATGTATGTATATATATATATATATATTATATATTATATATATATATATATATAATGTATGAATGATAGAAATACGAGTCTGATAAAATGTTGTTCTGTGGTTTCTTAATTAGTTTCCTAATTGTTTGGGGATTATTTCTGACGTGTTTCTGACGCCTGAATAATTTCATCAATCAGGTTTGTAATTGAGTTTATTGGCAAATATATGTACCTAATAAAACCACCTCCGCTTGAATGATATTTCGGGGGTGGTGGGTTGTTTAGGTTTACCACCTATAGTAAGGATAAAAGAAAAGGAGTATTGGAGGACTTTAACAGTATTCGCAAACTATTCCCGTTTGCCATCTACATATTGCAGGCTACATATTCCAAATACTCTTGATAGTACAGAATTCTTTTCAAAATGAAAACGAGAGATGGAAAACTTAATTAGGTATGTATTTGATAGTCTTTCTTCCTCCTTTGTTTTCTATTTCTTTCCTTTCTTTTAATTTACATAATATATCATTTTAGGGAAATACATTACATTTCAAACATTCCTTCGATTCCTAATCATGTCAACTTTCTTTTTAAACAAGATAACGCTGCTAACGGAAAACGAATATTTTCTCTAATACTTTATCTTTTCTTGTTTTTCCTTTTGAAAATAATTTCAAAAGGATGAATGATTATAAAAAAAACTAAACGTTTTAACGTCTACTTTACCATCTACAAATAATTTTATCTTTTGGAATGCTTCGTCTTTTCTAATTTCTACACACACTCACACACATGCACACACAGAGACAAAAACAAACAAACATATGTATATAATAGTAATTGGTAATTTGCTTGAAGGATTGTAACATATGTTATTATATAATAATGATTGGAAGGCAATTACAATGCATATAAAATAAAATAAAAAATATGTTTTTTGACTTATTGATTTCAAAGTAAACTTTATCTTCAGAGACTGTTTTCAGAAATGAACGCGTTTCTTTTTTTTTGTGATAAAAAAAAAGAAACGCGTTCATTTATTTCTGAAAACAGTCTCTGAAGATAAAGTTTACTTTGAAATCGATAAGACAAAAAACATTTTTTTGTTTTTATTTTATATGCATTGTAATTGGCTTTCAATCATTATTATATAATATATATATATATATATATATATATATATATATATATACACACACACACACACACACACACACACATATATATATATATATATATATATATATATATATATATTTGACTGGTCACTTCATTACCATAATTTTGTCTAAGGATTTTTGAAACACATGAACCTTAAGTAATGGAAGTATAGTTTTTATAATTCTATAATTTATAGGTTCTATACATGGTGGGTGTCCCATCTCAGTGTAATAGTTAGCAAGCTAGTCTTTCAAATCTACTACTCTAATTCTAATATCGCTGGATGTCCCACACATTCGACTTTGTGTCACATCCTTAATTGGTAAACACCTACCTGTTCTGCTATGATAACATTGAGCGCTCATTTCATGCGAAAACCTTTCTTTTTTCCAGTCCTTCTTTCTTATATATATATATATATATATATATATATATATATATATATATATATATATATATATATATATATATATAGTCCTGTATGTATGTACATATACATGCATTTGTGCTTTAATGAGGACATAGCCTCATACCTTAATTAGCAAACATTCAGAGAGGAGGTTTAGGAGCCCACAAAAAAATGAATTCGGAAACTTACTTTGTTCAGCGAAAAGTATATCGTTTATACTACAAACGTTTCCAAACTCATACACACACGATGAGATATCTACATCAGTTACTCATTGATAAGAACAGAGTTACACCTGCAGAGAAAAAAATATAACTTCTCTGAATATAATTATTCTAGGGAAGGGAAACACTGTGCCACTAGCATATATCTCGTTCCATTGGAAAAAAGGAAAAGAATAAAGGATTCCTTTTTTGTAATTCTAAATGAGACCTAATAATTTCTATGTAGGAAATGCACAGAAATGCACAGTTGTGGTTTTTGATATATCACGTATAGAAATAAACACACACACACACACACACACACACACACACACACACACACACACATATATATATATATATATATATATATATATATATATATGCTTGTATGTGTGTGTCAGAGTAACAAAAACATGAAGTCAACGATTCTAGGTAACCAAGTGAATTATTTATGTTTGTATTTTTCCTTATATACTGTTGTATAGAATGGTTAACCACCTGGGTCATGATGGAAGAGCTAGTTTAGTTTTTTGGGGCTTGTGTTGGATTCTATGGAGCGCGTTCTAGTCTAATGTTGTATCATATGCACGATCTATCAACGACAGTAAGTAATCTTTACTTATCATCATGTCATATTACACACACTCACACACGCGCGCGCGCACCCCCCATATATATATATATATATATATATATATTATAAAATAATAAAATTCGAAGGCAATACAATGCGTAAAAAATAAAGACAAAAAGATGTTTTATATGTCTAATCGATTTCAAAGCAAAGCTTTATCATCAGAGTTTAATTTCAGAAATGACGTGCTTATGTTTTTTTTTATTTGTGTGGTTATAATTTCTCTTCTTATTTCCTTTTCCTCTCCTTTTTTTCCTGATGTAATAAAATAAAATAAATATATAAAGGTATTACTTATCTATTTATTTGATGGCAATCAACGTCACCTGATGAATGCATGCGATTTTACCATGTATGAAACCTAAGATTGTGACTGTTCTATTGCCATCAAATAAATAGATATTTAATACCTTTATATGTTTATTTTATTATATTATATAATAGCTCTATTCTTTATATCGAACACTCTCCTAATACTACTGCAATTTGGCGCACCATTCCAGTGAAAGCTGAAGTGGTGACTATCCCAGGCTATAGTAGTTATATATATATATATATATATATATATATATATATATATATATATATATATCGTCGGTTCGAGTTCAATTCCTAGACGAAGCTGTTGGCATTTCACATAGCGCTAATACCCTTGGGAAAGGTATGAATCCATATATTCTCCCTCCAGCTATGGGTTAAATAGTAGGGCAGACTAGGCTTATTAACCTTGGGTAGGTAACTAGTCTAGAAGAGGGATAACTCTGAATTCAAAATTCCTGCGGTCAGTCGTTGATTGGGTTCGTGGCATTCCTTGATGCACCAATTCTTTCCTATCGACTGTGCCAAAAAGTGTGGAATGGTCCTACACAAGCCTTCACCACTATAAACAAATCACTGTGTTAGTTGTTCACTCGATGAACACTCATGCGTCGAAAATCGACGAGATAGTCCATTTTATATATATATATATATATATATATATATATATATATATATATATATATATATATATATATATATATATATGCGAGGATTTCGCATATACTGCAAGATTAACTGACCAAGAATAAATTTAAAAAATTACATGTACTTTTTCCTTGGAAGCATAGTGAAATGAACATGAATATAAAAAAAGGAGATATCTAATATTCTAAAAAAACATAAAGAAAGCGACCACTTAAGAATACATTTCACCTAACTTATTTGTCTTATTCTTTCGTTGAAAATGACATTAGCAATAATGTATCTTTACAGAAATCAATGTCTATTTCATACCCTGTCTGGAATGTGATTAGAAGTCATCTAAAATTTGTCACACACAAAAAAATTGCAACATATAAACATTCAAAAATTATTAAAAATGTATTATTAATCAAAGAACAAATTCGGTTATAAATCTAAATCTAAATGGTTAGAAAAATACTTAGAAAAAATTGTTTATATGTGTATGAACCATTTAGTATATATATATATATATATATATATATATAGTAGTAATAAAAGAAGTAGTAGTAGTAGCAGTATTACGTCTAATATTTTTAATGTTTCACTATATTTAATTCAATTATATATATATATATATATATATATATATATATATATATATATATATATATAATTGAATTAAATATAGTGAAACATTAAAAATATCAGACGTAATACTGCTACTACTACTACTTCTTTTTAATCCAGCGAAATATACTAAACATTTTTGTCTGAGTTTTGTTCTTTCATTCCTCATATTTCTACCATATATATATATATAATATATATATATATATATATATATATATATATATATATATATATAATGAATATTTGAAAAAACAAGTGTTCCGAAAATGGAATGAATTTAATTATCGATGTTTAAACATTTCGGTTTCATTAAACCTTCATCAGGATGTATCTTGGGGTGTAGAAAATGATGGATGTTTTTATATGTGACAGGAGATTAAAATCTTTTTAGTTATGTGTCGGATTTATTTTCCATATTTACTTCCATATATATATATATATATATATATATATATATATATATATATATATATATATATATATATATATATATTAGCATTCCAGCTAATTCTAATTTGCATGAAATACTGTCGCATCTTTGTACTAATTTGTAAACTGTCTACGAGTAGACATGCACCGAGCTAACTCTTTGACGAGTCAAATAAGTCTGTTCTATAATCGTAAGAGAAACATTAGTTCGTAATGAAAACTATTGATTTCTGGCTGCTGCAGTGACAAATCAATTTGCACGATTTGTTGTTAAAATCTATATTTCTACATTCAGTAGTGATTATCTAGATTGTCTTAATTTTTATGAAAGAATCTCATCCATTTTAACCACTGATAATTCGGTCACTTATTTGGGAACCATGTGGCTTTACTATTACAGCTATTTAATATTATACAGGGTGGCCTTAATGTCACTTATCATGTCAAAAGACTGTTTATATAAATGGAATATATGTAATATGACAATGTTAAAATTATAAATTGCACCTTATTTGCCCTTTTTAGTAGAAAGCGCGTGGTGTAATGGTTAAAGTCATAGGAAATGGACTCGTCGCCCGAGTTCAAATCCTGGACGGGGTAATTGCATTTCACTTAGCGCTAATACCCTTGGGAAAGGTAGGAATTCTATTCTCCCTCATGTTATGGGTAAATAGTAAGGCAGACTGGGCTCTTTAACCTTGGTTAGGCAACCGGTCTAAATGAAGGAAAACTCTGAATTCAAACCTGTTATACTACGCGTAAGAAATTGAGCTGCTCGTGCGGAGGGGTCGGTATATATATATATATTTGCCCTTTTTAGAGCTTTGAGGACAGCCTTAAATCTTTCATATTTGGATTTTATTAATATATATATATATATATATATATATATATATATATATATATATATATATATATATATATATATATATATGGGGATTTCGCATATGCTGCAAGATTAACTGACCAAAAATAAATTTAAAAAATTACATGTACTTTTTCTTTGGAAGCATAGTGAAATGAACATGAATATAAAAAAGAAGAGATCTAATATTCTAAAAAACATAAAGAAAGCGACCACTTAAGAATACATTTCACCTAACTTATTTCTTTTATTAACACAATTCGAATTGATACTTAGCTAGGTTTTATAGAAATAAAACTATTTTTTTTAATTTTATTTATTTTGACCCTTGCGGATTAATTTGAACTGTGCAATAAAGGTTTGTCCAAAATTTTGATATGACAGCACCTCCCCTTTTTCTTTAAACTTTTAAGAAAAATTTAAAATGGCAAATTTTCACGTATTGTATGTGTTCCTTAAGTACAGAGCCTAAACATACATATAATACATTTTCTATGCATTTTTTTAATTATAACAATGAAATACATCATATTTAAGAAGAAAAGAACAGAAAAAATTGCCTACTTTAAGCCGCGTACACCGGAATTCACACTATTGCCATACTACGTTAAACCACTGGCAGTGACTAGCACACGTATCGCTTGTTTAGAGCAGAAAGACTCAGATTATAATAATGATAGGACTTTATTTGAATGGAATGAGTTCTGAGGTGAATTGATAATCAACTTTCAAGTATCCCATCATACAGCTAAAATATACCATGAAACATTAGTACAACCCTCGGGTAAGGTTGGTAGGCAAAGAGTTAAATGACATGCAATCCTATATCCTAAATGACTAGGGAAATTTATTTGTTTTTTGTTACAAACAAAATGGAGACATTTTAGCACTACAAATTAGTAAACCCTTTCACATACTTAGGTAGTAATATCTCATCTACAAAAAACAATGTCAATATATGCATAGGAAAGGCAAGAGTTGCGATAGACAGATTATCAAAATATGGAAATCTGAAGACAAAGTAAGAATTCTTTCAAGTATTCCTATCTAATACTAATAATTTGCATACATTTATTTAGTTTCAAGTATTTCTATCTAATACTGATAATACAGTTTTAGTCTCAATACTTGCAATCCTATATCATAAATGGCTAGGGAAATTTGTTTGTTTTTTGAAGGTAGTTGTCTTTGTATGTTTCATTTTAAGCATATAACAATGACTGCCATGGAACAATGAGCGAGTAATTAAGGCTTGGGTTAATAGATTCTATTTTGAATCTATCTGAAAGTCAGGAGTTCAATCCCTAGAGCAGTATTTAGCGGATGGAGAAGGGATATTATAAGTTCGAAATAAAGAAAAATGTGAATTAATTCATACTATATATTCCAAGGCATTGACAACGCAGTGAAAATAGTCTAGCCTGTTGGATTAAAGCATTCAGTTAGAAATCCTCTAAAAGATACCAAATGCGAAAAGAAACACCTGAAAAGACGGATAGTGCAGCGGCCGAAACCTTCTGTGTATGAAAACAGACCCACTATGTGTTTGAATTTAAAAAAATAAGGCTTAATAATTTGTATTATTTAGATATTTTAAAATAATGTCCTCATCTTTATTGTTATATACACAATATTTCGGTCGATGTATACTCCGGCTTTCTTCAGAAGTTTCTTCGAAAAGAAGGTTCCCGAATTCAATAGGAAAAACACCTGAAGAAGACTGGATGACACGGCGGGCGAAACATTGAGTATATAACTATAATGATGAGGACAACAGTCGCCAAAATTTAAATAATGCAAATAGTGCTACTCATTTAAATAATAAACAGGACCTCAGACTGACTCTGTGTGGAAGTGAACATAGTAGCCAAAATTTAAATTCCCTCTCCTGTTAGGTGTCTAATCGTACTCATCATTAGTTAAATCTGGAAGAGTAGCCAGTTTAGTTGAGTGCCGCTCAACCAGGTAGCAGAGATTCCATATGGTACCGGTAGTACTCTTTCAGCAACCTGTCAATACTCTTTGAGTGACATGTCAATCACAGTCAAGGCCATCTCGAAGTGATCACATTTTTGTTCATTTTTTGCAGTATCTTTACGGTTGTTTCCCGATTCTCCCCTGCTGTTTTTTTTTTCGTGTTCTGAATAACCTCAACTTTCGTGTCCCCAGCAGTTAGAATTTGTGCTTCAATAATATCATCTTTTTTTCACCCCGACCCATGGGGTCTTTATTGAAGACGGGCTTGGCATGACATGCGATAACCTGATTGCTTCGTTTGATTAAGATTAGTTGCCGAAAGAGATAGAGAGAAAAAGTTATCCATAAAAATGAAAGTGAATCATGAATAAATCTGTGCAGGAAGAATTCGTGTATGGATGATATTCTGCTTTTGTTGAAGGGAGTGGTCGAGTCCCTGAAGAGACCTCAACGGCAATTTATTCATAGAGATGTGAGACGCAAAGACATAAACATCTAGTGTAATAGCGGAACCCTTTTTTCATTATTACCACATATTTTAATGAAACACTAATGATTTAGACACTCAGGAAATGATTAGCTAAAAAGGATATATAGAAATAAGGCTGGAATAAAAACATCCACAATAAACTCTTCTTAATCGAATCCACTTAGAGAGATTGGGAACACATATTTAGAAAGCCCAGAAAGGAACAAGTGATTATATCGCGATTATGGACTGGTCCCTCATGGCGTACGCATTCCTTTATACCAAAACAACAACAGCAGCAACAACAACACAGTGTGAAAAAGGTCGAACACTCTGTACTGTTAAAGAATTCCTCATAGAAAGTGGATCTTTCGCCGATCAGAAAATGCTTTTTTACACAATTTTGAAATAACACACCTACCCATTTTTGCAGGTTCTGGTTTATATTTTGTCAAGTTGGTTGGTTTATTTAAGGGCATATCAATCAGTGTGGGCTATTTAATGCCAAACCTTTATTTTGTATACGATTTTAAAGTCTATGGAATGGCTTATCGTCAGTATGAGCCTAACAGCAAGGGAGTCTATCCCCTTTTCTTTAGCTGCTACAATTAGCACAGGACAAGTGATCCTGAATTGCGATACAAAAAACGCACATAGGCCTGGGAACGAGAGAGAAAATAGTGAAGCTTTATTGGTAGCACTTATAGCGTTGTATACCGGTGATCGTCTTAGGAAATGGATCATCTTTTTTGGGATCTACACAACCTTTCTGTCAACATGTTCGAAGAAGTTTACCGAGTTCGACAAGAAGAAAGCCGGAGCATACATCGGCCGAAACGCTGTGCAATAAAAATATGGACAATAATTCGACTAATCTAACTAATACTGGACGAAGCTGTTTGCGTTTCCTTTTGTGCCAATGCCCTTCGAATACACCGACTGCAAATGCCCTTAGAATAGACTGCAGTGGTGTAAGATCCAACGCTTTTTATCATATATGTGCTAGAAAGCTGCAGCTGTGGGCCTTTGTCCTGTGTATGACGTTAAACTGCATCTAGTGGTAAAGTTCCAATTCTGGAGCTCTAGGGAGTGTGGAGTACCCCTACATCGCCATTAATCATAGATCCACCTTGACCAGAGCGGTAGTAACTGTTAGGGTATTATCTATGGGTTAAATAGAAGAAAATGAGTTTAAAATTCGAGTTTAAATTATTTTCTGTAATCAAGAATGAATAAAACAAAACATCTTGGACTTAAAATAACTCAACAAGGGTTTGCATGCCGTAAAATCCAAGCAATCAACCTGCTCTTTTATTCACATTTTCCCCAAACTTTGAGCAGTGAGACTTCATTTTCTTATTTACATTGTTTCTATGTTGTTTGATTAAGTCCCTCATTTTTTCCGTTTGCATTTGAAACATCTTGCTGTCTAATACATGTGACAGATGACTCCTCAAACTTGAGCCCTGGGTGACTGCTCGTATTGCCGATATCCCGGACCGACCCTAGTTCCAAGTGGGTGGTGTTTAAGGATCTCCAACATGCTTTAAACCGAATCATCTATTGATTCAAATTTTAAGAAATGATTTTTAAAATTTCTTTTCTGAAAGTTGGATACAACAATTTTTAACATCTCTAAAATATCAGAGAACATGAAAAAATTTTTTTTCACATTTAGGAAAGAATTTCTGATAGAATCTCGCCAAAACGAGGCACATTGTTCATTGTATTTGATACTGGCAAACATCCAATCGCCTCAGTGGAATTATTCACATGTTCCAAGATATTGACTTCCGGCGAGCAAAATTGACAGTTAATTGGGCTAATGACAATAACGAATTTCCTGCGAGGCTAAAATGCGAATTGGATATGAAGCAAGGGGTTCTGTGGATCACGAAGTAGCTATTAACACGTCGCCAGTATCCATGACTATTGAGCCTGATTCCTGAAACAAAAGATTCATAGAATGTCACTGCATGTAAAGAAAAGATTTGGCTTCAATTACGAGATGTGCTCAAAAAGAGCCGAGACTGGTGTTGGTTGGATGCTTGGATTTTACGGCATGTCAAAACTTGTTGGGTTATGTTATGCTGAAAACGTTTTTGTTTATTCATTATTGTTGGGTATTCATTTTTTTGAAATCATTACTTTTTTAAACACATTTCGTTCGTAGTATATAGTATGGTCATAATATAAATAAAAATGGTGCTAATTTATTTCCTTGTAGGACTTTAACGTCAATGTCAAATAAATCTGTGACATCATCAGGTGCTTTTGTGTAGCTGTAGAGCATTCTAATAGCGGTAACAGTTTCTTTCGGGAGACCATTTCCTATAGGTATTTACTCCATCTTTCCTCTGTGTATTGAGTCAAATATCTGGTAGAAATCTACAAACAAAAGTGTTGCCTCGTAATTTTTAGCTCGTACTCTTCCGATATTTCAACAAATAATCAGAAGCTGAGAAGTTGTGGATTGGTTTCTCCGAAATCTGTTTTGATTGTTCCTCCGAATTTTCTCGACTTCGGGTCAGATGTGATAGAGAAGAAGGACATTATAAACCTTAGCATCTATGCCAGAGAGAGAGAGAGAGAGAGAGAGAGAGAGAGAGACAGACAGACAGACAGACAGACAGACAGACAGACAGAGACAGAGTCCGACAGAGAGTTATACCTCTGTAGTTCTTAGTGATCCTGATGTCAATTATTTGGTGGGGTGTATGAATCTTTTCGTCCATTCTTCTATTGCAACTGATTTTGATTGTTTTTAAAACTTTGTCGAGTTCATCCGCAATATACTATCCAAACTTGATATCTAATTGGCAATTAATGATTTCTTGAGTATGTTGATTTTAGGAGGTTTTTCCGGCAGACTCTTCAAGTGTTCTTTCCACTTCTGAAATCGATCTTCTTGGTTGGCAGCTTTTAGCTTTGATATCGAGGTACTATTCGCATCCTTAAATTTCTTTACTCTGCCAATATCAATATTACTATAATTATACATAAGTAAAGTAAAAGTAAAGTCATCGGGGTGGCCTAAAGTCGGTATCAGCCAAGCAGCGAGGGAGTCTATCCCCTTTTCAATAGCGCTAGACAAGGAGATTATTTTAGTGTCTGAGGTGGAGCGCCACACCTACCATCAGCTCCTCACTTTACCGCACAGATCCCTGTGCTACTCATACGCTGAGTTGGCGAGGGCGGGTATCGAACTAGGAACCTTGTGGTTTCTAGCCGAACGCTAATTAATTTATAATTTTCTGAATTCATTCAATTAATTATAATTTATTTATTTCACCAAGACTTGTATAAAACAAAGTAAACCTTCGGTCACTGTAATTTTAGTCACCTCTAATTTGATAACTGTGGGTGTCAGAAATTAAATTGTTTTTTTTTTAATGGCATATCAATATTCGTCGGTTATTTAACGCAAAGATTGTAGAAGAACAGGTTTGCTAGTATTTTAACCAACTGCCAGAGAGATTAAATTAAAACAATTTTTGAATGTTTAACGTATATGATAAACGTTTCGCTACCCTTAAATATTTAATCCTTCTTTCAAGGTTTGATTTCGGATTTAATTTTTCCCTCTTTATTTCATTTCAAGTTACTTTTCTTATTTTTTCCAAATCTGTTCCAGATAATATGGATTAGCAACACAAAGATTATAATTTCTGATAATCCAGTTTTAATTCCCTTAGAAATACTCTCGTTTCGAAAGCAATATGAACATATTATTCATTTCACTCTATTTATATTTTCAACAGAAAGCGCTATGAAAATTGAGTTTCATATTGACAAGGATATCAGTTAGAAATTTTTGAGTTTTTCCATTTCATTCCAGCGGTTTATCAAATTGATAGTAATTGATCCTTCTCCGAAAATGTCAGTCCCCGAAAAAAAAAAAAAAAAAAAGGAACAGTTTCCATAATTTTCTGACTTTGATATTTGTATTCTTTGTAAATTAAATATTTTTTTAATCTTTGAGTGACCTTCAACATATTTGCTATTCCTTTTCATCACTCAGCCCAAATAAAAACTTTTCGATTTTTGATTAGCATTTATCAAAAGGTTTTTCCTTTTTTTTAATCAATTGTAGGTTTTTGAAGCTTATGTAATAGGAAAGATATGATATTTTTCGATTGACCTTTGCTCTTCCGAAAGCACTTGGGTTGTGGTAATAAAATATCTCTTCTACCTTGCATTTTAAATGGACATATTCAAGAATTGATAGTCATAAACTTGCGCTCTTCGTCTTAAAAGAAAGGTCACAAAACTTTAAACCAGTTTTGGAGAGGAAGATCAGATATAATTTCATTTGCTTCCATTTGCCGAAATCTACAAGCCCCGAGGTAAAATTTTGAAAGAGCCATAATGGAAATAAATAAATAAAAAATGAAAATAAACAGAAAACACAATTGAAAAGTTGCGATTGTTTATATATATATATATATATATATATATATATATTGGGGGGCATGTGTGCGTGGATATCTGTATGTGTGCTTATGCATATATATATATATATATATATATATATATATATATATATATTGGTAATTGACATGCAATTTTCAAACCAAGTTCAAATTATATATATTATATATATATATATATATATATATATATATATATATATATATATGTATGTATATATATATATATTTGAACTTGATAGGATAGTGTGCTATATATCGCTGATAGAGCATATATTTAAATTAGGTAATCGAGGACGAAGTAATCCACGGTTTCAAGATCTTCATAAAAATTGCAAGTCCTAAAAATCAATATATATTGAATAAGACAAAATGTACCTCAGAAATAATTCATCGTGGTTTATAAAATAGGAAAAGAAATCCTAATAAATACGTAAATTTCTAAGTTTTATCTATATCTATATCTATATCTATCTATCTATCTATCTATCTATAAGTCTATCTGTCTATATCTATCTATCTATCTATCTATCTATCTATCTATATATATATATATATATATATATAATATACAAAGAGAGAGAGAGAGAGAGAGAGAGAGAGAGAGAGAGAGAAGAGAGAAATAGAGAGAGAGAGAGAGAGAAAGAAAGAAAGAGAGATTGATTGATGGATAGATGGAAAGTTAGATAGACTGATAAATAGATGTTCTTAAATTATAAATGCGAACCTTAGTTTGTCAATTGTGTCACATTCTTTTCAACTTTACTCCTAGAGTCTGCAGCTCAACATCTCAAACCATTTTAGCATCAGGCCGATCCCGTAAGCAAATTCCAGACCGATTCAGAACACATTATCCTGAAATTTTGGCTTCCGAGGTTTTAATTACTGTGATTATTTTTGGCAATTTTTAACTTGTCATTAAAGAATTCATTTTTTGTACGGTAACACTTTTGATACATTGGTAAGAAATTTGGCAATTATCAAAATTAAAGGAAGTGACTCAATCAAGGGTCTTTCACAAGAACTAGCTTAAAAGCCATTCTATCGGGTGGCAATCAAGTTAGTGTGTATATATATATATATATATATATATATATATATATACATACACCATATATATATATATATATATACATATATATATATATATATATATATATATATACACCATCCCATATACGCCGTAAAATAGAATATTTGACGTCATATTTCAAAACCGTTCTTCTTTCAAGCATCAAAAAATTTTCAAACTGCATATCACTCGCTTTTCTCGTTATTCTGTGATAAATAATCTATTATCACCTTCCATATACCAACAAATGCCCTGAAGATGATCTAATTAATAGATCAAAACACTGCAGCTTCGGCCAATAAACTCACCACTGAACCCATTTAAACCTGTTTTTGGTCATTTTTCCTAATATACTACATATATATATATATATATATATATATATATATATATATATAGATAAAGAAGATGACTTACCCACAATATAGTGTTAATCGAAACATCGACGGTCGATACAAATATTAACCGGAAAAGTCCGTGTTCTAAAGAATATGAAGTAAGTAGAGCAGATTCAGTGGAAAAGTATAGACATTGATTAATTAAAGACAATTATGGTATTGTATTTAATTCATCAATTTCATGATTAATTCACACACATATATATACATATATATATATATATTAATACAGGTACAAGTGATAACCTACTCGAGTTTCACCATAAGGATATTCAGGGTTAAATCCACTGGATTAATCAAGATATGAATTAATTGCAGTCGATTGCACGTGTGTGTCTTTACGATAAACGGTTCGTTATGAGGTAGTATTCGACAAACGCTGCTTTTAAATTCAAAAGTTCAAAAAAGCGGAAGTTGTGTTTTCGCAAGGTTCAAAATGTAAACATTGGTAGTAAACCGTTTTGTGTTATTGTTTTTACTGGTTTACGACGATCATTGGGATTGTCTATATTGTTGTAGGTTTTGTGGTGATTAAATGTGGTTTTATTAAAATATGTTCAAATGTATTCATTTTATTTTATTTTAATTGAAGTTAAGATGAAGTGAATGTGGATATACGTATGGGGATGTATTATAATCGCGGTGATTTTGTTGTTATTATTATTAAAAGATCTAAAGTAAATTAAGAATAAAAATTTAAAAAAATAATGTATATTCATATATTTATATGTGTATATATAATTACTTATAGTTGTAGGAAATGAATTATATATATATATATATATATATATATATATATATATATATATATATATATATATATACATATAAGAGTAAAATTTCCTGACCATAGAAATAAAAAAATCTAATTGAATAATATTACGACAATAATAGAAATACAGAACTGGATAAAGAGTCTTCAGACATTTACCCCAACTGGTTTTCACATCAAACTGAATGATATTGAAAGTGCCACTTTGAAATGCAATCATTTGGGGTCATACTATTTACTAAATAAACGAATACCATCACTGCTAACCATGCTTAATCTTGTTTCACAAATAAAGAGGTGTACATGATAGCAGAGATCTGTGCTTAGAGGAAGACACTTGGATACAAGAAAATAATTTTTAATAAAAAAATAGATGGTCTACATCATTTCTATTGTTATCTTTATAGCATATCCACTCTTTAAATCTTTACCTACTTTAAGCTGCTCACCGCGGATCTCCTATTTCCCACAAACAAAGTACAAAAAACAATGGCCAGTTCCTTAAAATTGGGCAGAAGGACTCAGATTATCATAATAATGGGGCGTTATTTGAAGAGAAAAATTCTGAGGTGAAAAGATAATGACCTTTGAAATATCCCATCATACGGGTAATAAATAGAAATAACATTTGATAGAGCCTCGGTGGAAATTGCTAAGTAAAGAGTTAAAGAAACTTTCTAAAATATTTTTTTCATAAATTTCACTTGTGGCCACGACTTAAGTTTCAAACTCGTTGAGAACAATGAAAAAGTAAAAAGCACAAAAGAAATATTCGTATTTGTCTTTTGTTCACACACACACACACACACACACACACACACACAACACATATATATATATATATATATATATATATATATATATACAGAGAGACAGAGACAGAGAGAGACAGAGACAGGGAGACAGAGAGAGAGAGAGACGAGAGAGAGAGAGAGAGAGAGAGAGAGAGAGAGAGAGAGAGAGAGAGAGAGAGAGAGAGACGTAGGCGTTTTATTTCGTTACTCTCATTTACATTTACAACGGATTTTAGTTCAGTTGGATTTGAAGGTATGATTATCAAGTTAGTTGTTCTGTAGACTGATCACATCTTCTGCAATTTAAATTGAAATCTGTCTGGTATTCACTACTTTATCTGAGACACACTCTCGTACCAATTTAACTCTTCTTGCCAGAAGATGGTGAAAACGGGAAACTCTTTGAAGGATTTTCAAAAGCTAGTTTTAATTTCTGTCATACTGTCCATATAAAAGCTATCCTAAATACTGAGTACTTTCTCTATTGTATTTAAACACGAGTATATATATACATATATATATATATATATATATATATATATATATATATATATATATATCTGTGTGTGTGTGTGTGTGTGTGTGTGTGTGTATGATCGAGAATGTTTTTCGAACCTTGGACTTCATAGTCACAGGAGGTGCTGTAACTTCAGAGGCCCAAGAACTGCAATGCCAATGAATGAATATATATATATATATATATATATAATATATATATATAATGATAATAAAGTAAGCTTAATGAGTAAGAGAATATCTACCTAATATTCTCCTAACAAATCATCAGAATAGTATATATATATATATATATATATATATATATATATATATATATATATATATATATATATATGTTGAAAGGATAGATAAATAAAGGAAAGAGAATATTGAATGGGTCAGATTGATTTAATTTCAGTTACCAACACGTGTTTCGGCCAGCAGTTTGTTCATGTACACATGTATTCTATTTGTTATTATTCTAAATATAAAATAAAATAATTATGATAGAAAATTATAAAATATTTAAGCATACAATGAATAACTAGTATCTCCATTAGCGCTATGGGAAATGCTATCAGCCTTGTCCAGAACTTGAATTCGTGTCACCGTGTCCTAGGATGATAACCATTACATCGCAGGCACCTCCACAAACTGAATATATGACAAATTTCTGTTTGTATTGAAATTTATCTTTTTTATGAGAATACATTCTAGGAATACATTTTAGGAATACATTCTTCTTTTGCTAATGCAATAAACTATATCAATTGTACATGGAATTATGCAAATTAAGCATGAATAAATTTCAAATTCAATTTAGGTTTGGATGATAATTGTTAACAGGAAATTGGATGCAGGTGCGAAAAAATGAAATATATTTTACCTCAATTTGAATATTAAACATCTCATTGAAAGTTGTGGAGGAATAAACAAACTTTCTAGAAAATTGCATTCTATCCCACAGAATCGATTCATGAGAAAGATTGGTACAAGAAAAGGCTTAAAACTCTGCCCCCAAAATATTGTATACATTTGCGCCCGGCCGCCGACAAATCTATGATCCAGCCAAACAATAATATTTAAAATTTTAAGGTATGAAAGCCTAAAACGAAATTATTGAATTGCACTATTTTTTCACATCAACGACACTCACTTTCTGATGATTGTTTGCGATGAATGTATATTGAAATATATATGCATTTGGTTCATCCATATGTAAATAATTACGTTACATCTTCGGAAAAAGTCTGTGTCTTCGTATAATTGGTATCATCATGGTAGTTGGTGCGCTGTCATGTTGTGCATTGCTTCTCTTCGTGTGTGATTTGAATGCCGCACAGATGAACGTGCAAATAGTCTAATTTGGGAACTTAATTTTAATGAGTTGTAACTGGGCCATAATTCTGCTGTGGAAGCATTCATACATATTTATTATGCGAAAGGTGAAGGCCTGGTTAATCAGTACAATAACCAGAAATTTTGCTCGGGTTGCAAGGATTTCGGCATTTATGCAAGGACAAATAAACTCAAAACTAAGGGTTCCGAGGCTGAACTGAGCCAAACTGAAATCTCACGAGTAGCAATCGGAGAGTATCAGTTGAGCTGGGCATCACACAGTCAAGTGTGGTTCATAATCTTCACGTACTCGGCATGAGCATCCATATTACCAAAATATTGTAAAAGTTTTGACTCACAGTAGTATTACAGTCGATTAGACTAACTACAAAGTGACGACTTTAAGATTTCTCTAACATTGTGCAAAATAGGAAGTTGGTGTTTTTTTTTAATTTAATTTAATTTGAAATGTGTTTCCTTCTTACATTTAACTGGATCTGGCAAATAAAAATTTACAAAAAATCCTAATGTTAACAGAATTCTTTCATTCTTTTTAATGGAGCATTTTCAGAAACATTTTCAAAACAGACAACATCCGCAGGTGACGTCAGGCAGGCTGACATTTGGTTAGAAAAATCTAAAAAACACTTTTCTAGAAAATGTGACAAGATGACATTTCCGAAAAAATAACCTCCTAAAAATATTCCGCCAGTCGACTGGGACTGTAGAATAGTCGGAGTGCACCTCTCAAGAGAGGTAAAATACTCTCCTATGGGGCCACTCGTTGGCCGTGGGTAGCGACTCGTGATGCTTAATGACGGGAACATGGTGGCTAAGCTGTCCTTGGAACACAATACTCCACTTTGGCCCCTTACATAGGTAAGACGGGTGGTCGAAGATGCCTCTTCCAATCATTCGGCTGGTCATGTCAAGCCTTAGTACCTATATGATTGTATCAACCCGATTACCCTTATGGCAAATACACAACCCTTTTTATCATATATGTGCTAGAAGGCTGGGGGTCTTAGTGTCCTGGGTATGATGTTAAACTACATCTAATGGAGAACTTTTATATCTGGAGCTCTAGTAAATGTGATGACTCGGAGTTTTAACCTTAATGTGAAGACATGGGAGAGTAAGTCTTTGGACCGTGGGCAGTGGAGAAGAGCTGTGCAGGAGGGGACGGAAAGGTTTGAGACCGGCCGTATACAGCATAAGCAGTTGAAGAGAGATATTCGCAAGAATAAAGAAGTAGACAATCAAGGGCTTCAAATCGGTCTACTATGTGACCAGTGTGGAAGGCTATGTATGGGCAAAGCTGGCCTGATCAGTCACCAATCTGTGCATCGGCGGGATGGACTAATAAAATACTCTGTGCTCCCTGGAATTACCTGTAATGTGGGAAGATGTGCAAGACTTTGGCAGGACTAAAGAGCCAGTTTCGTGCAGCTCATTGTTGAACTTTTTTGATGCTCACCATTATATTGTTTGAACTGTTGAGCTTCTTTTTTTTGTTATTTTTATTATTGTTACTATATCAAGCAATGGCAATACTTGAATACGAGTTTGCTGCCATCATGTATGTATGTATGTATATATGTATGTATAGATATATAGAGAGATATATGTATGTATGGTATATAAGTATGTATGTATAGATAAATTCAGAAAACTAAGTGAACAGTAAAAGTGAACAGCTAGTGAATGTTATAGCACGACTGGATTTCGAACTCACCTCCAGATATTTCGCAATCCAATAGGTTAACAACTACACCTTTTGGCATTAAATAAATAAAAATATTTGATAAACACTAACCAAAATATGACCCATTTACCATATAGTTTTCAATGACGCAGTATTAATGGAATGATAATCAATCTCTTCAGATATTAATTTAATAGAAATGTTGTGGTCTATCATTAGAAAGCATCTTCAAAGTAATAGAAAAAGCTGGAAGTAATGTTAAAACCGAATCAATAAAGACGTTAAAAAAATCAATGAATACAAAACTGATATATATTATGGAAGAGCATTGAGTCTACATCATGATATCATATAATAAAATAATTATTTATTCATGTTTATAGGATAATATAGTTATAAAATATGTTTTTGTCGCCCACATCTTTTGGATTGATTTATAAGTAATATTCAAAATTGTGTTGTATAAATATTTTCTTCTGTTCTTACCATCTTAATATATTGTTGGACTGCTACTAAGCTGGATCGGGTCCTTTCTTCATCTTATGGATCTGGGTTTTATTCCCTTCCTTCTTATGTTTCTTCTTGGGATTCCTAGGGTCTTCTCAGAACTTTTTATCTTTGTGTGCATTACTGCTTTTAGTGTCAAACACTTTTAGACGTCTTTATTCAACATAAGTAAGAACAACGGGAAAATGGACTACAGACTGCAAAGGCTTCTTTTGCATCTGTTTCAGTCACCCAGTCAAAACTGATCTTCTATCTTTGTTTTCTCACGCTTGGCCCCAGTCGCTCGTGATGCTTAATGACGGAATCCTGGTGGCTGAGCTCTCCCTGACACGCAATACTCCACTTTGGCCCATTACTGAGGCAAGACGGGTGGTCTAAAATGCCTCTTTCGATCATTCGGCTGGTCACGTCAAGCCTTAGTACCTATATGATTGTATCAACTCGATTACCCTTATAGCAAAGCCACAACCCTTTTTATCATATATGTGCTAGAAGGCCGTAGCTGGGGGTCTTAGTATCCTGGGTATGACGTGAAACTGCATCTAATGGTGAACTTTTATTCATGCAGCTTTAGTGAATGTGGTGACCCAGAGTGGTAGTACCTGTATAGTATATATGTATATATGCATATAGGTATGTATGTATGTATATAGGTATGTATGTATAGATATATATAGAGCTATATGTATGCATCGTATATACATATGTATGTATAGATAAATTTAGTAAACTAAGTGAACAGTAAAAGTGAACAGCTTGTGAATGTTATAGCGTATGGTATATATGTATGTATATAGGTATATATGTATATAGGTATGTATGAATAGATATATATATATATATAGATATATATATCACAAAGTAAGTTAAAGCTTAAGTCCTGTAGACTCTCTTGGTCACAATTTCTGTATTTTCTGCCAATAGACTTTTCAGTCAACCCTCATAATATTAATTCATTCCTAATGATTTTCTATAGAAATATACTGAGATTACCGGAAGATGCTGTTTTTTTATTTTCGGATATCAAGTAAAATATTTCTGCCAAAATCAGGAAATTATAGATGTAAACTATAATGAATAATCTTATCTACACAGAGACCAAAAAACAGGAAATTTTCGATGGAAGGGAAATATTTCTTCCTTATTTGGATGACAGTGTACTAATAAACACCACGAATACTGAGTGACTTCATTTTTCCGAGTGTCGAGAAAGAGTTGTAATGAGAAATGTTTAAAATCAATAAAAGAATATTTTAAAATCGTCTTTTGAAAAGGGA
>CM042147.1:39155197-39175197 GCA_023376005.1 Doryteuthis pealeii | reverse complement strand
CTAACAGAGTTGAAAGGTGTGTGTGTGTGTGATATATATATATATATATATATATATATATATATATATATATATATACTAGCAAATATATGCACCCTCCGGGTGCAAGTATTTAAGTTTTAATATAATAAAATATCGTTAAATTTGAAAGGCTAATGAAACTGAATAAGAATGCAGATAAAAATATTTGGAACATATGATTGAAAAATAGACCAACTTTGAAACTAACTCTTCCATCATTTTCCCTTACTCCCCTCTTTCATTGGCAAATTTTCCTAATTTAACTATTTAGTTAAAATGGGAAGTAAAGAATAATATTACAGTTATTTCTTCTTGTTAATGGATTTCTTTTAAGATTTATCCCCGAGATTTTTGCTCATATTCATTAATATAAAAACAAACAATTAGAAATCAATAATACTAAGCATATATTCATTAAAATCAAATTTTTAATATTAATATGCAAATTAGCCTTTCCCTTCACACTGCAAACAACTATATTTTGTATATATAAATACGATTGCATGTTAATAATATGTAGATATGGTCAACAGTATTAATAATGTAAAACTATTTTTATTTATAATTGAGGTTTGAATAAAAATCAAATCATGCAGAATGTGATGTAAATAACTATGTGAATTGTGACTCGATTAGTAATATAGTTTCGGTTACAGACAGAAAAAACACACAATCTCCTTTATAATAATATATATATATATATATATATATATATATATATATATATATATATATATATATATATGAATAGATAATGAAAAAATGAGAAAAGTATTGGCATGAAAAGGTGCTCAATGCTAACAAAGCAGCGCAGATTTATAATGATCCCTTAATTTTCGCTCTCCTTTTATTTTTTTTTTTTAGAAGAAAAGAAATTCATCTGAACACGGTGTGCATTAAAACCAAAGCAAGTTTGTTTTATTATCATGTTTTTCAAACACAAATTTAACGTCATAACATTACATCACGTGAACACGATCCACGTCACATAAACGTTAAACAAGACACAGTTTAAAAAAACAATTTTTAGCTTTATATTTCCCATCGCGTGAAAAACGCTTCACGTTTATATAAACGCTAAGAAATTTCTGGTTTTTAAAATCTCAACCATTTCACGACTGGTTTTTCTCAACCATTGAACTCATCTGATGATTGGATTACCATGAAATTTCAGGTTATGAGTGTAAATCCATAATATTACCATTGATTATATAAATATATATATATATATATATATATATATATATATATATATATTATATATATTATATATATATATATAGAGAGAGAGAGAGAGAGAGAGAGTCTGTGTGTGTTGGTCATTTTGTTTAATATTATATCGACCCATGAGAGCTATTAAATGTTTAATCTTTATTCTCATGTAAATATGAATATTAAGCGAATAGTTGTAGCTAAATAATTTTTTTTTGTTTGGTAGAAAATATTTTCATTAACTTAACTAATGTATAGGTAGACTTAATAAACTTGTACCTGACCCTCAATCACGCCTTCTAGCACCGACATCATATGTAGAGGCGCGTGGTGTGATGGTTATCGTCGTAGAAAATAGCCTCGGTGAGGGGTACAAATCCTGGAGGAGGCTGTTTGCTTTTCACGTAGCGCTAATAAACTCCACTTAAGAAATTGACCTTGTGCCACATACTCCTTATACGGAACAGTTGCTATATATATATATATATATATATATATATATATATATATATATATATATATATAATGATAAAAGGGGCGGGCGTTTGTCATAAGAGCAAGATAAAGACTAAGGACGGGACAATCATATAGGTGCTAGGGCTTGATATAACCGCCCGTCTATTCCAAGTAAGGACCAAAGTTAGTGCTACATGTCACGGGACCACTTAGTACCCGGGTCACGGGCTGCTCGGTCACCACGATCCTGTTCTCAGGCATTATAAGTTGACCTAAACGGCCTTTCTTACTTCTCTGGAGAGGTGTAGTTGACGTATTCTACTGTCCCAGCCAACCGGGTGACTGTGTGTACAAAATTTTCCCGTGCCATCGATATATTGCTTCGGATGTTAATACAAGAAGCTCATTAATTAAGATTATGATCAGGTATTGCTTAAAAAAACTTCCGTCGTTGGTATATTTGAAATACTACAAAACTTGGACCATGTAACATTTAAGCAACCCAGGTGAGAGCTGTTTTGAAAGGAACACCTTTTGCTTTGCAACGCAAACTCCCAGTTGCTTGTTTACAAATAACAGGCGATTAGAATTTCACAGTAAGATTTTTTAAAAGTTTGTTCATGTATATTTACAACCCAAATGCATGTTTTTATACTAAAATAGTTTTATAAAAACAATAGTTATTTCCTATTGTTGTTGTTAATTCAATAGGAATTTTTTTAAGTTTTAAAAACTTTAATCGAAAGACACGTTTTTATATGAAATACACATTTTTATATTAAAATAGTTTTTATTTAATCAGAAGAGAAATGCAGATATGTTTATTTAAATGAAAATTGTTTTTATTTACAAAATATTTTTTATGTTTATTTAAACGAAAGGATGTTGAGACAAAGTAACAAATAAATAACTATTTTTTTTATCACAATCGAAATCTATTTTAGTATAAAATCATACCTTTGGGTTGTAAATATACATGAACAAACCTGCCTGCTTAAATAGTCAGAGCACCTGGTGGTGAAAACCAGAAACACGAGGGAAGATAAATCTTCCAGCCAAACAGGGGCAGACAATCCCACAATACGAATTCTTATCCGACATTTTAATAAAAAGAAAACGCTTAGAGTAAAGTCTGTCGGCTGGGGCTGTAGAATACATCCACTGTAGAGGTCCCCCCACCAATGTGGCCACCTGAGGGTGGCGAACCGTAATGCTTAAGAACTGAATCAAGGTCATTGAGCCGTCGATGACATTCAACACTCCACTTTGGTCCATAATTAGGCTAGATGGTCGGTCGGAGATGCCCTCTCCGATCAATCAGCTGGTCAAGTCAATCCCTAGCACCTATATAATTTAACAGACCCTATTAAACTTATGACAAACCCCCAATCCTTTTTATACTAGAAAGCACTAGATGAGGGTCTTGGTGTCCTGCGTATGACGTTAAACAACATATACTAGCGAGATCCGGAGTGTGTGGAGTATCCCTTCTCTGAATTGGAGTGGTAGTACCTGTTAAAGTCCCATTTGTGGGTTAAATGGATCAGAAATGGGATGAAAATGTTTCAAAAATTAGCTAAAAAATATGAATAGCCAACAAGAATGAATAAAACAAAGTGTTTTCGGCATAGAAAAAAACCCCGAAGAGTTGAGATGACATAAAATCCAAACAACCAATCACTAAGCCGCGGGAATCCTCTCTAAAGTTTGAATGTTGAGTTAATTAGTAATTTACAAAGTGTTTCTTAGTCTGGCATAGAAGTCGTAGATTACTTACAATACCTACTAATACTAAAAGTTCATCCATTTTAGCATTGTGCAGGCTTATATCTGATTAACGTGGAAGCGCGTGGTGTAATGGTTAGAGTCGTAGGAATTGGACTCGTCCACCCAAATTCAATTCCTGGACGAAGCTGTTGACATTTCACATAGCACTAGTACCCTTGGGAGAGGTATGAATCCAATTCTCCCTCCAGCTATGGGTAAATAGCGGGGCAGACTGGACTCTTTAACCATGGCTAGGTAACCAGTCTAGGAGAAGGAAAACTCTGAATTCAAACCTGTTAAACTCCGTTTAAGAAATTGACCTTGTGTCGCATCCTGCTCGTGCGTAGGGCTTGGTAAATATTTATATCTGGTTAACGTCGCTGGAACTTAGTGCTTTCAATGTGACTTGGCCGTAAATCAACTTTATTTACTAATATAATGTTTTTTATTTTTCTTTAAATTAAATAAAAAAATACTTTATTTTTCTAAATTTATTTATGTTATTTCTTCTATCCAGATTGAATGATGGCTCTGTCTAAAGAAAAAAGAATCTAGTTAGTACTCTTAAGTTGACGAGAGGGATGGAACTTGTATTGAAAATATTATTTATTAACATTATAATTAAATAAAATTGTTTTGTTTTAAATGTATGTGTTAATCCCCATGTACCCAGTCTTTGTGGACACCCTGTAGATCACCAAATTTAAGCAGCGATGAACCTGTTCAATATTTTGATGGGTGACCATTGAAGTAACCGCAGGTACTGTAAGCAAACTGTTATGAAAATGACTTGATTTAGCATTAAATAATCCACAAAGGGTTGAACTGCTGTAAAATAAGAAACAACTAAAGAATCAACTATTACTACTGAATGGCTTACGGTCTAGTCACGTTCAAAGCATTAGTTCCTGCTAGTTCCGTCAAGTAGTATGGAAAATAAAATGGACAAAAGAATTACTAAATAATTATGAGTTCTTTTTCAGTTGCGTTTTGGAAGAAGTTTCGTTGATTGGTTGGTTAGATTATACGTAATGTTGGATTATTTTTTGCCGAAGATGTTTTGTTTTATGCATTCTTGATGGATATTCATTTAAAAAAATTTAAGTCAAAGACAAGTTGGATTCATACTGTTTCCAAGAGTATTAGTACTATTTAAAATGTAACCAGCCAGTCCAGGATTTGAACTTGTGTCGCTATGCATATTTCCTACGACGATATGAGAACCTGCTTAATATGATATACACCAAGTTATGATTATGTTTGATTTGGTTTCTTTGTTTAATGGCATTTCAACCTACATGGCTTATGTAACGCCAAAACCATCAAGGACGTTAGTGGTACTATAGCACGTTAGTTCTGCCACGGGGATTTCCCTAGGTTATAATTAGGATATATAGTATATATATTTTCTAAAGTTTGTATAAAGTTTTAAAATGGTCATGCGTATCAATTATCAGGCATATATAAATACACCTCTAAAAATAATAAAAAAGTTACTTTTCCTCTAAACAAAAGATATCAGGATTTATAAAGCAAAGTTTTACTGTTATATATAATTTATTAAAGACTGTCTTAGGGGTTTAGAACACGCTGGCCCTATCCCCTCTAGAGGGGTAAGCTACCCCCAAAAGAGCTGTTCTGGGTATAAAACTTAACTAAACCTGATATTGTAGCTCCAGTATTACAAATATATGGACTATGGATATTCCTTCATTGTCATTTATCTCAGGTCCATTCTAACGCGGAGTGGCAAACTCCAAATCCTATTTATAACATATGTGATAGTAGACAGTATTTATAATATATGTGCTATTAGAAAATTCCATTACACCCAGGGCCACACTGACTCGAAGTGGTAGTACCTGTTAGGGTCTCATCTATGGAGATACGTTTTGTATTTGTGAGTTGGCATTTGAGTTCGTGATTGTTGATCTAGTTGATTTGTTGGCTGGATTTTACACCATGTCAACACTTGGAATATTTTATCCTAAAGATGTTTTTGTTTTATTCCTTCATGCTGACTATTAAAATCTTAAACTCATTTTTATCTATTTAAGATAAAAATGAGTTTAAGATTTTAATAGTCAGCATGAAGGAATAAAACAAAAACATCTTTAGGATAAAATATTCCAAGTATTGACATGGTGTAAAATCCAGCCAACAAATCAACTACATCAACAATCACGAACTCAAATGCCAACTCACAAATACAAAACGTCTCTCCCTTAGAAAATATTTATAAATACCAGGAAGCAATTACATTAGAAGATTATTTAGTAGAACCACACTCTAGATCAACAATCACGAACTCGGATGTCAACTCACAAATGCAAAATGCCTCTCTCATACAAAATAGTTGCTATCAACACTTTACAAGTTCATCAACAAGAAATGAAGAATGTTAGAAACAAACATTCTAATTGAAAGTAATGTAGAGGAGACAATTCCATGGATCGAACAACCATAGGGTTTGTTTTTTGCAATATTTATTTTAAATTACAGCAATATTAAGAATCTGATTGAAATGATTTTTTATTTTAAAAATATCTCAAACGTAATTTCGTTTCCGTACCCGATTTTAGAACTCGCGTTTTAAATATTTTCGTCGCTTTTACTTTTTTTTATTACAATTTCTATTTCCCATGATTTTTCTTTTTGTCCTTCACAAATGATTTCTTTGTATATATTCTTTGTATATAGTCTTTTTACTATGATTCATATAATTTCAATTTTCTTCTCCTTTAATAAAACTCATTTGAAAAGACATTTACCTTTAAATACACCTCTCAATTGTTTTCTTTTACTTTCTCTCACTGTTAAGGTCCCATCAAAGAGTCAAATATATATGTTTAAAATTAATAAAATTAAATTCGATGAAACCGTGTGAAAAAAAGACAACTTAGGAAGCAACTATACAAAATATGATTGTACAAGGAAGGATTTCTTGATCGCTAAGCATAAATTAACCCCAGAAGTGATGCCATGCCGTTAAAATAAATCAATATATAACCAATAGATCTTTACTATTGAAACTCGCACACGAAGAGAAAATCAAGTTTCGTGTTGCAAATGCACTTAATATAAGGAATATTCTGTAGTTATTTTTGACTTGCGACATCTCCACACTTTGTCACAATTTTGGTTAAAAATAGTTTATTTAAATTCAAAAGATTTCTTGAGATTTAGAATCGCTTTTAACCAAATCAAACTCACTTAAAATCAAATCTAGAAAATATCTCACGAAAATAGAATTTACAAAATGAAGTAAGCCAAAGGCAGAAAAAGACTATGAAAATAAAAACGTGTTCAATTTAACTTAAATTACGTTTAAAAAGCTTTTAAATAAACGTGAAACGTATTAGGGTTTATCAAAAATTGTTTGGGTTTTAGAGATCATTATTTTAAAGCAAAATAGTATGTACAAAACTCAAGATTTATGAGTTTATGACTCCAATATATTGCACTACAGACACAAATACACAATATATATATATATATATATATATATATATATATATATATATATATATATGGTAACTCAAAAATTGCCAACAGAGGTAATGTTTTTTTTAATTTCTTAATTTTAAAGCAATTACCAAAAATCAGGAAATTTTCCAATTTTAATGAAATTTTCGCCAAATTATTTTCTCACGACTTAATTTTATAACGAATAGTTTATTTTATTTAAAAAAATTGAAAAAATATGTTTTTTATCAATTCAGAATGTTGACCTTTTACCATAATTCCGGTCCCTAATTTTTTATATTTCTTAAAAGATAATATCCTGAAGAATATATAGAAAAATAAAAGATAAAAAAAAAAATAAATTCAATACCATAAAAAAGTGATTTTAAAATTTAAAAGTTATTTTCTTAAAACTCAAAAATAAATAATGTCGCAAGTTATTTTTTTCGTAATATTAAAAAATATATTTTTCTTTAAATTAATGCAAAAAGAACTTATTTTATTTAAGTTAAGGTGAGTTTTTTACTATCTTAAAAATTTCAAGATCAATTTTATATATCTTACAGCATTAAGGACTAGCTTAAAAATTTAACAAAAGATAGCCCTGAATTTTATCTTTGAACAAATATAAGTTAAGAAACACGTTATAAAGTGCTGCATATTTCCAAAGAATTTCAAAAATTAAAAAAAAAATTGTCAATTTCAAGTGTGGAGGATAAAACGGGCCGAATTCTCTCCCAGTCTAAATAAATATGTCAATCGTAACAGAGAAAGATCTTTTTGGCTGCACTTACAAGAATAACTATTTTTAAAGATATTAGATAGAAAATCCCATGTTTATCTTTTACTTCGAAATATCCGGGTGTAAAAACATACGAGATAGCAAATTTGAGCTACCATAAACAATTTGCTCGGAGAACATTAAATAAAGTGATATAAGGGAGATATGGAGTATCTCGCTTAACTCTAAAAAATTAGAGTTATGTTCTTTTTGAGCCAATATATATATATATATATATATATGTATATATATATATATATATATATATATATATATATATAAGGATAATCTACTGAGTCAGACGAACCTACTAATAGTTTCGCATAAAGCTCTTCAGGGCTAAAATCAGATTTTAGCCCTGAAGAGCTTTATGCGAAACTAATAGTAGGTTCGTCTGACTCAGTAGATTATCCTTATTACTTGGCTCTACTTAGGTATCGAGCACTTTTTACAAATTAGCTTCTCCTAGCGGTTATATGAATATATATATATCTTATATACATATATATACATATAAATTGTTTTTTCTTTTGGCCAAATACTATACCAATAGATTATTTTTTGTTGGTACGAATCTTGATCTTTTCTTTTTTTCAAAAATTTTTTTCTTCCTGGTTGATGTTTGGTAGTATATTTTACAATCAAACTCTCTGCCGGGTTTTTTCTCTCCGCAAGGATCTACCAACACGCTTGGTAATATTATATATATATATATATATATATATTATATTATATATATATATATAATATATAAAGTAATTGGTGGTTTACCGTAAAATCCAAGTCAGTGTATGTCTCCTCACCTCTTTAGAATTGTTCTCAGTATTCCTGTCGATCTTATCTGTGGTCTGTGCCTTATTTTTCAAATGATGATATACTTATGAATAAAACTATCGAGATTCTGTCTATATGATAGGAATTATTTTAAACTGAACTTCAAACTCATTGCGATTGTTTGTTGAATTTGAGAAGCAGGTTGATCTAAAACAGAATCTGTTAAAGAGAAGCCTGTTAGAATTGAATGAAATTTTCCTTAAACATAAAAGCAGACTTTTAATGCTATTGAATTCTTATATGTGCATGAAAAAGTATACTTATTGCAATTCAAAGATACTTTCAAAATTTTACGCAGATCAAGCGATGAATATAGACAGAGTTTGGTTGTTGTAGATAACAGCAACATAACATATTCAACTATTAAACTGTGAAGACGCGCCAATCGGGCCAATGAAAGAATAACGATTTTCCTGAAATGGTAACCGTCATCTCCGCTGCGTAGAATTTAGGTCGCTTCCGCTGGTGCAGATTTTCAGAAACGTGGCGTACTGGCTCTTATCATTTCTGGTTTAGCCATTGCTGGTAACTCTGGGGATGGAAAAGTAATGTTTTTTTAACCTGAAAACATGCTCTATTATTCAGTGTTATTGTGTTGCCCTTGTGTCTGTTGTAGTTTCTGATGGGATAAATAGAAAGATTTATGTAAGGGTCATCTCTTGCAAATTCCTCGAATTAAAGCTGGTTTTTATCTGGGGATTCTTTTTATGGAACACAGATTACCATAATCAGAATAATGGAGAGTTAATAACACCGAATATATTAATCCAGGATGCTGGACTTGTTGTTCGAGATTATTTCCTCATCCTTACACGCAAATCTGATGTAGCAAAATGCAAACTTAATGTAAAACGTACTCAGATTTGCCCCAAGGTTATGTCCCGCAAAAATGGCCTCGTGCCATCGACATATTGCTACAGGTGGTAAAGAGAAACCTATTGATCCTACTTCGTTTAACGTTATGATCAGGTACTGCCTGGAAGGTATAGACCAGGTTTGACGCGAAGACGCACCAAGGATAATGACCAAACAACTATGACTACCTGATTACTTGGTTTTAATGGCATATCACTCCATGACAGGTTATTTTATTCTGAGAATTTAGAGAATGGTGTTCATTGGACATTCATATTTACATGTTTTGTGTAATCATTTTAAGGGTGTTTCTACACAGTTGTATCTCTATATATAATGTAGATTCGGTCACTTTTCATCTGTAACTGAAACTACGTCACTGCTTACGTCACAGTAATTTTAGGGATTAAGTAGGTATAACATGAGTAATTGATTTATTGTCAATACTATTACAACATAAAAATAGTGTACACCAGTAGTATATATATATATATATATATATATATATATATATATAAAGTCGTCGGGGGGAGGTAAAGTCGGTATCAGCCAATCAGCGAGGGAGTCTATCCTCATTTCCCTAGCGCTAGACCAAGGAGATTGTTTTTGCGTCTGAGGTGGAGCGCCACGCCTACAATCAGCTCCTCACTTTACCGCACAGATCCCCCGTGCTACTCATACGCTGAGTTGGCGAGGACCGAATATATATATATATATATATATATATATATATATATTATATATATATATATATATATATATATATATATATATATATATAATACTCAGAATATTAGTACGTAACTGCTGATGGTCTACCCTGTTATTAAACAAGTTTTAAATAAATACATGCCTGGCATTATTGATTTATATATAGTTGGTTTTATTTTTATATAATTATAAAGTTTATCTAACGCATTGTGTTTTCCGAGAAATTCTTTTTTTTTTTTAAATTGTCATATTAACCTTCACCTACCTTAAATTGTAATATTGTTTTGTATCGAATTGCATATCTCGTTTTAATTCTTCGAACGTCTGAAATATACTTAATTTTGAACGTAATTTAATCTCAAGATTGATCTTTTAAAAGAATAATTTTTTTTACACTTAAATTGGAATATGAAAATTAAAATATTAAAATAGTTATCTTTTTAAAATTGAAAAATTTTGTTCTAAGTTAATTTATTTTTCTTGTGTTTTGTTTACATCACGCTGTAAAGAATCAATTCTTTAAAAAACTATATTTTTTTATCATTTAGTGTTTTATACATTAAAATAAAAGGACGGGTATTTTTTCTTATTATTCAGTGTTCTCTTTATTGAAATAAAATATTTTTTTCATTTAGTGTGCGTATGTGGAGGGTGTCTTAAGTCGTTTGGGTAGAAAAAAAAACAAATAGCACGACTCAACCGAAAATGACTTCGTTTAAATTTATTTTTAATGGAAAAATTACGGGTGTCATTTTATTTGCTATTAGATTATATAGTTTTTTTTTAAACATTTTACTTTATATGAATTTTTTTTATTCTTTAAAATTAAATAAAGTTTTTTTATTAATTTAATGCTTACTTTAATAAATATGAAATGTATTAAATCTCTGAGAAAATGAATTAAGAGCGTAACAACATATATTATTATTGTTTACAATTTAATGCAGAAAATCCATATAAGATTATCCTTTATTACTGAAAGTTATTTTTCATCTGAAATATATTGATTTAAATCAATTTTATTGAATTAGTTAATAGTTAGTAGTATTTTCTGTATTGTTTAAAATACACATTCAAGTTTAATTCTATTCAGTATTAGATTATTAAAATAGCTTTTTAATTTTAGTTTATATAAATGTTATTTGTTCTTTAAAAATTAAATAAATAAAGTTATTCAATTAATAAGAGTGTAACAACTACAAACATTTTTAAATAAATTTTATTAATCGAAAATAATTTTTTAAGAATTTATTTTTCCTACAGAATTGAACTGAATAAAATTTAGTTTATTGATATTGAATTTTTAACTGTCATACATCTCACGCAACATTTTTCAAAATGAATTTTTACATGACCCGGAGGGTGTATTTTATTTTGCTAGTACTTTTAATTATTTCTATCTAATACTAATAATTATATGGTTTCAAGTAATCATTTCAATTTAATAATATTCATTTGTTTGTACACATTTAAATGGTTGCAAGTGTATATAATAATCATGATTAGTAAACAATTCCATCTCTATGTAACTATTGTCAATATACTTGCTAGACTGCGACATCAAAGAAAGCGAGTTAGACATACAGTCATGTTATTAAACTATCTTTTAAACTAATACATTTGGGAAAGGTATGAATCCACTCATCCCCCAGCAGTGACCTAAATAGTATAACTATTGTTCTTTTACGAAGATGGCTTTGCATTAAATAACTCACAATGGTTGATATGCTATCAAACAAAAAAGACACAAAAACAAACCAATGGAGATAATCTTTTTGAAAAAATAAATCAGTCTGCTTCAGGCTTGAACAGAACTCTGTGATCAAAATTTAGATGGCTGAGAAAAGCAAACCATGTGGAATTTACAGACGAATGTTTTATGTGTATGGAGAAGTTTTTTTTTCAGGCATAAAAATGTTTATAAATGGGCTAATTCGTTTAAAGAAGCCCGAAATATTCAAGATGATATCATACCAAGCAGTCCCACAATGGTGTGCTCATCTGAAATGGTGGACTCAGTTAATGCGTTTATTTTGGCTGACTGAAGAGTTGCAATAGAGGACATTTTTGGACAAACGGAAATTTCTGTGAGTACATCACACATAATTGTGCATGATGACTTTGCTCCCCTTTGCTCCCCTCCAAGAATTCCGGAGAGGAAAATGAACAAATGGCTAAAAACTCAGTCCAATGGTTTTTATGCCAAAGTCCAATGTTTTTCAATGGGGAAAATATGTTTTATAGAATGTAGATTATATTTTTAAAAATAAGGCAAAACATAAAATAATTACATTACAAAATTTACCTTTTTTATCGAGCAAACAATTTACAGTTATATGGCGTCCGTCATTCTAGTTGAGTAAGAATACTTTTTAAACATGTAGAAGGTCCCATCCTGGTATAATGGCTTGTAATCTAGGCTTACGGATACATTACTACTGAATAGTGAGTTCAGTCCTCGCTAGATGCTTCATACTTGCGACCTTGTGTTACATTCCACCCGTGGCAAACGGTTTATAGAAATACCTACCCTTTAAACATATACATTTTACCCATAGATGGGAAAAGCCGGATTTAAACCTTAGAGGATCTGGTGCGCTTCTTGTTAGGGGGACCCTCAAGATAGAAATTAAATCATTCTGGAAAACACAAAAAACACAAATCTAAATGCGGCAAAAAAATGGGAACATTTAATCCAGTTGCCAGTATCCGCAATTTATTATTTTTTATGAATGTAATAAAAACATTGTCATTTTCATCCGGGGTTCTTTATACGCTAACTGATACTAGGAGTCATTGGTGATAAGGCTCATTGGTTTGGTTTGGTTTGGTTTGGTTTGGTTTTACGGCATATCAACCTCAGTGGGTCATTTAATGCCGATAAAGTTTTGAAATAAATCAATTCTTAATGAATAATACAATTTTTAAATAAATACATATTTCTATTTAACCCATAGATGGGACCCTAACAGGTACTACCACTCCGGGTTAGAGTGGACCAGGGAGCAATGGTGATGAAGGGGTGCTCCACATTCCCCAAACCTCCAAAACTGGAACCTCACCATCAGATAGAGTTTAACGTCGTTCCCAGGACATGTAGACCCGCAGCCACCGCCTTCTAGCACCCATATGATAAAAAGGGGTTGGGGCTTGCCATAACGGCAATAGGGTTGGGAAAATCATATAGGTGCTAGGGCTTGACATGACCAGCCGATTGATCGGAGGGGGGCCTCTCCGACCGCCCGTCTAGCCCAAGATAGGGCCAAAGTGGAGTATTGCATGTCATGAACTGCTCACCCACCTGGGCTCTATCCTTAAGCATCACGGGTCGCCACCCACGGCCAACAGGTAGCCCCATTGGGGGAGTCTTACCCCTCTGCAGAGGTGCAGTCGGTGCATTCTAACGTCCCACCGACAGGGCGGTGATAAGGCTCAGTAACATCATCAATAAAGACATAAAGAGTTAGTCACTCACTAGTGTTGATTTACTTGTTATTTTAATAATGCCAGATATTTGGAAAGGGGAAAACCTTGATTAGAATGGGGAAAATAAATACCGTATTTGACAGCATATAAGACGCACAGGCATATAAGGACCCCCCCCCCCATTTCATCAGGTCAGTTTTCAGGAAAAAAAGTTTTTTGTTTTTGTTTTTTCTTCGCCACAATACGCTCCTGTTAACCTTGATTATAACAATAAGGCAATTAAATAAGGATATATGGAGTTTAGGGTAGGTAAAAGTACTGAACGTAAGCTGGGTTAGTGAGCATCATAGAGAAGATTAGCCTAGGCCTACGAGAGGTCTAAAACTTCACCTACGATGTATAAGACGCAGAGCAATTTGTTGAGCCAAAACTTTGGGAAAAAGTTCGTTCTATAATCAGGAAATATCTAAATTCAAACCAGCGGTACTTCGCTTAGAAATTGACCATTGTGTCACATCCTGTTCGTAGCCGAGGAGGCAAGTTTGGATAAAGACCAACCGAATCGGGAGACACCAGGACTGAGAATCTTCATAATAAGATTTCCTTAGGATTAGGCAAACTTTGAAACAACCGATTTACTCTGGAAAATATATGTAATAAACCAGTAATGCTGTTCAAAAGCCATTACTTATTTCTATAAGTCTTCGGAATATTTATGGAAACCGAACTAAGAAAGATTAATTATATAAATCGGTTCCCGTTGGATCACCGAATTAGACAAAGACGAACCTGCTCAGTTAAGGGGGACTCTAAAACAATAGGTTCTTAGATAAAGGAACAGCACTGTAATATAATTCTGAGAGCTTTTAAGGGCCGGTTAGCTCAGTCGGGTAGAGCATTCAACTAGAAACCACTAGGTTCCTAGTTCGATACGGCCCTCGCCAACTCAGCGTATGAGTAGCACAGAGAACTGTGCGGTAAAGTAGGAGCTGATGATAGGTGTGGCACTCCACCTCAGACGCAAAAAAACAATCTCGTTGGTCTAGCGCTAAGCGAAAAGGGGATATACTCCCTCGCTGATTGGCTGATACCGACTTTAGGCCACCCGATGACGACGACGACGAGAGCCTTAAGCTTCCTACCGAACGTCTCTTAACTATGTCTCAATCTAGGTTGTTGGCTGAAAAATAATCTTCAAAATGTAAGACGATGCAATCTGCTATTTTAGCAGCTTGTATAAATAATAGATTAAAACATGAATATGTACCGTACTGGTGGTGGATCAACTTTTAAAACGAATCTGATTGGTTGTATTTATGTAGATGTAAAGTGGGGATTCCCGGGGGCGCCCGTTATACGTAATTAATAATCAGCGCTACATATACCGGGTCTTATGGGTTAAAAACCACCATCTTTGTGCTGGCATAGTTAGCTTGCTCAAGTTGTGTCTCATTACTAACCGAGCAGTGAGTTTTATACCTTCGGGGAAAGTTAATACAACTATTCACCCTCCAGGTTTTGGTAAATAGTAGGGTAGAGTGGATTTCTAATCTTGATTAGGGCAACGCGGTTCTGAGTAAAGAAGAACTCTGAATTCAAAACTGTTAAACTACGCTTTAAAATTCACTTGTGCACATCCTACTCGTGCGGAGAGGTTGGTAAATATGTAATCTCATAGGTTTCTAGGGGTTTTTGAAATGACCAGACAATTGATCGATTTGGGCCTATGCTGCCCAATCGCCTTAAGCAAAGGGGGAATGGATTTCAACCTTCCCATGGGTATTAATGGAAATTGACCCTATCCTCGTTTTGTACCGGTAACTGTTAGCACCTCCCCATGACAACTTTTTTATTTGATAGTGTTGCATACCCTTTCTTTCCTTCCTTCTATTTTTCTTCTGTTCATCTCATTTTCTCCTTCTAGATCAGTCTTGTTACCAAGACATTCATCAACACCAAAAACTCATTTTATTTTCGTAAGATTTTATTTACTTAACTAAAACATTTCATGAAACTAAACATAGCGGCGCGTATGCAGGTGAGTCCCAGCTAAACAGACATATCTTATCTGCCTGACTTCAAGCCGAAAATGAAGACCCAACCAAGGTCCCACGTGACTTCACGTATTTCGTCGCGGGCTTTCTGTAATATTCCATGGAAAGTCCCGTCCCGTGATATGAAAAGGGCCATCCCTTCAGAAATACGGGGGACTGAAAATACTCTTATGCAACTGCATAGATTATGTAACAATAGAAAGAAAACTTCAGATATAACAAAGCATAATTTATTTATTTCATTATGTTTTGGAGCCACTTTATTTTGTGTGAGATTAAAATAGATTTTCCGGGAATTTTTCTCAAGTTGGTCCAGTGATATCATTTTAAGAAGTCTCCTCCCAGCTTCAGTTTATTTCAACCAATAAACTAATTAGGAGTGTACTAAATGCAAATCACGTTCATTGCCGAAGCAAAGAATTGCCTAGAGGGTTTAAATGAGTTAGAGTAACTTGTCCTTGGTAATAAATATAAAAAAACAAAAAAACAACAACTTTCCCACCCAAAACATGCAGCAGCAGCAGCGGTAGAGCAGCAGCAGCACTTTTGGGGAAAGGAGGTAAATTAATTTCATTTTTAAAGGAAGCTAACGTGCATTGATTTGTTAGTTTGGTCGTAGCTTTGCCCCAATGAGAGATGGGGTCCATTCTTTTTTCCAACACTTCACTTGAGTGAGTTGGTCGAGTGGTGCACAAATACAATGTGTTTTAAAGTATGTTTTTGGTATTGACAATAATTTTCCCCCTGTGGACGGGTGTTGCATATTTTCGGTGATGGACTAGTATGGAGAGACTCTAATTTGATTACAATTGTTGAATAACACTAACAGAGTTCAATCCTCCGAAATATTTACGTAGTCATTTATATTTTATACATTCCTACATTCCCAGCGAGTCTTGCTTTTCGTAATTTTTTTTAAAAAAGTAACTGAAAATATTTTAATATCTTTGAAGTTAATTTTTTTTTCAATGATGTAGACAAGTTTTGCTTATTTAGTTATTACGAGGAAAAAACAATGGAAAAATCACAATGTATAATCGTATAATTCGTCATATCAGGAGACTAAGACTCACCCACCGAGTTCTTGTACATATATGATAAGAAGAGTTGTGTATGGGTGCTATGGCTTGGCGTGACGCACGTGATTGAGAGTGGACATTTTCGACCACCCATCTAGCCTAAATATGGACCAAATTGACTATTACATTTCATGGTGTTGGAATATTTGTGCATAATATATATTATTATTATATATTATATATATATATATATATATATATATATATATATCCTTCCGCACGAGCTGGATATGACTCAAGGTCATTTTCTTAGCGTAGTTCAACAGGTTTGAATTCAGAATTTCCTTCTCCTAGACCGGTTGTCTAACCAAGGTTAAAGAGCCCAGTCTGCCCTACTATTTACCCATAGCTGGAGGGAGAGTAGGATTCATACCTTTCCCAGGGGTATTAGCGTTAAGTGAAATGCAACGTTCAGGATTTGAACTCGGGGCGACGAGTCCATTTCCCATGACTTTAACCATTACATCACGCGCCTCCTAATATTTGTGTATATAAAGTGTCCTGAAATACACTACCTAAATCTATATACTAATCGGAGTCACGTAGTCTATTCCTTCGCCAATCAACAGCCATAATGCGTGGCTGATTCACTACTTAAACACTGATACTGTACATAGTTCTTTTGCAACCATTGACGAGGAACTTACAATACTAAGACGAACCAAAGGATTCTTTATCAAGGATTTCCGCTTGACAAGCGCTCTTGCTTAAAGCCTAAATAATGACCCATAAAATCGTAACACATGGAAGAGAAACATGGATATTTATTTAGTTGTTTACTTATACTAGCAAATATATGCACCCTCCGGGTGCAAGTATTTAAGTTTTAATATAATAAAATATCATGTTAAATTAGAAAGGCTAATGAAACTGAATAAGAATTCAGATAAAAATATTTTGGAACAGAGGGGGTATAATCGAAAATAGAACAACTTTGAAACTAACTGTTCCACCATTTTCCCTTACTCCCGTCTTTTCAGTGGTAAAATTTCCCTAATTTAACTATTTAGTTAAAATAGGAAGAAATAATAAAATTACAGTTATTTCTTTATGTTTAATAGATTTCTGTTAAGATTTATCCCCCCGAGATTTTTGCTCATATTTATTAAGATAAAACCAAACAATTAGAAATCAATAATGCTAAGCATATATTTATTAAAATCAATTTTTTAAATCAATATGCAAATAGCCTTCCCATTCACACTGTAACCGCTATTTCGTTGAATATATAATATAATTGCATGTTTATTGGTATGTAGATATTGTTAACAAGTCTTAATGAAGTAAAACAATTTACTAATAATTGAGGTTTAAATAAAAAATAAAATCATGGAGAATGTGATGTAAATAACAAATGGAATTGTGACTTGTATAGTAATATTAGTTTCGGTTACAGACAGACAAACCCACAATCTCCATTATAATAAGATATGGGCGATATTGGATGTCAGTGGAAATACCGGTTCATGCAAGCTTACTTATTAAAAGAAACTAACGTTCACAGTTAAATTTGGAAATCTTCCACTAGATCCATTATAAACTGGAAACAATCAGAATAAGGCGCCAAATAAATCCATTTGTTTGTCATTGTGATTCATATCGATCTTTTCTTGGCATTTAAAATCAGATTGATATCAATTCCTCAATTATATTTGGCAATTTTATATTTCGATTTTCTAGATTGAAGAAAAAAAAGAAAAAAGAAAAAGGAATGCATACCAGTTCATCATCAATCATCATGTCGCTCTAAAAAGTATAGATTACTAAGATTCTCACCACTCGTACCTGTCGTGCATCACTCCTGGCAAGTTCTTGCAATATCCACATTCCACGCAGATCTGATCTATGTATGTCTTTGCATGTCAGTGTACAGTCTGAGATGTCACAACTGAGGATGAAGGCTGTTTAGAAATTGTAGTGTTATCGTATCTACCTCAGCGACAATCAATCATCAACAAAAGTCGAAAGTACGTATACTCGGGTTACAACATTCATCCGCATCTTTGATAAAATGCATCTATAATAAGTTATACATACAAGAAATATGCTGCCTAAATACCCATATATATATATATATATATATATATATATATATATATATATATATATATATATATATATATATATATATATATATATATATATATATATATATATACTGCTGGAGAGGTAAGGAAACACTCATAAATGAATTCTCATATGGACAGCTACACTTGAACACACCAGAATAAGCCAACTAGCAATGACTTACACTGATCAGCTCTGTGCGGATATTGTATGTCGTGAAGAGGACTTGTCAGGACTGATGGTTGCTAGGGAAGGGTAGCAAATGAAGATCACTGGAATCCGTGCTATCAGTGTGACATGACGATGACGATATATATATATATATATATATATATATATATATATATATATATATATATATATATATATATATATGAGAAGAAAATATGTTAAATATAACAAACACAGGATGTTATGATCAGGAAATAATTTTTTTTGTGTCAATACTTAAGCATTTCGGTATTGAAACAAAAAAATTGTCTCCTGATCATACATCCTGTGTTTGTTATATTTTTAACATATTTTCTTCTCATATTGTCGGATTAATTTCCTCACCGTATTTCCATATATACATATGTAATAGTGAAAATTTTGAAAAAACACAGTTTCAAATAAAATAAGTGATATTTATTCAGCCAACGCAGCAGTGTTTCAATCTGTTTAGTAGATCTTCTTCGGGGCTTTTGTTGATATAAGGAAAAGGAAAATTTATCACAGAATAATAAGGAGACTGTGATAGTTTATATATATATATATATATATATATATATATATATATATATATATATTAAGATCGAACAAATTTACCAAACACCACATAAATTTTGGAAACCCATAAAGAAAGATATTAAGTCTTGATAACTTCTACGTAAGAACAAACTCAGCCACACCCGAAAACATAACATTCTGACGCTCAAATACTAATATATATATATATATATATATATATATATATATATATATATATATATATATATATATATAAAATAATATATTAAAAATCTATTATTTAGAAATGCAGTATCTTTTAGATTCAACTTCCTGTTTAATGTCATCTTTGAAAGAAAAATACAAATAAAAAATCACAAAACCAAAACAAGCTATTTATAAACACGGGCAAATTCAGATTGAAGTTTTTGATTAACGTCATCTTCGATAGAAAAAAGTATTGTAAACCCCCCAAAATAAATAAATATAGGAAGCCTTTTACAAACGCGTGCAAAGTTGAGAGTTTAAACCATTCAGTTTTAAAGATCAGTTTTATTCACTCAT
>CM042147.1:39102697-39152697 GCA_023376005.1 Doryteuthis pealeii | reverse complement strand
TTATCTCTATTTCTTCCTTTTTCTATTTCTCTCTTTCTCTCTCTCTCTCTATCTCTCTCGCGCTCTACCTCCCTCTCTCTTTTTTATCTATATTTCATTCTTTTTTTCTATTTCTCTCTTTCTTTCTCTCTCTCTCCCTCTCTTTCTGATTTTGTTTTTCCTCTGCCCACCCCCGTAATTATATATCTCTTTCCTTTTTTTCTCTCTCTTTCTTGTCCTCTTTTCTTTTTTCTCCCTTTTACTATGTTCTCTCACTGTTTCCCTACCCCTCTATTTTCTCTCCTGCCACTTTCTTATTCATATCTATCTTTCAGCCCCCCTCTCTCTCTCACTCCCTTTCTCTCTTTATTTCCCGCTCTCCAGTCGTAGATATCCTTTATTTTCTATTTATTCTTCCTTTCAGTCGTTCTCTCTACTTTCTTTCTTCTTTCATTTACTATTTTTTACCCTCTCTATTTTACTCTATTTTTCTTTTCCCTTTTATCTCTTTTCATTTCTCTTTATTCTATTCTTGTTTCTATTCCTTTCTTTTTCTCTATTTGCTTTCTTCTCCCCTTTCTTCTCTTCTACTTTCTCTGCTTTCTATTCTTTCCCTATTTTATTTTTTCTCTCTTTTATGATGTTCTCTCAACTGTTTAACTTAATTTTCTCACCCTATTTTTCGTATACGTATTTATCTATCTTTTCATCCTATTCCCCGCTCTCTCTTTCTCTCTCTTTTTCCCTCTCTCTCTCTTTACCACTCTCTATGTGTAGATATCTTTCTATTTCATTTTTTCCATATCTTTCTATTTATACTTCCTTTATGTGGTTCTTTCTCCCTTCTATCCCTCTTTTTAAACTTCTTTCTCTCTTTATTTTTTGTACCATTCTCTTTTACTCCATATTTATGTTTCCTATTTTTCGCCCCTCTCTCTCTCTCTCCCCCTCTCTCTCTCTCTCTCTCACACTCTCTCTCATTCTCTACTATCATTCTACTTTTTTATTCGGAATTATATATATTTCTGTCTGTCCCCGCTGTCTCTCTCCCCCCCCTCTCTCTCTCTCTGTCTGTCTGTCTGTCTGTCTCTCTCTCTCTCACACACACACACATCCGCACACACACACACACACAGATATATATATATATGTATATATATTTATCAATATATTTAAAAGATTTGCCGTTAAACGATCAAGATTGAATCTGTATTCACCATGATAGGAATGAACAATAAATGTAACCTTTTTTTAAAGAATACCATGTGTGTCAAAAAGTACAGATTTACTAATATAGAAAGGAAGAATGAATGTGAGGTTAGTTAGTTTCAAAAATCTCGATGCTTTTTTGACACTTTTATATATATATATATATATATATATATATATATATATATATATTAGGGTAGCGTGTACATGTAACGGCGTTTATTTAACTGACAAGCGCAGTTCACTTCACGTCCAGGCTACCCTAACTTATATACTGTATTATTGATACTGATCACTATTTACTAATAATTATTGCACATTATCAATATTATCAACATTATCAAATCCATAGATAGCTATTTGTCTTAGTTTCTGTTTCTTTTTTCCTCTTCCAGCTCTTTCTCCCTTTATTTCAACCTCTCTCTCCTTCTCCCATACGCTCTCTATCCATCTACCTCTACACTAGCTATTCTGTTACGTTTTATTTATTTTTACTTTGATATAATTAGTCCTTATGATATTATTTTGCGCTGCTATTATAAGGGACTAAATTTCTCTCTTGAGGTTCCCTTTTCTTAGCCATGACCAGCTCTTCTCGTATGCCTTCTATCTAGTTTGTCGCTTGAAGTATCTCTGTAGTTGTTTTTCCTCCCATTTCTGTTTTTGTTGTTTTTCTGTTTGTCCATATGTTGCAATTGCTGTCACCGGCTTTTGTAACTAGTCTTTCGTTGCTCTTTTCAAGCTATTCTTTGAGCACTTATTTGTCACGTCTCATCACTGCTGGCAAGTTCTATTCCTACTTATTTGTTGACACATATATATATATTTACCAACCCCTCCGCCCGAGCAGGTTGTGACAAAAGGTCAATTTCTTAAGCGGAGTTTAGCAGGTTTGAATTTAGAGTTTTCCTTTTCCTAGACCAGTTGTCTAACCAAGGTTAAAGAGCCCAGTCTACCCTACTATTTATCCATAGCTGGAGGAGGAGTAGGATTCATACCTTTCCCAAGGGTATTAGCGCTAAGTGAAATGCTATTTGCACATCTAGGATTTGAATTTGGGGCGACGAATCCATCTCCCATGTCTTTAACCATTACACCACGCACTTCCATTTTGTTGTCACATATAGTCTATGTCATCTCTTGGTGTAATGCCTTGTGGATCGTCGTCATTTTACTATTGATTTTGTCAATGTGTCAGAGTTCCCTCCCTTGTCCATTTTAAGAATGGACCTGAGTATCTTACAAGAAAGACAGCACATCTCTTTATCCTTTCGTAAGATTTCTACTGCAGAGCTTGGTTTTGATACGTTTTCTTGTTATTCTGAGATAATTCTTTCTTACACTTTCTTTTATTTGTTTGATGGTGTCCACTTCCAATATTCCTAAGTATTTCTAACTCTCTTTTTTCCAAGTGTTCCAATATATTCCTAAATCGGTAATTATATTCCTTATTTTTTCTTTGTCTTAATTTTTGTCACATTTGAATAGCAAATAATCGAGTCATTATTTCTGCTATAGCGATGAATAGCCTTGGTGAATTTGAAACTTACCGGGCGCTTATCGTTAAATTCTCATTTTCGATCGGCATTGTTCCCTCCTCGCGGTTCGGAGAGATAACGACCCGAGGGATTTGCGATTAAGAAAAACAACAACAAAATTACAGAAGACAGAGATGTGTTTAAATTAATAATCAAAATGATTAATAATCTTTATCTAAAAAGAACATTCCATGAAAACGACAAAATCAATAACGGTAAATATGGCGCCAAAGAATTGAAGATACGAATATTGCAAAAGTCTTTTGGTGTCATACGGTCTTTTCATTACGCCATTGTTATCATTCTATGAATACCTAACACTGGAATTCTTATCTCTTGTTTTCATACACATTTCGGGTGATATGTTCTCAGGTCTTTTCATTATTGTATAATATTCTGAGATGAATTATTGCCACCCTTTGAATGTTTAGCACTAGACTCTTTATATCTCTTGGGTAGTCCCCATGGTGTAATAATTACGACACTAGACTTCGAAATCGTAATAAGTGAGTTCAAATTCTAGTTGCGCTCTTCCGTTCTCTTACACAATTGTTAGATTGCCTATACATTAAGTATGGTAGCGTAGAAATGAATAATAACGGTAATTCTGAAAAATGCACTAAAGTAAAAGACAAGATTTGGCCTTTAGCTGACCTTGTACCAGGTTTGATTGGTCAAAGCAATTTTCGTGAACAGGAAGTAGACTTGAAAAGAAGTGTTAACTTGGTTTTCGCGGGAGGCATACGTGTTTTCGAGATAGGTATTTCTCCCCCGCGTGCTGGTTTAACTTAGGTTGAATAAAGACGTCTCAAAAATATCCCAAATCTTGTGTTCGTTAGTCAGAAAACAACGGACGCAAGGAACAGGTGCAGAAGACCCAAGAAATCCCAGAAAGCAAGTTATCGGAACAGTGAGAGACACTTGCTGGAATAAGTTGGTTGAATGCCAATATGTTTACTTTGAAGAAAATGAACGTTTTGTTCGTTGTCCATTTCTGTATTTGTAAATACAGCTTAAGACTAGATACTTTCTGAATACACTTCGTATTCTGAAGAAAATGAACGTTTCAATCATTGTTCATTTCTGTATTGGTAAATACAGCTTCAGTCTCGAGACTTTTTCAACACACCTCGTATTTTGAAGAAAATGAACGATTCATTCATTGTTCATTTCTGTCTTGGTAAATACAGCTTCAGTCTCGAGACTTTTTGAACACACATCGTATTTTGAAGAAAATGACCGTTTCATTCATTGTTCATTTCTTTCTTGGTAAATACAGCTTCAGTCTCGAGACTTTTTCAACACACCTCGCATTTTGAAGAAAATGAACGATTCATTCATTGTTCATTTCTGTCTTGGTAAATACAGCTTCAGTATCGATACTTTTTAAATATACCTCGTATTTTGAAGAAAATGAACGATTCATTCATTGTTGATTTCTGTCTTGGTAAATACAGCTTCAGTCTCGATACTTTTTAAATATACCTCGTATTTTGAAGAAAATGAACGATTCATTCATTGTTCATTTCTGTCTTGGTAAATACAGCTTCAGTCTCGATTCTTTTTAAACATACCTCGTATTTTGAAGAAAATGACCGTTTCATTCATTGTTCATTTCTGTCTTGGTAAATACAGCTTCAATCTCGATACTTTTTCAACACACCTTGTATTTTGAAGAAAATTAACGATTCATTCATTGTTCAGTTCTGTCTTGGTAAATACAGCTTCAGTATCGATTCTTTTTAAACATACCTCGTATTTTGAAGAAATAACATAGCAGAATAGACGACCCGATCCAGCTCAGAAACAGATAAGTATTATAAGAAAGTAAATATGAAAGAAAGCGGCTAAAACCACAGTTCACTTTATGGACTAATACCGTTGGGGAAGGTATCGAACCCTCATACTACATCTATGAATTACTAGTACCACGACTTTTCTTCCATAAGAATAGCTTTTGCATTATATACCTCACAAAGGCTGATATGCCATTAAGCAAAACCTAAATCAAATCTTATCTCTCTTAATTTGGTAAAAAGTTAGGACACATGTGTTTTCACACCGTCCAAGAGTATCTTAAATGAACTATTACCACCATTCCATATTTTATTAAGTATAGAATTCTTAAACCTTTTGCTTTCATACATATGTTTTGTTGATGCGTTCTAAGGCCTTCCTAATATTTCATTAAATACTGAGATAGTATATTATTATTATTTCATTCATTATTTGAACTATAATATCATATAGTATGACATGAGGCGTCAACATGTTTGAAGTAGTGTGAAATTCACTGACTTCAGTCAAGTAGAACCTACAGATGATTAACAAGACAACACAAAGAGACTTAATCCATATGAAATCAAATAGCATGTTTAACCAATAGACAGAGTCTGACAAACAGCCGAAGTGTACAGGCTAGCCAGGGTCGTCACTGAGACAAATCACCACCACTTATCTACTCAAAATCTGTGCAAAATCGAAGCACCCGATGTTGTAGACGATAAACTATATATGCTACGACATGTCGTCCGAGACTTTTTTTTATCACGTGTGTTTTCTAGATGATTTCGATCATTTCATCCGATTCTGTGTCCATTAAGAAGTGATGATCTAAGAAGCTGCAACTGTGTGTAAATTATTTGTGTTAGATATAAATACTTGATATGATATAATTGTGTGCAGAAACAACTACAGAAAAAAAAACTAAATATATATCTCTCTGTGTTATTCGGACTATTGTCCCCATCTTCATTGTTATTTGTACAACGTTTCGGCCGATACACCCTCCGGCCTTCTTTAGGTATTTCTTGTCGGACTCGGTAACCTTCTCGGACTCGGGAACCTTCTTTTTGAACTCGAGAACTTTCTTATCGTATTCGGGAGCCATCACGGAACTTTCACAAGAAAGTTCCCGAGTTCGAAAAGAAGGTTCCCGAGTCCGAGAAGGTTCCCGAATCCGACAAGAAATACCCGAAGAAGGCCGGAGGGTATATCGGCCGAAACGTACAAATAACAATGAAGATGGGGACAACAGTCCGAATAACGCAGATAATACTTCAAGCCTCATCTCAAACATTCAGAGAAATAACATATCACTCTATATATAAACGTAATATGAACGTGATTCTATAAACTCTTGGCATAAAATAAAACTAGCCGGGTTAATAGATTTAAAATCAACCAATTACCTCTTTTCCTTTGACACAGACATTTAGTTGGGCGCTTCTCACGTCTTCGTATTTCCTATGATTCTGACATGAAGTATTTCATAGATGATTGGGACCTTGTCTCTTATCTCTTTTATTTTGAGACAATATTCCGACTGATGTATTTTAGGCAATTTAGTATTATTCGACGTTTTCAAAACGGCTGTTATGTATTATTCATGTAATAATAGAACTAATATACTTATCTCTCGTTGACTTACATTATTGTCGGTTGTGTTCTTTGGTCATTATTTAATTGTCTGAAGTTTTATGGTGTAATATTTCTATCACTCGATTAATTATCAATAATGATATCTTAATTGATGTTGTTCTGAACTCTCCTTTTCGGGTAAGGTGTCTTTTGCTAATTTTGTCAGCTGAAATTTTCTCTCCAGGTCAGATTTGATCAATTAGCTAGTGCTAATCATGAATATACTTGGTTCTAAGAAATAAGTTCCTTCAACTTAATAACTACAAATGATTACGCCTGCCCCGTGGGATAAGTACTAAAAAACACAAGTACTTCTATGACCTCTGATGATGGGAATTTTCCCGAAAATATTTAGAAATACAAAGGTAAATAAACATCATTTAACACCTATTCCATTGCATTGTAAATTGCCTTCAAAATTATATGTTACACATACATACAATGCTTCAAACAAACTATTAAAAAAAACTTATTTCACCACGCCTGAGCGAGGTTTAATTTATAGTAAAAAAAAAAATAAATAAATAAAAGAATTTCGAAGAATCTGCATGAGCGCACGTACAAACAGATCGACATGCCATCACGGAAAACCCCGAACATTTTAAATATCTGGCGTTCCTTCAACTTAATAACTACAAACGATTACGCCGGCGCCGTGGGATAAGTACTAAAAAACATAAGTACTTCTATGACCTCTGATGATGGGAATATTCCCGAAAATATTTAGGAATAAAAAAGTAAATAAACATCATTTAACACCTATTCCATTGCATTGTAAATTGCCTTCAAATTTATATTTTACACACACACACACACACACACACATACACACACACACACACACACACACACATATATATATATATATATATATATATATATATATATATATATATATATATCTTGAATTCATTTCTTCCGTTGAGTTACGATGAAAATATGTTTTTACAAAGAAGCTAATAAAAAATGTGGTAATATAAAACAAAGCAAAGACTTTTTTTAAATTATTATTTTTCATATTACATTTTTTTTACTTAAAAAGTTTTGATTTCTTTTTTGATTCTTCTATATCGTTTGCTTTACAATTAATATTAAATTACAACAATAATTTTCAAATAGACACATTACATGTAAATTTCACCTATGGGATTTGCGTGATATTTAAACATGGTCACGGTGATAATATTGGACTTGATAGAATAGGTTTACGCCTAAGATTTATCAAAATATAAAGGCTGAGTAAATATTCTCCCAACGCGTTCCCCACAATACAGGGAAGCGCCAGAGATTATACCAAAAAAATATTTTTTTGTATCTGGAGCGTTCCACAAAGTGACTCGTGGCAAAAATGTGTTGGCTAAATACTTAATTGCTTCAATGATTTCGTCAGCTAAAAGTTGATTTGTCAATAAATTTTCTTATTTTTTCCAACTCAGGCATCACGATTTCATAGCTATAGGATTCGTATATGGGACTCCTTCCCAGGCACAAGTATTTCATGACAGACAACTGGTCGGATATAGTCTATTAATTTTAAGACTCAACGACGAATCCTCTATATTGACCGTTAGACTGCTTCAAAGGAATATTTGTTGGTTTTTTTTATCTCTTTTTAAATGAATTTTCACGAATAATCTTTAAGAATACATGAGTAGAACGTTAACTTTTATAATTAAAATTCCCACGGTATATAAAAGTGCACTCAGTACTATTGAGTTACTTACAGCTATATTGGTAGAAAATACGATGGAATTTGTGACTCTGCTGTAGTCGTTTAGAAGATTCTTTCTAACATCTAGTGTACGACACGCCCCCTACCAAAAAAACATTGTCTTTGAAATTGCAATCCTGTATTAGTTTTTAGAATCCTGCAAAATCATCCAGAGTTTCACTAAATTCCGGTTTTCTCGTAGCAAGTGAATGGCTGACAATTCTCATTAGGGATCTTGATAAAAATGGCGTCGCCCTGAGTGCTAAAAATTAATATATTTTGTTCTAATCAATAATTCCTTATCTATTCTTGATATTTATTAGTTCTCCAAAAAAAACTGATATTCTTACAATTAGTACTAAATTAAAAAAACAGTAATTTTTGAAAAATGATTATATTGAATTTTTTACAATGGAATATGTAATATATTTGAATATAACGGGTGTAATAAAATTGTACTTGACAAAATTGGCTTAGGGCTACTGAAGGCAGAGTTGGTATTTACCCAAACTGTTTGCCACAGGTAGGATGTGTCACAAGTATGGAGCATCCAGCAATGATCAAACTAGATATTCACTTGTAAAATCTTTTCGACTGAGTATTTGACTACCCATCAAGCCAAATGCGACAATGTCATTTAATGTAGTTGAGTCGCAAGTCGGGTCTAAAAATTGCATAAATACCATTGGTATCCCTCTTTTGGGGCAGCCTTAGGCACCGGACAATACACCCAGTCCTGACCTTCTTAGGTGGTGGGACATGTGCATGTGGAGGAGATGGCCCCCTGGAATCAAGTGAGAAACCTTTGCGACTTCTCTGTCCAGGCGCAGATACTAAGTTTTGATCATCGTCCAGGCCGGGAACTTACAGTCAAAATATCTGAAACTGAAGGCAGCGTATGACGAACTATATTCGCCGGTTCACGTTCAATACTAAGGTGAGTGAGTTAAACTACATCGAGCCTTTTTGTATTCAGTTATGAAAAATTTGAAGAGTTCCACAAATCTTTTGATTTTTGTTTAATTAATTAATTATAGCACTTAATCAGCAAAAATCAATTAGTAAATCCTGTGTGTTTTTTAATAATTATAAACATATTAAATTATATGCGATATTTCAAATCTGAATGACATAGGTTTTCGGAGTTATAAGACGACACGCTCATACCATAAATATTATTTTATATATATAGATGCCAGTGTATTATAGAAGCAACTATGCTGGATTATCTTTAATATAAAAATCTTATTGATAATCAGAATCGGGAAAATGTTAATGAAACAAATCTACAAGGAAAGCAAGAAAAGATTACCAGCCAAAACAAACAGGCTCTCCAGAAAACACATCAAACAGAATTTATTTACGAGTTCTATAAGCAATATAACGTTTAATCTAACTACGAGATCCAAAACATAAATCTATCTTTGTGAATGCACAAGTTGCTCCAACTAATACATACATGGATATATATATATATTATATATATAAAAAAATCAGAATGGGCTGTCTCTTTTTATATAAGCGACCAAATAGTATAAAATAAGATCAGTGAACCATATTAAATTACTCACGGTTGAACAATATTTCCACTTAAGAGAGCACGACTTTGAGAACGGCCATATTCACTATAATAGAGGACAGACAATGAAAACATATCTAATGAATGTTACGTGAAGAGACATTAACCCCCAAAAGGATAAACACGACACTGACACGAATAATGAGTAATAAAAACTATTCTAATGTTACTGGCTGATTTTTTTTCTATTTAACCAGATGCCTTTACAACAACCACACAAAATAGATATTAGTAATTCAAACTTTTCAATTTTCAAATATTTAAAATAAATTAAAATGATAACCAACCCACTGATTATCAAATGAGATGTCGTAAAAACTTTCGATTTCAATAAATGAGAACACTTAATGTGTGTATCCAATCCAAATCGTGCACGCAGTCAAGAAATGTATTCCTCTAAAACAGCGAAAATAGATTGCGACTAATATCAATGAATGACGAAATTTCGTTAACATCTATCTATCGATTTTTTAGTTAACACATATACACACACAAAATCACCCCCCCCCACATATATATATATATATATATATATATATATATATATATATATATATATATATATATATATATATATATATATGAGAGGTATCCAAAACTTAATAGTAAGGGATGATTCTATATGTGATTTCAAAGACACACTGTATTATTATTGTATGATCTAGTATGTATAGATACAGTGAATCTTTAAATCACTAAAAAGAGTTCAATGTATAATAAACTTTTTAGATTATCTACAGAGCAATATTTCTTTTATTAATATTATATTTATACAGCATTATATTATCTATTATATTTTAAGGTTTTACCTTGTTTATTTAGTTAATAGCAGTAATACTATTTTTTATATCATACTATTTTACAATTTTTTATATTTATATTTTTGTTATATATATCTTTATGTATATTTTTATACATATTTTTTTAAATATATTTTTTATATACATTTTTTTATATATTTCTTTATAATATTTCTATATTTTACATTTTATATATATTTTGTTTTATCCTACTCAATACTTTTTCAGACTCATAGTTTAATTTGTCTGACTACCATCACCCGAAGAAGCCAGGCCTCGAAAAGTATTTTTTTTTTCTCATTTGACTTCCTGTTGCCATGGTGACAGTCTACTAATGTATACATTTGTAAAAGGGAAAAACATTTTTGAGAAGTTAATTTTTCTGTTATGCAATTCAAATTATTTTGATTTACCATCTGATGAGACGGAATTTTGGGGAGCTTTATTAAATCAACTTAGAATTTTATAAATCACCCAATTTTGGTCGAAATAAATTTATTATGGAATAAAGGTGTTGAGTTTTTCCTTCCTTTCAAAGATATATATATATATATATATATATATATATATATATATATATATAATATATAGGTAGATTAAAAAAATATACGCACTCTTGTTTTTTGGAAGCCGAAATCATCGTGGATGATTTGATAGGGAAAATAATATGCAGAGAACAATCTACCTCATCAATGATTATTCACTCGTTCACCATTACCATCTCTCGATTTGCTGTATCTTCGCATCAGTGATGGAGGCTGACGGGCGTCTGCCCCTTCGTGTGTCATGCTTATCTGGTTACTTATAAACTTTTCTCTCCGCTCATACACATTTCTACTTGGTAGGAAACTGTCCTTCTTTTTGTGTTAAAAGCCTACGACGAATTTCAGCCCCTGACATCCCTTCCGAGCAAAGAAACTTGGTTACTTTCTTGTAGAGCGGTCATGTTTACACTGTAGAGAAAGAAAGAGAATGGCTCTATCAGACTCAGTCTTCGATCAGATGACGACCATAGTGCCAACTATAAGCAAGAAATGAAACAATAATAATGTGATGGTGAATGTGCGATTAATATTTGACTTTCTCTGTCTCTGTCTGTCTATCTGTCTGTCTGTCTGTCTGTCTGTCTCTCTCTCTCTCTATATATATATATATATATTTACCAACTCCTCCGCACGAGCAGGATGTGACACAAGGTCAAGTTCTTAAGCGTAGTTTAACAGGTTTAAATTCAGAAGTTTTCCTTCTCCTAGACTGGTTACCTAGCAATTGTTAAATAGCCCAGTCTGCCCTGCTATTTACCCATAGCTGGAGGGATAATTGGATTCATACCTTTCCCAAAGGTATTAGCGCCATGTGAAATGCAAACAGCTTCGTCCAGCAATTGAAGTCGGGACGACGCGTCCATTTCCTACGATTCTAGTCATTAGGCCACGCGCCTCCATGTATATATATAATGGACTCTCTCGTTTAATTCGACGCATCCAATGAACAAACCACACAGTGTTTGTTTATAGAGGTAAATCCGCACTTTTTGGCACAGTCAATAGGAAAGAAGTGGTGCAGAAGGAATGACCCATACACAATCCACGACTGACCTCAGATTTTTCAAATTCAGAGTTTCCCTTCACTTAAACTTGTTACCTATCCAAGGTTAAGGAGCCCTGTCTGCTCTACTATATATATATATATATATATATATATATATATTGGTTAGGAGGTTGATTTAGACGCTATCACAAAAAAATTTTTTTTAAAGTAGTCTAGTTATGGCATTTCTTTTTAAATGAATTAAAAAAAGAAAGAAATGTCATAACTAGACTACTTCAGTTCAAATGATCTTTTGAAAAAGAGATTTTAACTCGAAAATTCAAGAATAAAATACAGGTTAACACACATCACCATTGTTACCGTATTATTCTTCTTTCTTTACACGTGCATTGTGATAGCCTTCTAAATCAACCTCCTAACAAATATATACTCAATGCTTCAAGCAAATTATAAAACTCTCTTATATATATATATATATATATATATATATATAATATATATATATATATATATATATATCTTATTATAATGGAGATTGTGTGTTTTTCTGTCTGTAACCGAAACTATATTACTACTAAAGTCACAATTCCCTTACTTATTTGCATCACATTCTACATGATTTTATTTTTTTATTTAAACATCAATTATTAATAAAATTGTTTCACATTATTAATACTGTTAGCCACATATACATACTAATAACATGCAATTGTATTTATATATACAAAAAAATAGAGGTTTACAGTGTGAATGGGAAGGCTAATTTGCATATTGATCTTAAAAAATTGATTTTAATAAATATATATTATTAATTTCTAATTGTTTGGTTTTATCTTATTGAATATGAGCAAAAATCTCTTCAATAAATCTTATAAGAAATCCCTTAACAAGAAGAAACAACTGTAATATTATTCTTTACTTCCTATTTTAGCAAAACATTTTAATTAGGAAAATTTACCAATGAAAGACGGGAGTAACGGAAAATGATGGAAGAGTTAGTTTCAAAGTTGTTCTATGTTTCAATCATACCCCCTCTGTTCCAAATTTTTTTTATCTGCATTCTTATTCAGTTTCATTAGCCTTTCTAATTTAATATGATATTTTATTATATTAAAACTTAAATACTTGCACCCGGAGGGTGCATTTATTTGCTAGTATATATATAATATTTTTTTTTATAAAAATCTTTATCTTCAGGATAATACTGGTTGTCTACATTTTACTCTAATTAGTGTATTGAACACTTTTTTTTTATATATTAGCTTCATTCTTTGGTTACTTAAGTTTTTGTCGAACATTTTTTGCAGTTCGATTTATTTTTATTCAATCCGTGCGAATGAATCATCTTTTCCTTTTTTGTATTTTTCCTCCGGCTTCCTATTTGTAAAATTTCTTTATTATGATAATTTGACAACTCAGGTTTTTTCACCGTTAGAACATTGACAGAAAGACGACGCTAAAAAGTTTCAATTCAAATCAAACCATCAACAGGACTCAATTTGGTTAATAATTGTGAATAATGTAAAGAGAATTGTTACAAAACAAGCAGAAGATTGTGAGTCTTAGTTTAAGATGTTAGAATTCCCAACTCGGCAACCGAAATGCAAGAAAAAGGCAAAAACCAAACACCACCCGCTGTTACCGTTCCCATTCAAATAGTTGACACAGAATACCACTTCAACGTTTACGTTAGAATAGAATTATTTCAGTAATTTATCCGAGTTAACAATACTTCATAAAACGTAAACCTCTAATAATAATAATAATAATAATAATAATAATAATAATATATATATATATATATATATATATATAATATATATTATTATTATTATTATTATTATTATTATTATTATTATTATTATTATATATTATTATTATTATTATTATTATTATTATTAGAGGTTTACGTTTTATGAAGTATATATATATATATATATGAGGAAAAAATGAGTAAAGAAAAGAAAAGTAAATGGATAAAATGAATTTAATCGATATCACATTAATCGATATCACTTACACATGTGTTTCGGTCAGTTTATGTGTGTGAAAATATTTCGCACACATACAAGAATCGACCTTCATCAGAGTGAACATTTATTTTTATGAAAAAATTCGTTGGGAAAAAACAACAGAGATTTTTGGAAATATTCGAAAATCGATTTTTTTTATAATTTGGAACGCTGAGAAATAGCTAAGATAGACCGTTATGATTTCTTGTATGTGTGCGAAATATTTTCACACACATAAACTGACCGAAACACATGTGTAAGTGATATCGATTAATGTGATATCGATTAAATTCATTTTATCCATTTACTTTTCTTTTCTTTACTCATTTTTCCTCATAGTGTCGGATTCAATTCCTTTTCCATTTTACACACACATATATATATATATATATATATATATATATATATATATATATTACCTCTGTTGGGTTCAAAGTTATTATAAGGTTAATTATAATTAAACAAACAACTCCAACCAAGAGTGTTAAATATAACAATGGACTTTAATACACGGACGGCACGTGGAGAAGAATTTAAGACATGAAATACATATACAAGAGAAAAGATACATAGTAGATAATATACGTACATAGAAAAAGGTTAAGATACAAAAGTTATGGAGAGTCCATGAGCTAAAGTTACTTACTACATTGCCTGTGTGTGGGGTAAAATGCCCCACACAAGTAGGGTGTCGACAAACTGTCCTAACCCATTAGTTGTCAAGTCCCAGAGAAGAAAGAGGGTTCAAATCTGGCGCCTGCCTGCTTAAATAAGCAAGACGCCTGGTGTGGAAAAAACAGAAACATGAGGGAAGACAACTCTTCCAGTCAAACAATGGCAGATAATCCCACACCTCTAATAATCATAATATATATATATATATATATATATATATATATATATTACACTACCTCAACTATATATAATATATATATATATATATATATATATATATATATATATATATATATATAAAACATTTTGGACTTTTTAATTAAACATCTACCAAAAATTTTATCAGTTGAAGATTTTTTTTATTTAAAAAATGTAGTTTCATTATCGATGAACTCAACTACGTAAAAATGGGCCCCGCATTTTGCTTAAAAATCAGTGAAGAATTCAGTTTGTAACGCGTATGACAACTTTGTCTCTTAGCACAGTTTAAACAACAACAGGATTGATTATTTGGTTGTTTGGTGTTGTTTCTTCTTAAATTAGTCAAATCCACGTCTAAAAAGATAAAAGCTATCATAAAAGTTTGAGGAGGGACACCTAAGTATTAATTCTATCTATTGTCAATTAATTCCATATCTTTCCTCAATACTGTATCATTTCATATTTTCCTCTGTTTGTCATGGAGAAGAATTATACTATCAATTTAAATAATTTAATCTTGTTTGTTTAATGTATATTTTATAAAGGTTGAAGTTTCAGCTATAAAATTTAAAAAAATGTTTTCGTCTTATCTTTTATTAGTTTATTTACTGCTAAATGCAAAAGCAACATGTATATGAAGGGTGCTAACAAATTCGAGTCTAGAGCTCATAAAATCCAGAGAACGTTAATAAAAGTTGTTTTAGAGAAGAAAAAATGTAGATCGCAAAAGAGAATCGTGCTCGTATTTCTCTTTCTTTGTTTATGGCATAAAAAATAAAATGCGAATCAGTGAAAGGAAGTGATTTGAAAGGAACCAAACATGGAAATGAAAACTGTCTGTAGCCTTGAGTCAGATTCAATTAGAGAGTAAAATCTCTATAAATATGTCATCTAATTGGTAAGAGGGTTTAAACGCTAACTAGTTAAAAGTCTTCGAATGAAGTTAATCCAGCTGGAAATAAGAAGACAAAATTACATTAGAATAGGTGCGTCAGTATTTATTTACTCAACCCCTCCACCATAAGACACAAGGTCACATTTTTAGCGGGGTTTAACGGGTTTGAATTCAGAGGTTTCTTTCTAGACCAGTTGCCATGCCAAGGTTAAAAGCCCAGTCTATTCTAGCAATTGACGCATAGATTGATTTATACCATTTCAAAGGGTATTAACGCTATGTGAAATGTAAATAGCCTCATTCCGGATTTGAACTTGAGTCACCGTGTCCATTTATATAGGAGGAGTAACAGATTATATATATGAATATATATATATATATATATATATATATATATATATATATATATATATACATTATAATGCAATAGGGTCCTCATATTAGTTGAGGATGGGCCGGGTGTTGCTTTTTAAAACCGTCAAGAGAATTGGCCCCGAAACGGTTTGCACACTCTCTCTTCTGATGAGCCTATTTCAGTTGTAAACATCGTTTGTTTTTTCATTATATCTTATTCATATATATATATATATAATGACTGCCTCATATTTACAGGAGTCTACCATATCCTCAATTCTGGAAAAAGCATACGTGTGAGCGCATATATATATATATATATATATATATATATATATATATATATATATATATTAATAAGTCATTCACAGACATGTGTTTCGGCGTTTCACGCCTCTTAAATGAGGCTAGACACAACAACTATCCTTGGTTAGGGTCGAACCCCGACTGACGGTTTGCCAGCCTGATAGCTTATCCCGTCGGCCATTGACAGTTGCTATAGTGAGGCTGGTGTTTTCAAACTATTAAATACATAGGTTTGTTTATATATCTTACGGTCACAGAGAGATCACATTTCCGGGGAAATGATCATTGCTTATATGATAGTAGTGAGAGTTAATTTAAATCACTCATACCAAATTCATGGGAGCATATATTAATAAGTCATCCACAGACAGGTGTTTCGGCCTTTCACGTCCTTCAGTGTGACTAGGCACAACAACTATCCTTGGCTAGGGTCGAACTCCGACTGACGGTTTGCCAGCCTGACATCTTATCCCCTCGGTAGCTGTAGTGAGGCTGGTGTTTTAAAACTATTAAATACATAGGTTTGTTTATATATCTTACGGTCACAGAGAGATCAAGTTTCCGGGAACGATCATTGCTTATATGCTAGTAGTGATATATATATATATATATATATATATATATATATATATATATATATATGCTTTCTTTCATTTTCTCCCTGTAGTCGACCGGAAGAGCAAAATCCACTAGGTGACATTATTATTATTATTATTATTATTATTATTATTATTATTATTATTATTATTATTATTATTATTATTTCACCATTCTTCGTGAATTTTCACAGCAGCGTAAAGCTGATGGTCTGAGAGACAGTAAATCTCCTCAGTACTCTTCTAAGTATTCTAACTGATCTTGACAAGGATTGAATAGTCTCCTTTATTATTATCATTATTATTATTATTTTCTCCTTTTGAGTTTTCACATCAGCATTAGCTGATGTTCTTTCACTGGAATCTGAGTGACAGCAAGTCTCCTCAGGTCTCCAGGACTCTTCTGAGTATTCTGGCAGATTGCAGCAGTGCAGTGTTCTGAATGGTTTCAATTCTTCCTCTCCTGATTCCCAAACTTTCCAGACCCTTTTCAAATCCTTTTGGGACTGTTCCAAGTGCACCAACCACAATTGGTATCACTTTCACTTTCATATTCCATAACTTTTTCAGTTCTCTGGCGAGGTCCAGATATTTGTCCATTTTTTCATTTTCCTTTAGCTTCGCCCTGTGATCTGCTGGAACTGCAAAATCCACCAGTTGACAAGTTCTTTCTTTTTTGTTTATCAACACAAGGTCTGGTCTTCTTGCTGGGATAAGGTGATCCGTTTTTATTTCAAAGTCTCAGAGAATTTTATGCGTTTCGTTCTCAAAAACAGATTCTGGTTTATGCATATACCATTTTGTTGTATGGTCAAAAATAATTTTTTTGCATTATTATTATTATTATTATTATTATTATTATTATTATTAGTAGTAGTAGTAGTAGTAAACTACAATTGGTACCGCTTTCACCCTCATATTCTAATTTATTTTTTTCAATTCTATAGCCAGGTGCAAGTATTTACGATTGAGCAATCCCCGTCGAGTTTCTTTCTGAGTTTGAGCATGAAAGTTCATTCCAATCACAACAAACTGCTCCTCCGAATCAAACGGAGTCATGAGCTCGGTATATCTTTTCATATCCGTTTTTAGAATAGAAACTACCACGTTACCGCCAATGACACGACAGAGGAGAAATGGAAAAGATTCAAATCGGCTTATGCCGCGTAACATAACGTTATATCGGCTTCCTGCTAAAGGTGTCATTCCAAATATCTGTCGCACACTCTCTATCTATTGATATAATATTCGCATGGCTTATATTATCTGTAATCTATTAAATATATATTAGCACTACTAGCAAATATATTCACCCTACGGGTGCAAGTATTTAAGTTTTAATGTAATAAGATATTATATTAAATTAGAAAGGCAAATGAAACTAAATAAGAATGCAGATAAAAAATTTGAAACAGAGTGGGATATAATCGAAAGATAGAACGACTGAAACTTACTCTTCAATCACTTCTGTCTTTCATTGCTAAATTTTCATAATCTAACCATTTAGTTAAATTTGAAAGTAAATAATAAAATTACTATGATTTCTTCTTGTTAATGGATTTTTAAAAAAGATTTATCCCCAAGATATTTGCTCATATTCATTAAAATAAAAACCAAATAATTAGAAATCAATAATACTAAGCACATATTTATCAAAATCAAAATTTTAATATTACTATGCAAATTAGCCTTTCCATTTCACACTGTAAACTGCTATTTTGTTGTATATATAAATATTATATGTTAGTAGTATGTAGATAAATCCAACAGTATTAATAACGTAAAACAAATTTATTGATAATTGTGGTTTAAATAAAAATAATTTCATGGAGAATGTGACGTAAATAACGAAGAGAATTGTGACTTGATTAGTGATATATATATATTTACCAACCCCTCCGCACGAGCAGGATGCGACACAAAGTCAATTTCTTAAGCGGAGTTTAACAGATTTTAATTCAGAGTTTTCCTTCTCCTAGACCGGTTGCCTAACCAAGGTTAAAGAGCCCGGTCTGCCTTACTATTTCCCCATAGCTATAGGGAGAGTAGGATTCATACTTTTCCCAAGGGTATTAGCGCTAAGTGAAATACAGTTACCACGTCCAGGATTTGAACTCGGGGCGACGTGTTCATTTTCCATGACATCAACCATTACACCACGCACTTCCTACACTGATTAGCGATATAGTTTCGGTTACAGACGGACACACAATCTCCATTATTATAAGATAACGCAAGGTTATACGCATTTCTTGAAAACGTCTTTCATGTTACGAACTGCCGAGAAAAACGAACTTTAAATTAGAATTGGTTTCAGGAAATTTTATCGCTTATTATTTTTCTCTAAACTTTTTCATTCTAATTTTTTTCTTTCCATTTTGTAATCATCAAAAGATGAAAAGCGGTATTTATTTTTTTATTTCTAACTTATCTTTCGAATTTTGTTATCAGGTGTTACCTGTTTGAAATTTCAAGATTATAAATACCTCATGAATTTCGTTCATCAAAAGAGAAAGAAAATGTGCACCGTATGCAAAAAAGAAGTTAATAAAACATCAGCATTTATCTCCACACATCAACTTTTCGGCCGAGTACTGTTAATGATTATCATGCTACTGTTCCAAATACATTAAAAATGCCTGGGTTTGTATAATTTAATAGAAGAAATAATAACGTGATCACCTGTCAACTGGGGCTGAAGAATACGCCAACATCTGTGCAGAGAGGTAATACCCTCCCCAATGGAGTCACTGATTGCCAATGGGTTGTGACCCATAATGCCTGATGACAAGATTGTGGTAGCTGGGCACTCAGGGACACGGGTATTAATTGGTGCCACTCCATTGTGGACCTTATTTGGACAAGATTGATGATCAGAGGCCCCATCTGATCAATCGGCTCGTCATGACCTAGCATCTATATGAATTTCCCTACTGTATTCTTCTAATTGTTCTGATGGTCAACACCCACCACGTTTTATCATATAGGTACTAGTAGGTACTGGCTGAGGTTTAAGCACCAGTATTCATTGATATGTATAAAAATAATTATAATAATTTATACCAATTTATTAATTCACCTGAAGTTGATGAAAATTATATCTTGAACAAATTATATATAATATTTCTCTGAATTTTTTAGATGAGGCTTGATAGTTAGTATTATTTGGATTACTCGGACTATTGTCCTCATCTTCATTGTTACCTGTACAGCATTTCGGCCGATGTGCTCTCCGGCCTTCTTCAGGTATTTCTTGTCGAACTCGGGAACTTTCTCGGATTTGGGAACCTTCCTTTCGAACTCGAGAACCTTGTCGTAACCGGGAGCCATCACGTAACTTTGAACCTAACCCTTTATTCAGTCCATGGGATTATCCTGTTTTCATTTCACCTCTACTTCAGCTATGGTTAGTGGAATTTTTTTTACTTCATATATTTCATTAGAATATGATTGCCATTATAAAAATTTATTCACTCATTTTGTTGAAATAAAAACCTATTAACATATTCTATTCTTAATGATAGTGTTTTCTATAATATAGTAAACCCAGTTTACTGGGGTTGTACAATACGCCGACTGTACCTCCGCAGAGAGGTAAGACCCCCACCCTCAATGGAGCCACTTGTTGGCGACCCGTGATGCTTAAGGACGGAATGCTGGTGGCTGAGCAGTTCATGACACTCCTCTTTGACCCTAACTTGGGCTAGACGGGCGATCGTAGCGACCCCTCCAATCAATTGGCTGGTCACATCAATCCTTGTTACCTATATGATTGTCCCGACCGTATTGTTCTTATAACAACTGCCATTCCTTTTCTTACTGTCCTGGCTATGAAGTTAAACTGCATCTATTGGTGAAGTTCCACTTATGGAGCTCTGGGGAGTGTGGAGTGACCCTTCATTGCTATTACTCTCAAGTCTACACTGACTGTGAGGTAGTATCTGTTTGGATCCCATGTATGAGTTAAATAGATAAAAATTGAGTTTTAAATAGATAGGTTTAAAAAAGAATTTAAAAAAATTGAAGATAAAAAAAGAAGGAATAAAATAACCCAAGAGTTGACATGCCGTAAAATCCAGCCAACCAACCAACCAAATAAACTAACGAACAAACTATCTGTAGCTGCCGCTAAATACTGACCAGTTTAATTATGTTTTATTTTTGTTTGTATAAATTAACTACCACCAAGAGTATTAAATTTAGGGTAGTTAAAGAGTTAACATCATTTGGTGCAGAGCACTTGTTTCTGCGGTCTAGGAACCCTAACCAAAAAGTGGAAAGGGGACCTTTAGTTAGATTATCGCTGCCAGGTTGGTTGGAATGAGGCAACAAGCTGTGAGTTTCTATCTGTTGATATGTCTGTTTGTGAAGTTTCTGTATTTTGAGATTCTTTTAAATTGTTCTTCTTTGTTGTATTCGCTGTTATTAAATGCTATTTGTTTTCTTACAGTTTCACGGTGTTAATTGAATAAAATCAATTACATCAGTAAGAATTTTCATGCCTTCACATTTATCCAGACCGGGGCTGCCGCTACACTATCTACTATTTAAAACAATCGCTACATCAAATTGATGTTCCTTTATATATTATAATTTATTTTTACGAGTTTTATGTTTCTTATTTTTGTTCAATACTTTGATTTATATATCAATTTTAGATTATAGCTTGTCTATATCCTTTGTTAATTGATATAGTTGTAAATCTCTTTGTTCAAGGAAAAAATGATTGGCCAAATGGGATTGATATTTTCTTATTTTTAAAAACGTTTTCCTCGTGTCAAGATGAATGTTACCATTAAGAAAAATTAACTTATGTCTTCTGATATAGATCAACACGAACGTTTCCCATCTTGGGTTAAAAGATAAGAGAATAGAAAAGCAAAAAAAGGACTAGTATTACATATTGATTCATTTAATCACGCCAGTATCTAATAACTACAGATGCATATATATATATATATATATATATATATATATAATATACATTTAGCAATTATATATATATATATATATATATATATATATATATATACATACACCTAGCATTATATATATATATATATATATATATATATATATATACATATACATACATACATCTAGCAATATACATATATATATATAATTTATATATATATATACATACATTTAGCAATTATATATATATATATGTATATATATATATATATATATATTATATATATATACCAAATTATATATATGTATACATACATTTAGCAATTATATATATATATATATATATATATATATATATATATATTATATATATATACCAATTTATATATATATATATAGGATATATATATATATATATATATATATATATATATATATATAATTTAGCAATTTATATATATATATATATTAGCAATTATATATATATATATATATATATATATATATATATATACATTTAGCAATTATATATATATATATATATATATATATATATAATTATATATATATATATATATAGCAATTATATATATATATATATATATATATATATATACATTTAGCAATATATATATATATATATATATATATATCATTTAGCAATTATATATATATATATATATATATATATATTATATATATATATATATACATATTATATATATATATATATACATTTAGCAATTATATATATATATATATATATACATTTAGCAATTATATATATATATATATTATATACATTTAGCAATTATATATATATATATATATATATATATATATATATATACATTTAGCAATTATATATATATATATATATATATATATATATATATTATATATATATATATATATATATATATATATATTATATATATATACATTTAGCATTATAATATATATATATATATATATATATATATATATATATACATTTATATATATATATATATTATATATATTAATTATATATATATATTAATTATTTATTAGGAGGAGGAATCGTCTCATTAATCATTCAGTTACCTTTCCCTGATCAAAATTCCTGAAATCTTATTTTTTTATTATTTAATATTAATTGCATATTGCTGTACTTAAAACAGTACAGAATACATCTAAATTTTTTATATATCTCAAAATCTTGTATTTTATAACACAAACACTTACACACACAAAATATATATATATATATATATATATATATATATATAATATATGACCCTACAGCTCTATAAATTGATTATGAGCACGTCGAATTTTGATTGATGGTCAAGTAATAAATAATTCATATCATGAATTTTTGAAGCGAAGTCCTACTCATGGAATGATATATATATATATATATATATATATATATATATATATATATATATATAATAAGTAATCCACAGACACGCGTTTCGGAGTATCACGCCTCATCAGTATGGTTATACCGTTTAACAGATACCCCTGGCAGGGTTCGAGACCCAAAAGAACTTCCGTTCGCCAATCTTCTTACCCGTACGGCCATAAGCAGCTGTCAAATATAGGAGAATATCTAATCGCTACTTTTCTAAGCGGAAATGAATTCACTAGAGGCCTCAAACATATGCAAACAAAGCGAGGCTTAGCTGTGCGCCAAATACGGTGAATTATGCAATTAAATCCCTTCTATTTAAAGTGCTCGACCAAAGTGGGAGCATATATATCCTGGACGAGGATATTTGCATCACATATACCACTCAAACATTGAGGATATATTTAGTTACAACTATCATTTCTCTAGCTATTGCCAAATTGTAGGGCAGAATGGATTTTTTAATCTTTAGTTAGGGGAAGGAGAACTCTATTCAAACTTTGAATTGATGTGATATACTGCACTTGAGGTGTATATATAAGGTGAGTTCTTATTGACAGACTTTCCCAGTGACAGTATTGGTCCCAGTTTAAATGCTGTAGAGCTGACTAATAATTAATAAGTATTGGATATATTTTGATCTTATAATATTTCTATGAAGATAAAACTCTGCAATCTTTAGTTTTTGAAGAAAATGAAATCCTATAAATAATCTTAGGTACACTTATTGACTATTGATAATATATATATATATATATATATATATATATATATATATATATATATGTGTGTGTGTGTGGTGTGCGTGCGCGCGTGTGTGTTTGAGTGTGTTGGTTCTGGCATCCTTCCGTCTTCCAAAGACAATGTAGTGTTGCATTTTTTATCTGCAACTGTAAGAGTGGCTGAACAGACCAATTTTTGAATGGCGATCTCTGGTGCAGTAACTGCAAACAAACAGTGACGCTTGCTGGAGTTGTTGTTGTCTCTCCTTCCTTTGGCTCTCTTTTCTGTGGCGGCTACTTTCTCTCTTTTTTATTCCTTTTGTTCCTTATATATATATATATATATATGTGTGGTGTGTGTGTGTGTGTGTGTGTGTGTGTTCATGTGTGTGTGAGTGAGTGAGTGTTTATCTGAAAACTCAGTATGAAGACAATAATGATAAATTTAGTATCACATTCTATGAGATTCAGTTCCCCAGGATTGTGAAAAGGTTGTTTCCTTTTCCTTATATTTTTATAAATCAAAATCGATTTTAAAGTCTAAATTTGTTGGTTTCGTGCATAAAAACCCATTGATAGTTTTGCTAGATTCTAAAAATATTTAAAAGAATTCAATTAAAATAAAGAAAAAAAGACTCTAAACTTAATATGCACGTGAAATGAAAATTAATACAGTGAACTGAAAATCATGACATATTTCTTCTTGAGAGAGAGAGAGAGAGAGAGAGAGAGAGAGAAGAGAGAGAGAGAGAGGAGAGAGAGAGAGAGAGAGAGAGAGAGAGAGAGTACGACAGGGAGAAAGCGGGATACTACCATAAGTATTTGAACAGATAGACAATTTGTTTCTCGTCGTTGGTTTTGAGATATACAAACAGGAACAGCACACATTGTTTGTGAGTTCGATTCTTGCTGGCTACTACATATTCTGGCTATGTTCTAAACAATGTTGTGCTTAGGAAATACCAATATAACAAGGTTATACTCAATGGAAAGTAGATGATTCAAGTTGATTGATTGTTTTTTTACGGTATATTTGGTTATTTAACGAATAAATAAGCATTTCGTTTTTATATGTTTTCAGGTAATCAATAATACTTTGTAACAAATTATATATTCAAGTACCCATTCAAATACATATTCTTAATATCAATATTCAAGTATCTGTTTCTAAGTTACGATATAAAATCTATTTGGTTTCAAATAACACTTCCTATTTAATGATAACAATTACTTGTTTGCATTTAGTTATATGGTTTCAAGTATTCCTATTACTAATAATTTACACAGTTATATAGTTTCAAGTATTTCAATCTAATACTAATGATGTGCCATTAGTTATATGGGCTTGAGGTCCTATGCCAGTCACGGTACTTGATAAGATGACTTAGTTCCATGACTACCTCATGTATCTCCGGCTAGTTACTCTTTCGATGCCTTCTGTGCCCACCTCGTTTTCCTTTGATCCGCAGAACTGGGATCGATGCAATTTGGTCGGTGCGTCTTTGTGACGGGTTGGTAGATAAGTGGAAATGAGCTGCCGTGTTTGTTGGTAACTCTAAGAATGACCCAACACACTGTTAACAATAACAATGGTTTTATTATCATATATAATGGAGATGAATATGTTTTGCACACTAGGTCGGAGAGAAAAGACACGGTGAGGACCTTTGTCTGGCATTTTTTCTATGCTCTATAGCATTGAAGAATTCAGAAAATGTACACTTAGTTCTTTCATATAATTTTTTCTTGGTGGCAAGGTCTATTTCTTCTAATGGCAATTTTCTTATTTCAGAAATTCTGAAGAAATCTCGTAGCCCTGTGACAAGCTTCCTTATGACGATCCAGTCTGATTGAACTTTTAACTATTCAGGGTGTCTTTTACATAGAAAGAATTGTAGCTATTCTGCCATCATGACAAGGTCAGTGAATGCTATCGACCGGTCCCCAAAATAAGCCTGCCCCTTGATTTCTGACATCCCCGACAAACATATCAACTTAGGTCACTGCAGGTTACACAGTTTTACGTCAATCTAAAAACACAATAAGTAAAATAAAAATTCATACAATATTTTGATTTTCCCATTTTAACAAAACCACTTCCTTTAACTAAGAAAAATAACTTTTGCAATTTCCTCTTTCGTTAAAAATTAGTTGACGCCAACAAAAATAACGCACCGTGTTATAGGTGCAAGTATTCCTATCTAATACTAATAATCTTCTCACTTTTAAGGTTTCAACAATTCTTTTGTATTACAGATATTTTGCATAGATTTACTTATTTTCAAGTATTCTTATCTAATACAAATACTGTGCTGACAGTTATATGGTTTCAAGTATTCCTACTTAATACTAATAATTTGCTCAGAGTTATATGGTTTCAAGCATTTCTATCTAATACTGATAATTTGCTCGCAGTCATAGGGTTTGCAAATATTCCTATAGAATACTAATAATTTGCACATAATTACATGGTTTCAAGTGTTCTTAGGTAACTAATACATTTCATAGAGTTGCAAGTTTTCAAGTATTCCTATTTAATACTAATAATTTGCTTAGAGTTATATGGTTTCTATTTGACATAGCACTAATACCTGTGGAAACGGCATGCCCCCAGCTACTCTATCTTCAGCTATGGGTAAATAGTAGGTCGGATTGGGCTCTTTAACCTTGGTTAGGCAACCATTCTAGGAGAAATAACACTCTGAATGCAAGTAGTCCCACCTAATACTAACAATTTGCTCACAATCATATAGTTTCAAGTATTCTTATCTAATTCGAATAATTTCTCCCTGTTATATGGTTTCAAGTATTTCTATCCAATACGAATACAGTTACATGTTTTCAAATATTTATATCTAATATTTATAATTTTCAAACAATTATATGCCGAGCAATTATATTTTTTGAAGTAACAGTTTTTTCTAAGAGATTTCAGTTTTTAGATAACATTCTGTCCATCAAATATGAATATAACATTTATTTCTTTCGAGCAGATTTAGTTTTTGCGATGATGTACTTATTACTAATTGTTCAATGTTGTATTTCCCATTTACAAACGTGTTAATATGGCTTCTTTTAAAACATCCAGATTCTTTTTGCTACATTTGTGTAGAGCACACTTTCGTTGAACAGAAAAAATCCATACCTGATTTTGGGAAAAGATATATTTAAACTATTACTAGGGGATTAAGGTGAAATATAGGCCCCACACAATTGTCAATAAACCTTGTGTGAGACACCTTCGAGAATGGACTAATGGTAAGAGGAAATGCCTGAGGGTTGGTATGCCTAAAGTCTGGGGAGAACAGAAAACTGCAGTGAAGGCTGTTACTTTCTGTCTGGTTAATATAAAGAGCATTAATGGACATAATCGGAGAAAATGGACATGTCTTGAACTTGACTCAGAAAAACGACCTGTTGCAGACTCAGTTGAACTACGAGGGTGTCTGTTTTATAAATGCTATTAAAAAGCTTATTATAATGGAAATTCGGTGTCTGTATGTTAGTAACCGAAAGTACGTTACTGCTTACGTCACAATAAGTTTACCAATTCATTGTCAAAATCATTAATACATAGAATAATAAATCTTATATATAACGACATCTCTAGGAAAATCAGTTAGAAATGCCTCAAAACAACCCATGTTATTAGTGTCTTTAAATTCCTGCAATGTGTCTTATATATCACTAAGAAATAAAGGTTCACATAACTTCTGTGGGTTAATTTGCATACTTGTTTTAACAAAAGCGGGTTTAATAAGTATTATTAGGTGCCATTGATTTCTAATATCATTGTTGTATTCTCCAACATATTAAAAACAACCTATAAATGATTTTATGTATAAAATAATTAAAATGTTACAACACGCCTTATATCCAAAAATTCCAACAGTAATTAAAATAATTGTAATATTTTTAAAAGCGTTCTTATTTAATTTCGTTAATCATTCTAATTTAATCTATTTTATTATATCAAAACTTAAATATTACTCCCGGAGTGTGCATATTCTTACTGGTGAATACAATGAATCAGTGTTACTGTTAAAATATAGAGGGCAACTCAATTTTAAAAAAATCTGCTTCTGTTACAAAAATAAGAAAGACTAAAACTTTCAGCTAGTAGTTCCAGTTTGAGTAATATTAATAACAAACGCGAAGACAGAGAGAGCCTTGTTTTAAATTGAACAGAGTATGTTGTGCCTATACGAAGGTCGACTAAAAAGTTCATAGGCTAACCAAGATACTATCATGGAATGCGACCAAATGAGGTTTATTTTACAACATAGCCACTCCCCTTACTTGCGGTTTTATCCTCAGACATTTTGATGCTCATTGGGATATTCTATCTTTAAATATATTCGAAATATGTTTTATAGAATTGCTATGAATGAACTGACAATCATTAGATAATCATCGCAGACAGAAATGAAAAAAATATGTTTATAGAATTGCTATGAATGAACTGACAATCATTAGATAGTCATCGCAGACAGAAATGAAAAAATATGTTTTATAGAATTGCTATGAATGAACTGACAATCATTAGATAATCATCGCAGACAGAAATGAAAAAATATGTTTTATAGAATTGCTATGAATGAACTGACAATCATTAGATAATCATGAAAAAATATGTTTTATAGAATTGCTATGAATGAACTGACAATCATTAGATAGTCATCGCAGACAGAAATGAAAAAATATGTTTTATAGAATTGCTATGAATGAACTGACAATCATTAGATAATCATCGCAGACAGAAATGAAAAAAATATGTTTATAGAATTGCTATGAATGAACTGACAATCATTAGATAATCATCGCAGACAGAAATGAAAAAATATGTTTTATAGAATTGCTATGAATGAACTGACAATCATTAGATAATCATCGCAGACAGAAATGAAAAAAATATGTTTTATAGAATTGCTATGAATGAACTGACAATCATTAGATAGTCATCGCAGACAGAAATGAAAAAATATGTTTTATAGAATTGCTATGAATGAACTGACAATCATTAGACATCATTAGATAATCATCGCAGACAGAAATGAAAAAATATGTTTTATAGAATTGCTATGAATGAACTGACAATCATTAGATAATCATCGCAGACAGAAATGAAAAAATATGTTTTATAGAATTGCTATGAATGAACTGACAATCATTAGATATCATCGCAGACAGAAATGAAAAAATATGTTTTATAGAATTGCTATGAATGAACTGACAATCATTAGATAGTCATCGCAGACAGAAATGAAAAAATATGTTTTATAGAATTGCTATGAATGAACTGACAATCATTAGATAATCATCGCAGACAGAAATGAAAAATATGTTTTATAGAATTGCTATGAATGAACTGACAATCATTAGATAGTCATCGCAGACAGAAATGAAAAAATATGTTTTATAGAATTGCTATGAATGAACTGACAATCATTAGATAATCATCGCAGACAGAAATGAAAAAATATGTTTTATAGAATTGCTATGAATGAACTGACAATCATTAGATAGTCATCGCAGACAGAAATGAAAAAATATGTTTTATAGAATTGCTATGAATGAACTGACAATCATTAGATAATCATCGCAGACAGAAATGAAAAAATATGTTTTATAGAATTGCTATGAATGAACTGACAATCATTAGATAGTCATCACAGACAGAAATGATCTGACAATCATTAGATATCATCGCAGACAGAAATGAAAAAATATGTTTTATAGAATTGCTATGAATGAACTGACAATCATTAGATAATCATCGCAGACAGAAATGAAAAAATATGTTTTATAGAATTGCTATGAATGAACTGACAATCATTAGATAGTCATCGCAGACAGAATGAAAAAATATGTTTTATAGAATTGCTATGAATGAACTGACAATCATTAGATAGTCATCGCAGACAGAAATGAAAAATATGTTTTATAAAATTGCTATGAATGAACTGACAATCATTAGATAATCATCGCAGACAGAAATGAAAAAATATGTTTTATAGAATTGCTATGAATGAACTGACAATCATTAGATAGTCATCGCAGACAGAAATGAAAAAATATGTTTTATAGAATTGCTATGAATGAACTGTCCTCGCAGACAGAAATGAAAAAAACTGGATGGTTTCCTGTAGCTAATGGTGGTTCATTTTTGGCAGGAAGGTTGTAAGATCATGAGAGCCTTTACAGTGATCTGTAAAGATCATGCGGTTGCTATGGACGGCAGAACCCCAATAATGTCATTTAAGTATGATATCAGTCGCATTTTTCTTGGGACCTTGAAATTAAAAAGTACGTTACATTGTCATCCAACATTGACTTAATAAGATACTTATATTTAAATGTACATAATATGTCAAGCAAAAACCAAGCCAACATTAAGATTTTAAAAAGCACAACTCTTTAAAATACTATTAGAAAAGCAGAATAAAAAAATAAAATAAAAAATAAAATATATATATATATGTATATATATATATATATATATATATATATATATATATATATATATAGTGATGGGTATCCAAAACTTAGTAGTAAGGGATGATTCTATATGTGATTTCTAAGATACACTGTATTATTATTGTATGATCCAGTATGTATAAATACAGTGAATCTTTAAATCACTAAAAAGAGCTCAATGTATAATAAAATTTCTAGATTATATACAGAGCAATATTTATCTTTGAAAGGAAGGAAAAACTCAACACCGTAGTCAACGCAGACAGAAATGAAAAAATATTATATAGGAGCAATTATGTGTAAGAATAAAAATGAACCGAGTCTAAGTTTTTTCCCAATAAAAAACTTAAATGTCTTCGTCGAAATCTTAGAGAAAATTTCAAAGTAAAAATTATTGTTCTTCTGAAAAAAAAGGAAAAGGTTTTCATATTTCTTTTTATTTCTTTTCAAAATTGAATATCATTAAAATGATTCAGTCTGTACTTTTTGTCTGTCATAAAGTTCTGTATTTTTTTATCAACCCAATGACTTAGAGTTTTTTGTTTATTACATTTCTATTCAAAAAGTTTCGGCTGTTATAAATGCTGCCATATTTGATAACAACTTAATTTTCCTTCTTTTTGAAACTAAATTCGAATAAAAGAAAATTCTTTTATTTCACTTAAATATTTCCTGCATAAAAATAACTTCCGCTTCTTTCTACTGGCATTGTACAACTTGTAAGAAAATGATTTCTTAGAAAAAAGAAATAAGTCAATAAAAAAACAAAACAAAGAAAAAAGATGACCAACATACAACCCCTTCATGACGACGATTGTTATATAATGGTCGTCGCCGTAGGAAATATACGCGGCAACTCGGGTTCAATTCCTTGACGAGGCTGTTTGGGTTTTACATAGAGATAATATCATTAAACAAGGTAAAAATTAAACTATTCTCCCTCCAACAGATGGATTCCTGCCTTTCCTAAGGACATTAGCACTAAGTGAAACACAACAGCCTCGTTCAGGATTTGAATTGCTGTCAACAATTCTATTTCCTACGATTACAAGCGTTACGCTACGTGCACCACATTTGCATATATTTATGTATGTTGGTGAGCATTAATACCCTTGGGAAAGGTATCTATCTGATTATTCTCACGCCAATTATGGCTGAATAACAGAACAGACTGGGCTCATTAACTTTGGTATGGCAACCGACCAAAAAGAGAGCAAATGCTGAACTAAAACTTACTAAAACTGCACTTAAAAGTTGACGTGTCCTATCCTGCTCGGCCGAAGGATTTGAGTAAATATGGCCTATCAATCCACGCATGTCAATTATGAAGTGCCGTTCATGTCCACGTTAAGATAACACACACACACACACACACACACACATATATATATATATATATATATATATGAGAGAGAGAGAGAGAGAGAGAGAGAGAGAGAGGGAGAGAGAGAGAGAGAGAGAGAGATAGGTAAGTTGGTGGTTGTAATGATTCTATTCAAGTGCTTTTTAATATAACCATATTAGAAATTATCGATCTATTTGAAGAGCTCAATGTATACATGTTGATAATATTTAATAATAATTTGCCATAATTATAAGATTGATAAAGAAAATACTTAGATATTGAACATGTTAACGGTTATAAATTTATTTCAACTGAAGTATTCTCGACTTTGAGAATGTTTGGATGCCTGGACTGTTAACCTTGGTCGTTTAAGCCATTTCCTTATCAATGATTTTTTTTAAAATGAATACATAACAGTTTATCTATTACATTTTAGTAATATTATAATATGAATTCAGTTCCTAAAAATTATTGATAAGTATAATAGCTAATTTCATTGATAGTATTGATTATACATAAACAGTATTGTTAATTTTAATTGGTTGGTATAATAATAATAATAATAATAATAATAATAATAATAATAATAACAATATTTTATTTTATTTATTATATTTTTTTTTTCGTGATTATTATAGTAATAATATTAATTTTTTACCTTTTATATTTTTATCTCTTTATATTTTTACATTTTTTATTTCTTACTTAATATTAGATTTATATATTAAACTCTAAATTAGACTAACTTGAAGTTAAAAATACCCTTTTAAATCATTTCATTAAAAAAATTATGAATAAATTCTAAACTATTTTTATTTTATTTTTACTTATTATAAAAAATATACATATTTTTTTAAATTTTATTCAATTGTTTTTTGTTTTTTTGAGAATGTCAGTTTAACAAGAAATTCGATATACATTTGTATCTCTTTCTTAGGCTTAGAATTGTAAATTTATACTTAATGTCTGACCTATATTTGATGAATCTTCTTTGGGTTAATGACTTTATTTTTTAATGTTCATCCGAAGAGACTGGACTCTTAAGGAGTTTTAGAAATTTCTTGAAAAATGTTTAAAAGCCTTTTGGGTTTCTGGTCGAAATAAATTTATTACGGAATAATGGCTTATAAAGTTTTTTCTTTCTTTGAAAGTTAAATATTGCTCTGTATTTAATCTAATCTATTGATTATTATACATTGAGCTCTCTTTAGGGATTTATAAAAATCCTTGTATGAATATATGTTTGCAGCTACAAAAGCATGCAGTATGGTTATATAGTGAGTTATTGAAGATCCTAAATAGAATCATCCCTTACTACCAGTTTTGGATACTTACACACACACACACACACACACACACATATATATATATATATATATATATATAATATATATATATATATATATGTGTGTTGTGTGTGTGTGTGTGTGTGTAAATTGTCATAATTTTCAATCATAAATTTCTTGCATGCACTTGTTCGTTACGTGTTTAGTCTACTGTGCAGTAAACTTGAGTTTATCTCTAGGACACTGTCCGTGGGAAAAGCAGCACCATGGCTAAATCTTTCAGAAATTTGAGAACGTCATATTGCACTGCTTGGCATTCACATTGGAAGCTCCAATACGAAGATTTCAGTAAGTTTTGAGACAATTTGAGAACATACAGTCGGTATTAATTTCATTTGTCAATAATTTAGACCATTCAGCATTTTTAATTTGGCTTTAAATGATTCCTAATAATAATAAAATCATGGTATTTAACAGAAAATCAACTTTTAAATTAAAAAAAAAAATGAGCAAAAAATGTCATAGATGACACACACACACACACATAATATATATATATGTGTGTGTGCATTTATATATATATATATATATATATATATATATATATAATATATAGTATCTAATTGCCGCTTTAACTTTCCCGTCACAATGGCGTCAGTAAATAATCCAAAAGTGCTCAATATATTACAAATACAGAGCAGTAATAATACTAATAACATTATTATTAGAGGAAAAAAAAGATCCTTTATTTTTCCTTTATATATATTATATATATATATATATATATATATATATATATATATATAATAATAAGAGTGAACGTGATACTAATTGTAGGTGGTGCCTTGGCAATGGCCCTCAAGCTTTGAAAAAATGTAAGAATTGAACATTAGAGGAAGAAGCGAAAGCATAAAGATCACAATAAAGATCAGAACAATCCTGGAGACCAGAGGAGCCATCATTCAAACTCCGATGAAAGATCAAAACATCGCCAGAGTGAAATAATAGTAATTTTCAAACGTATATAAGATTATTTAAATTTTGGAGGAAATATGTTTTCTTCTTTCATACTAGTTGAGCATATAGAATTTCAACGGGGCCTGCTCGGAATAATAATAAAATTCAATGTTATAAATAAGCATTTGAAGTCAAGGTAAGCAAACCAGATAAGGAAAATATGTGAACAGTTTTTTTTTTCTCTCCAGAAAATGGTAATTTAAAACCCAAGTGGAATGAAAACTAGTAGAATATCTGAATATTGCCATGGAACTTCATAAATTGTGGAATTTTCAGTTTCATAGACGTCAACATGGAATGGATTGCGAAAAAAAAAATAAGTGAAACAGCTGGAAATCTGAGAAAATATTTTTTTTAATGCAGTATGACAGTAAAACGAATGAATAAAAAAATGGGAGATTACTAGAAGGGAGACAACTGTGACCTAATTTCATGCAACACCTGCACATACAAATACATCAAATGATGGTATATATTCTAACGAATAAAAAAAGAAGATTAAAAAGAGTAAAAAATAGACAGCGAATTGGTAGACAATGGTTTCTAGATGACTATAAAAGCATTGGAACATAAAGGTTACGGTTATCAGTTGTAGTTAGTACCAAATACCTAGAAATATGACTGTGAGAAGTAGAGTCTAAAGGAAGATTTCAGACTATTGAAATAGGCTAGAACATTGTGAAGAGTCTTATTTGTAAGAAGAGTAACACGAATCGACCGTCTCATACGACGTACGAAGTCCAGAATGCAAATAGGATATGGACTCGTCAACCCGAGTTCAATTCCTGGATGAAGCTGTTAGAATTTCACATGTCGCTAATACCCTTGGGAAAGGTATGAATCCAATTGTCCCTCCAGCTATGGGTAAAAAACAGGGCAGACTGGGTTCTTTAACCATGCCTAGGTAGCTAGTCTAGGAGAAGGAAAACTCTGAATTCAAACCTGTTAAACTCCGCTTAAAAAATTGACCTTGTGTCGCATCCTGCTCGTGCGGAGGGGTTGATATTATATATATATATATATATATATATATATATATATATATATATATATATATATATATATAATTTTATTTCACTAAGTAGAGACTTACCGACGGCCTGCCACTAATATTTGCATAACATCACGGCGGTCACTCTAAGTTAACTATCAATAAAGAGAGATTACTCTAACCTACCCAGACATTATTGACCTCAAGGGATATGTTTAAGCCGGACAACAATGAAAAATCACCAGTTAAAACTGGTGAGAAAAATGCGCAATAATAATAATAATAATAGCAAAAATTGGTAAGACCCAGCAAAATAGTAAATGTAAACTTTGCGGTAATAGAGATGAGACTGTAAACCATATACTCTGCGAATGTAGCAAACTAGCACAACTGGAATGTAAAACTAGACACGACTGGGTTGGGAAGGTGATCCATTTGGAATTATGCAAAAAAATTAATTTTGACCATACAACAAAATGGTATATGCATAAACCAGAATCTGTTCTTGAGAACGAAACACATAAAATTCTCTGGGACTTTGAAATAAAAACGGATCACCTTATCCTAGCAAGAAGACCAGACCTAGTGTTGATTAACAAAAAAGAAAGAATTTGTCAACTGGTTGATTTTTCAGTGCCAGCAGATCACAGGGCGAAGCTAAAGGAAAATGAAAAAATGGACAAATATCTGGACTTTGCCAGAGAACCGAAGGAGTTATGGAATATGAAAGTGAAAGTGATACCAATTGTAGTTGATGCACTTGGAACAGTCCCAAAAGGATTGGAAAAGGGTTTGGAAAGTTTGGAAATCAGAGGAAGGATTGAAACCATTCAGAACACTGCACTGCTGCAATCTGTCAGAATACTCAGAAGAGTCCTGGAGACCTGAGGAGACTTGCTGTCACTCAGACTCCAGTGAAAAACCATCAGCTAATGCTGATGTGAAAACTCAAAAGGAGTAAATAATAAGAATAATGATCTGGGATGTAACACTATTGTGTTATGGGTTGATTGGCGACCTATTAATTAAGTACTAATTAATTAAAACTACCCTAATTATTAATTATGGTGGTTTGTTAAAATTAAAAGTAAAAATAATAATAATAAATCAGAGACATATGTTAGGGGTGGGGAGGTCTGGATCCTATAAATCACAGACTGTCAGAGAGTTAGAAGAATAGAAGCGAGACAGCGGGAGAGACCGGGACAGAACGAAGACCGGAGAAGAGAGCTTGCCATGGCTCTGGGCCCTTGATAAAACTTTACCGATACACTCTGATGCCTTGCCACTCGGTACAGAATTGATAACTTAGCCAAAAACTAGCTGTAGGTCGCCAATCAGCTGACAAGAAATCACCTCGCTCCTTTGTAAAATAAATGTATATAGATTGTAAATAAGCATAAAAAAGGCGTTGTGTTCAATTGTTGTGTTGATCCGTTGACAGCTTTTGGTTATTTAATCTTATTTCAGCCGAGTTGGTAAAAGGAACGAAACCAGCTCTTTTTCAGCCTTCCTGTAAATCAACAGACAACATAAGAACGGGAGGTTGGAACGGGCGGTTTCGACGACTGAGCCGGAGCATCGTTCCCATAAAATAATTCGAACCCTGTGCCCCAACTTATGTTATTATATTAGTGCCGCGACCAGGTGCTATATAAATTGAGAACGTGCCCGACTTCATTGTGTTATATTGGTGCCTAAGACGCAGGATAGACCCAAAGAAAAAAATACCACGGCACAACCGAAGCGTCCTAGGCCACCAGTCGTTTTAAGGATTCGACCCTGACGATTACCAGATCCCATAACCAAAGAAACAACCAAACAGAAAAAAAACAAACAGAAACAAACTAAACCATAACCCAAATAAGGAACGGAAAATATTCAGCGCACTACCAAGAATAAAGGAATCAACCACGTCATTGCCAGGTAGGCTAAACATTTATTTCATATTTTGCTGAGTAGTGTATCCCTCATTGGCATTTGTCAATCATGAGTCGAACAGATAAAGAAGAAATGCAGCATATTGAAGATTTTGTCTATGATTTGTTCTCAAAAAACTGAAAATTTTAATCTGTTAACTACAAGAACTATTAGGGAGAAGTATTTATTGCATTCCCAGAAAAAAAAAAGCCTGAATATTTTCCAGTGATATATTTTCCTGATATCATTAGGAAGGTGTGGTATGAAATTACTATTAAAGAGGAATCGGTAAAAGTTAGTAATGGCCAGACTATCATCTCATTGGCCTCTCAAGTAGAGAAATCAAAGGCACCCAAAGATGGCATAATCAATTCTCCTGGTGAAACCAGAGATCGCTAAAGAGATGCAACATATGTTGGAAGAAATCTCTGACTTGACTCCAAACCAATGCTGTCTTGCCTCAAAAAGACTAGTATAATCCAATAGCAAAACCTTACACCGCCAACGAAGATAAAAAGAATAACCAGTAGTGATTCTGGCAGCAAGAATTGTTCAATCCGTATGCAGTTATTTCATAACCATATCGTTGACTATACCCCTCATGTAGTGAGTGCGACAGAACAAAGATGGTTAGTTATCAAGTCCGATTCAGAGACACGAAGTCAAATCGGATTAATTGAGTTATCCAACCAATTAATCGGGAACAGTAGTTCAACACTTTTGGTATTGAAGGACCATTCTCAACAAAAGAACATAAGCTTAAAATATGTGAACTGTACAAAAGCAGATGAAAATAAAGAGATAAAAACTATGAAACCACCTCGATTTCAATTTCCAAAAGGATGACCTGGAAAAATAAGGACTCCATATCGGAGACTGAGACTCTTCCAGTAATCAAGGAAAAGAAAACGCAAATAAAATGCAAAAAGAAGATTAGTAGGTATGAATTAGAATTTTTTAAAAAAGCCACAATAGCAAGACACGACAGCAAATATGGTAGGGACCAAAGGAAAAAAAAAAACAGTCACCACATTTGTCACAATTATGGACCAAATGGATCGTTCATGTTCAGTGCAGGGATCAACGTAAGGTGAATACCTTAAAAAAAAAAAAAACACGAAGGAAAGAAGAAAGAATTATGCCAAATGAACTTATCAAAGAAAACAGATTTTGTTTTCGTTTTTAGCTGAAAACTGAAAGGAACACTCTTGAAAAAAAAAAGGAATTGAAAAGTTTTATACACACGTCATCACTACGTTTTGACAAAGAAAAAGTCAATATAGACACTTACTGAAATATGAATGCCACTGACCGAAATTTTTAAAAATTACACACATGAAAAAATAAATGAATATATTTATAACAATCTTTTTTGTAGATCGACTAAAAAATAGTTATACTCACGTCATCAAAAAAAACTTTAAAAAAATAAAAGATAAAAGACACTACATACACACATGAAAAAAAAAGAAGAAGAAAAGAACATATTCAATACAATCTTTTTGTGAATAAAAAAAAAAGATAATGACTCTTACCGAAAATTGAACAATCTGCTAATCCAAATGATTTAATGTATACTAACACATGCTAATACATATTAATAATAGTACTAATGTACATACTGCTAATCCAAATGATTTCAATAGAAATACTTATACAAACTAATATGTATTAATAATGATACTAATGTATGTATAATCTACTAATGTATGAAAATACTTTTTCTTGTGTGAACTACTAGAACATTTTGAACTAAGCATTAAAGGTGTAGAGAGAGAAAGGAAAAATGTATTCTTTTGGCTAGCCACGCAGACTGTAATAATTTTGATAGCAGAAGACATTGTTTATAAAATATGTCAATCAAAATTGATACAAATGTTGCGGGCAGTCACATAATGAATTCTAAATAGTAAATAAGAAAATATGAATGGAATACCAACGTAAATCAGAAGTAGTTTTGTATTAAAAAAAAATGATATTCGGGTTTGTTGTCTGCAAATTAATGCTACCCCCACATTAAGGTTAAGCGAAAACAAAACCGTATTAGGTAGGAAGAAATGAGGGAATGAAATTGAATTGGAAAAGTTGAAATAAAATTTGAAATTGAATTGGAAAAGTTGAAATTAACCAAAAATTATAATGAATTCAAAAACCCGGAATTGGGTGTGTTGGCGGAAGGCCGAAATATTTAACAGAAATTGATATATTCCAGCCTCGGATGGAAAGAGGCGAGAAATGAAACCAAAAAGGGATGGGAGTTAGAATTAACGGTGTGACGCTTGCTCAGTCTGTGGGATGCAAATGATTTCAGATGATGGCTCGAATCAGTTGAGGGAAAAACAATTTTGAATTTAAGTTAATCAAGGAGTTGGTCTTAGAAATTTTATCGTGAATCTTTTGGCCTTGCTGTATTTTTTTTGGATCGAGATCTGAACTCAAGCGTGACTGTTTGGAGATTTCTTTTTCCAATTGGTATTAGGAATCGGTGGAGAAATGGTAAAATAAAAGTATTGTCTTAACGAAGACTCGCCATTTCTCAAATTACGATTTCTAAGGAATAATTTTGGATTGTGATAAAGTGTTGGGGTTCCAGAAAGGTGGAATACATAACAAAAATGGCGAGTGGCCTGCCCCAGTGTTTCTGAAATTACGATTTCTAAGGAATATTTTTAGATTATAATGTGTTTTGGGGTTCTGGAAAAGCAGAATAAGAGAAATGGCAGATGGCCTGCCCCGGTGTTTTCTGATGATTAATTTTGGGGGTTATGACGTTTGGGAATGGTCTCCAAAAGTGTTTCAGCTGTGGGAGATGTCTCGAAACCGAATCCGAATGCGGACAGCAAGGTCAGTGAATAATTAGGTAGTAAAAACAGACAAGTGCCTACATTTTATGTGCAGGGTTCCTAAAGAATTTGTAGCCACCGGCAGTGACCGTATGTGGAAATGTTTTAACCAGGGTAAAAGGATTATCCCTCAGAGTCAAACTAAGAGGCACAGAAAGTTGTAGAAATGAAATTTAATATACTTAATAGCATCACTGTGTTGAGTGGTGAATTAGTAAAATGAGAGATACTTTAGACTAATAGATAGTTAATAGAATATTCAGGCGTGATGTATTTTTTGATTTCTGCATGCATATATATTTATTGTATACTGTTTGAGATATTGTTAATTTGATGTATTGTTTGCAAATTTTATTCGTGTATGGTGTCTGCCAATTACCTAATAGGTAATTGACAAAACGGTTAATGGGCGATTGTAACACTATTGTGTTATGGGTTGATTGGCGACCTATTAATTAAGTACTAATTAATTAAAACTACCCTAATTATTAATTATGGTGGTTTGTTAAAATTAAAAGTAAAAATAAGAAAAACAATAATATAATAATAATAATAATAATAATAATAATTGTTTATTAAAAATATAAATTCATCTAAGCAAAGAATTTTCACCTAGACAAAGAGATTCCTTAAATTATGGAATTTGATATACATCATCGGAATTTTAATTTCACAAAATGAAATAATAAATTTAATAAATGAGATTCCAGTTTTTGAAAAGTTCGGCAACAATTTCAAAAACTTAGATAAATAAAACAATGGTTGGCCTTGACTCCAAATGGAAAGATACAGGCTAGGCTGGCACAAGACCATTTAGACACGTAGGCAATGTTATCGAGTGGCTGGCCAATCAGAGACATATGTTAGGGGTGGGGAGGTCTGGATCCTATAAATCACAGACCGTCAGAGAGTTAGACGAATAGAAGCGGAGACAGCGGGAGAGACCGGGACAGAACGAAGACCGGAGAAGAGAGCTTGCCATGGCTCTGGGCCCTTGATAAACTTTACCGATACACTCTGATGCCTTGCCACTCGGTACAGAATTGATAACTTAGCCAAAAACTAGCTGTAGATCGCCAATCAGCTGACAAGAAATCACCTCGCTCCTTTGTAAAATAAATGTATATAAGTTTTACATAAGCATCAAAAAGGCGTTGTGTTCAATTGTTTTGTTGATCCGTTGACAGCTTTTGGTTATTTAATATTTATTTCAGCCGAGTTGGTAAAAGGAACGAAACCAGCTCTTTTTCAGCCTTCCTGTAAATCAACAGACAACATAAGAACGGGAGGTTGGAACGGGCGGTTTCGACGACTGTAATACTGTGCCGGAGCATCGTTCTCATACATGTCATACATTCTCTATAACATACATACATACATACATAACATCTATACCTTGAGACGGTGCCCCAGAACATGTGTTATAGGGACATCGAGATATAACTCAAACAAGACCAGAAAACCAGACATAGATTAATAAAACTTGAACAAATATTTGAACTTTGCCAGAGAACCAATGTTGTGTGAAGGCACCTCATGTAGTGTAATGGTTAGCAAGGTAAATTAGCAAACCATTGTTAGCGAGTTCGATTCTCGTTGGGCACCTCATCCTTTTGGCCTTATATCGCATCTAAGTTAAGATTACTAAATAAAAGGATTTCCCGGGTGATGTAATGCTTTTGTTCCTTTGTTTAATGGCATATCAACCTTCTTGGGTTATCTAATACCAACACTATTATTGAAGAACATAATTTGTACTAATTAAACCGTAGCTGAAAGAATAATGGGGTTCGTACATTTCCTTATAATTGGGTTCATAGATGTCTTACTACTAGGTTTCAGTACAGAAAGTTAGCCACTACTTCCTCCGATGTAATAGTTTGGAAGCTAGATTTGCAGACACTTGTTAATGAGTTCAATTCTCACTGGACGCCCCATACTTCTGGTTATGTGCCACATCTAAGTTAAGCTCAGTAAATGTCTATATTCGGTGGAAAGCACTGGCTGATGAAGGTCCGGTTCCAGGTGAGTGCTTTAACGCTCAGAGTGCATCTGTACACATTACACCCCAAATGAATAAAGAGGGAGTCCTCGTAACGTAGTGGCTGACGTGCTGGACTACGAAATCGTAGTGAACGAGTTCAAACTTCAGTCGTGTAATAACGTTTACTCTCGGGCTATTACCCTTGGAAAAGGTATAAACCACTTCATTTCCCCCAGCTATGGGTTAGCTCAGTCGGTAGAGCGTTCGGCTAGAAACCACAAGGTTCCTAGTTCGATACCGGTCCTCGCCGACTCAGCGTATGAGTAGCACAGGGATCTGTTCGGTAAAGTAAGGAGCTGATTGTAGGTGTGGCGCTCCACCTCAGACGCTAAGATAATCTCCTTGGTCTAGCGCTAGTGAAAAGGGGATAGACTCCCTCGCTGATTGGCTGATACCGACATTAGGCTGCCCCAACGACTTTACTTACTTACCTATGGGTTAAACAGTACTACTACATTACTTCTACAAACAAAAAAAAGAAGAACAACAAAAAAAAAACCAGGTCGAGAAATATCGTATGGTTCCAGCTTTCATTTGATATGACTACTAAAAATAAATTTTATTTGGTATTCCAAGATCACTCCTTATATTATCCATTTTGGTTTGATCTATGTGAGAAACTCCCACCATAATCAACACTCACAATTTTTATATATAAAGTTAATCATCTTTTAAAGTAAAAATACAAGGGTTTTATTAATCCTAGTGGAACATTATATAATCAAAATGTATATTATTAGGTATTATTTATTACCCCCTCCCATCTATGGGTACATAGGACAAACTGGGCTCTTTTAACCTTGGTTAGGCAATCAATCTATATGGGAAACTCTTAATTCAAACCTGTTAAACTCTGTTTAAGTAATTGACCTTGTGTTGCATCCTACTCTCAATACTTGTTGAACAGCAGTTTTTGGTGAAGCACAGAAATTCTTTCCTGAGGCATACGGCCTCAGGAAAGGATTTTTTAAATATTTTGAAAAAGTCATTTCCCAATTTATTTTTAGTAGTCATATCAAATGAAAGCTGGAACCATACGATATTTCTCGACCTGGTTTTTTTTTTCGTCTCAGGGAAAGATTTTTTAAAATGACAACGTGACTTGGTAATTCTTCAGCCAGCATCCTTTTCCCATCTTGCCACTGCAGTGTAGCCGGTCGACGGGGTGGGGATGGGGTAATAAGCTTTATTGGGTGCATTAGTTCTGTGAAAGGAACATTTTTTTTTTCTCTTGCTCATCAATATATTTTTTTGTTTTGTTTTTATATAAATTCGAAAGATTGATAGACAATAAATTTGGCGTGCGAGTTCTTATATTTATTCAACCAGACTTAAAGCCAAGTCAGCTGGTAAAGAAAGGGCAACAACAACAACAACAACAACAACAACACAACAACAACACAAAAAAGACAAATAAATAAAGCTGAATTTTTCTTGTCCAGAGCTGCGGTTTTCCGGTGAGAAATCCCATTGTTTGCTGCCGGCTTTCTTTACTCCGTTCTGTCTGTCATGAATGATAAAAGTCAGTAATGACAGAGACGAGGTCTTGCTAGCTGATTATTTCTATTTTCTTGTATTCTGTGTGTATGTGTTGGGCGAGGGTTGGATGAGCAGCGCCGGTGACAGGAGTAAAGTGGCTGCCCATGGTGAAAAGAAGTACGAATCTACCATTTGCAATATGAAAACTTGCAAGTACACAGGGAATTCGAAAGTATTCACTACTGATATTTTCTCCGAAAACAAATTCTCATTATTACTTCTTATCAGCAAAGATTCAATTATCATCATCAGGTCGTGCTGGTAGCACGAATATGCATGAATATCTGTCGCCGACTGTCTCTATCGGTCATTGTCCCCGGGAGGTCCTCTGTGCAGCATCAAGAATCCGCACAAAGCTGATCAATGAAGCTCGTCGCTGGACAGCCCACACTGACGTATCCATGTGCAGGCCCCTTATTAGTTTGCTTCTCCAACAGCGTCCTGAATGTTTTCTTTGTCTTACTCGGATGATTTGTGTGATAGAGAGCTCGTTGCCGTACGGTTGCTTTTTTATGGGGTGCTATTTCAATGATTCGTTTAAGACAGCACGCAGCATTTTTGTGCCAGTCCCATCTAGTTAATTCTCTTGTCAGTTAGGGTTAAAGTGGTGCAGCCGTATAGTATCACTGACAAAACAACGGCTTGGAAGAATTTTCGCTTTATATTATCAGTAAGATCAGACTTCCATATGATTGATAATCTGTCTATAGCTGTCTATGCTTTTTCTATGCATGCATTAGCATCTCTTTCTTTGAATGAGATATTACTACCTAAGTACGTGAACTGGTCAACCGATTTTAGCGGCATATAATCAACTATAAAGATGCCTCTATTTTGTTTAAAACACATGAACTCAGTTATGGAAAGTGAGAAGTTTTGCGAGGAGTGGTGAAATTTGCAATGCACCCTCATCTTAGAAGTGCCCCTGACTTTGATTCCGGTATCATATTTAGTATTTAATTCAAGATAGGGTACTCCGGACACGATTCAACTGACTCGGAATTATAATGAACATGCATACTAAGGTTTTGATTGATTGATTAATTCTAACGGTAATTCAACCCATCTAGGGTTATTTCATGCTTCAGGGTTAGAAAATCATGTTCTTTGTGCGGTTATATTTATGTTTTGTGTGTAGGTGTTTCTTTAGTTTCTTTGTTATGTTATGGCATAACAAGATTTGAGGGTTATCTACAGCCGAACCCATCCTTGTACAAACACAATAGTGGTACTATTTAACCCATAACGGAGTTATTTCTCAAGACATTATATTTGTACGCGATTGTATCAAATATGAACAATTTTTAGACATATCTATTTGACCAGCATATATAAGCCTATTTTTATTTCGTCATACAACCTGTGATAGTACGTGCGATACCCTGCCCTCATCAGCTGCCAACTAGGAGTGATAACACAGTTTCGGTAGCTAAGACAGGGCTGCCACTTCCCAGCGCTACCAAGCAGCTTTCACCACCGGACAGGGTATTAAAAAATAAGATGAAATAATGCAAAGAAGAAATAAGATCCGTTCATCGGAGAAGTTTTGTTATCAGTGCAGTTTGTTATTTAAAAACGAGTTTGTTTTCGGCCGTTGACTTGATTACGCGATTTGCAGATATTATGTAACAACACGGGAATGATTATTCCGCGCGAGTATCACTCGTCCACTGAATTCTTGGCTTGCTAGGGAATGTCTCCATGTTGATGCCGCTAAGAATTGGGCTCCTGGACACTGTGAGAGTGTTCCTGGTTCATAAGCCCATCATTCGATTTACATTCTATAGGAGAATTACGTCGTTCACACAAGCGTGCCTTGTGGATTAGTAACCCTTGTGGATTCGTAACTGGTATTACCACTTTGGGTCAGAGTAGACCTGGGTGTAATGGCAATGAAGGGGTGCTCAACACTCCCCAGATATCTAAAAGGCATCGGGTGCAGCTTAGGGTCATAACCAGGACAGCACTTTTGCAGAAGATGAAGTAGAGCATATTCGAAGAACGACTGAGTGGTAAATGTGATCCACTAGAAATTCAAAAGAAATTATTTTTTTTAACATTCTGACTAATGGTAAATGCACAAATCAGAATCCGTCCTAGAAAAAAAGACGCATAAATTTCTCTGAACTTTTGAGACACAAAAGGATCATCGAATCACGACCAAGAAACCAGGCCTAGTATTAATTTAAAAAAAAAGAAAAGTAAAAAGAAATTAAACACACTTTATATATATATATATATATATATATATATATATAGTGATCTTGTTCTGTCTCTCATCATCAGAGGCATGATATCTATTGTCATATTCTACCGTCAACGAAATGACAAAGCTAATTCACCTCTTATCTAATACCCTTCTATTTTGCGTAATGATAAAAATATCCTTTTTTGCAAAAAGATAAAAAACAAATAATAAATAAATAAACAAATATAGATAAAAGAACTAATTTTAGATTTCTTCGAATCAATTTTGCTTTTGATTGAAATAATTCCTGTTGCTGAAAAGACTTCCGAAAATAAAAGTAATCATTGATATTGTATTGGGATTTGAACCCACGGGACATTACGTCCAGGAACTGAAAAAGGTAATTTGTTTTATTGATTACCGGTATCAGTTTAATTTGTTGATTAGCAAAACAAAGAGTATTAATAGTTATCATATTAATTAATTAGCAATCAATTTAGCTTCGAACAGGCAATGTATGTTTATTTTTTTCTTGGACGAAATAGATTTGCTGGAGAATTCTTAATGGTAAACAATTTTCTCTCCAAAACGAAAGACCTTTTCAGGAATAATCAAACATTAATTACCCAATCAATTATTTTATTTTCTAACATTTCAATGTTCAGATCAGACAGGACTGACTACAGAATTGATGCTGGTTCAACATGAAGTTATGGATTTAAAGCGCTGGTTAACCTCACCCATTTAAACGAAAAGACATATTCGTAGGCCTCCCTGTAAAACCATTGCTACACAGGTTGGAGAACTATAAAAAGAAAGAAAAAACATTAAAGAAAAAACTACACTAAAAATGTAGATATAAATTCACAAAAGACGGGTTGACATACCATTAAGATAAACCAATCAATCAAATTGAAGCAGATGGATCTTTGTGACAGATTTTTCTAATTTCACGAAACAGAAAGGGTTGTTGTGTGATGATGATGATGTTGAACCACGCAAACGTTTAAAAGAAATGACAACAGCTAAGACAAGAAAAATAACAAAATGATTAAAATTTGCCAATTTTATTTTGGTTATAACAAATAAATCAAATAATAAATACAAAAATATAATAAAAGCAAAAATGAATTGTTATTTTACTTGGATAGATTTATTAATTTACATAAATTGTTGTGTAAAAATATATAGAATTAGTTCCGTTGATGGTTTTATATTCATGCACATTTTCCCTTGTGGTATATATGTTTGAATATATATAGATGTGTGTCAATCTCTGTCTAATGCATGTACTTCATAAATATGCAAATAACTATCTATATCATATACATCTTCACACACACACAAATATATATATATATATATATATATAATATATATATATATATATATAATATATATATACTAGCAAAAGTACCCGGTCAATGACTGGACTAAAAACAAAATTAACACCAGGTAGTGAGTGTGTAAGAAAGAGAATAAGAAGAAAATGATTTATAGAATTAAAATAATGTAATCCTTAACTTTTGAGTTTTTAAATATAATTCTATTTTTCAAAAACTGTTTTGTAAATATGACAAAAACTTCAATTCGGTTCCTAATTGCTTGCTTTTCTTAATTGCTTGTTGCATTAAAGTGATAAAAATATCAATTTAATTCATTTTATTTTTTACCCCTAGGAAGTAACAATTAAAATATTTATCTCAGAAAATAAAAGTGATTGAATGGCAAAGTTCTTGCGTATGTATATGTGTATAGGCTGGTTCTTGTATGGATGGAGAATGTCATTGTATATGTGTTTCCAAAAATAGTAGTAATTTTGAATGGTAAAGAGATCGAATTTCTTACGAGCGAACGTTGCCTCCAAATTGTCTTCGGACAAAGCGAGTTTTGGTCGCCGCAAAAGTAAGGATAGGCTTGGTATGTGGTCTAGCTAGTGAGTTTCAGGTGATTCGGACCGTACCGTGAGTCCACGAGAGATTGTGTCTCCGGTGGTTGTGAAACCATGAATACCTAATTAACAAATTTTAACTTTGTTCATATCTGCGATGGTGGCAAAATCAGATCCGAGTTTAAGTATTTCACTTTTAGCGGGAATCACCCTAGTTGGCTAAATAATACAATTAATTTACTAAACTCAACCGGAAATGGTACATTGAGTCTCTTCTGCACAAAAGAAATTTGGTCTGATGATTTTTAGCCTTTGAAGAATTAACTTTCTGTCAACACCCACACCGTAGATTTTAAGTGGCAAACAGCGGTCTGGATTTTTGGATAACTTTTGGATAGCGAATATTAACCACCGTTTAGAGAAGGGTCATTGGCTGCATACTGGAAAATATTTGCATATATCCTATGAACATGTGTGGTGGTCAAACATTAAACATGATCTTATCTCGTATTTTATGCCTCGAGTTTACGTCTTTCTGCGTAGTTCAGCTCTGAGATCAACTCTGACCCTGTAAGGTGAAGACACGAAACAGAAGCTGATTTACATACTATAAAAATTAAAGGCCAATCTGCCATTCAACTAGAATCCTTGAAAGGAGATGGCATAATGATGTCTACACTTATTGGCAATATCTATTGAACAATTTACTAATCTTACCGTTTGAAGATTGTTAAACACATGATACTTAAGTAACAGATATATAATATCCATACTTTTATAATTGTAAACTTTATACCTGATCTGATATTATAGTATTGAGCACTCTTTCTATGCAATATTTTTTATCATTTATGTCTTCCCATTATATTACATAATTAAATATATATATATAGACCAGAGGAATTGCGAATGAGTCTATTTGGGACCTTCTTTATATATATATATATAATATATTATATATATATATATTATATATATATATGTGTTGTGTGTGTGTGTGTGTGTGTGTGTGTGTGTAATGTGTGTGTGTGTGTGTTTGTGCGTGTCACTGATATTTGTTTGCTAATTAGGCACTCATCCATGTTTTCTTTAGAATTCATAGTCATTGTTTTCTGAAAAATTATTCCAATGAAAATATTTGATGTATGAAAAATTGTAATACAGAACATAAATAGCTCAAGATTTGCTGGATAAGATGTCCAGAACAAAACATTTTATCGCATACCAGGCATTCAAAGTATTTTTCCCAAAAGCAAAATTTCTCGAAATTTCAAAGAGAAATGCTTATATTTTGCATGATGTTTAAGAAAACCGAAAGTTATGACGGCCAAAGCATTGTTACTATATGTGTTCTTAAATTAACTCCCAAAAATTCTCTCTAAGAGTTTCGTCCATCTTTCTTCTCAGTGACAGCTTTTTTCTCTCTTTCTCTATCTCTTATTCCAATCTCTTTGTTTTTCTCTATGTCGCAAATTTGCTCGCATTTGTCTTACTTAAAGTAGCCTCTTCTGTATCTTTGCTTAGTCTTTTATACATGTAGTAATCCGATCATACTCTCTGAATCTTCCTCATTTCTGGTCTAATACATATATACAACATACACTCCCATTCGATTTTGAGACGTTTTTCTCTCTCCCTTTTAAGGGTTAGCAATTTTTTTGCCTTTACTTTCTATATTGAAATAGGTCTAAGATTAATAAAGTAGAGTTCATTCTAAAATAATTATACCTAAAGTTAAAACAAAAAAATGGTCTAATAATACACGTATACTGAATGTTACTGAAATATTCTAATTCAGAGGGCTGTCATATTTGCAAAGCCAAAAAATGCGTAAATGAAAGTTGTTTATGGCAGATCAGTTTCACTGATTTGAGTCATGTCCCTAGAGTATTGGTAAAAAAAAAACAACAATGGTAAAAGGAAAACTGATTAGTAACAAAGTGTTAAAAGGTAAACCGATTGTTTAAAAATTGGTAAAAAAGAAACAAGTTGTTGGTGGAATGAAATCGATTCAGATTACTGGAACGAATGAACGGAATTAACCAAAAACAAAATCTGGTAGAAATTCTCATTTCATTTTCCCGCAGCAAGCAATTTTTTTAAAGGAGGAAAACAATTAATCAGTGTTACACTAAAGATAACTGAAAATGAATTCATTATCTCTCCTTGCCACACAAAACTTGAGGTCAAGATGTCGCCTACTAATTGCACTCATCTCCCTAGTTCAAACGTACGTAAAAAATTTCTAGCTCATCATTTTTTATCAAGTAAAAAAAAGACAAAGCTGTTGTTACATGAAAAAATATAGTCCTAAAGAAATTGATGAATTAATTGATTGCTTCGTTGATTTTAACGGCATGTTAATTGGGTTACGGTTATTTTATGCCTGGAGGTTAAGGAATTTGCGTTTCATTGTACATTCAGTTTTTGTGTAGTTATTTATTAAGGCCCTTTTGCACAGGGTGCTATAATTTTAAGACCTTTTAACCTATCTAAAGAATGCAACTGGAATTTGTTACGTAGTGTTAAAAGCCATGTGGTTATGCTTCTTCATATTTTTGTGATGAGTGTAGCCGAATATACTTCTGTTTCATACAG
>CM042147.1:39081517-39102597 GCA_023376005.1 Doryteuthis pealeii | reverse complement strand
GGGTAAAAGTGGCTTAGTTTTATGTGTGGTGGTCAGTGTTTTTTATTTAGGTGACATCGGCCACCCTCGTAGATGTAGAACAGTTTTATTGCCTATGTTTAAAATGGGGCTGTTTTTTGATTAAAGCCAAACGGGATGAAAGCTTTTTATCTTTTTTTTATCCATCTGTACTCGTGGTTTTCGATTACAGATTTGGTGTCGGTATCTGTTTGAATTCTTTCAATGAGGGTAAATTTGGCGTCTCTGTCAAAGTCAATGGTCATCCAGTCGGAAGTGTTGCTCGACTGGGATGAGCTTGCTGTAGTCTGTATTTGTTATTCGGTGTCTGTAGTTATTAATCCTAAAGTAAAATGCCCACTCAGATTTCCTAAGAAGCAATTTCTTGCATTTAATACAATCGAGTAGGTGAATCACGTTTTTGCTTTTGCAGTTTGTTTCATGGTAGATTTTAAAGATTTGTTTTGTTGTTGAGCTTTTAAATGTGTCTGTTGTTTTTATTTGTTTGCAGCATAAGTTGTTTTTGTACTACAGGGCCAGAAAGAATTTTGTGGAATTAATTATGGGGTCTCATGTTGACTACTTTACTTGTTAGTATGTTGTTACCTCCTATCATTTCTCTGGGGTTATGAGGTCGCCGATAGGTCACTATACCGGGTTCTTGGAAATATCTCTTAGTTTCAGGGTTTATTTTCAGCATGTTCCAGTGTTTTTTTTATTATTTGATTTAGTGGTGGGAGGGTGTTATTAAATGTCGTTATTAGGGTGATGCAATGTGTCTTCTTTTTGTGTTTTTGATTTAGGTTTCTTGTCTACTCACTAGCTAATAAGACTGAGAAGAATCTGCACCGACGACAATGAGCTAAGACAACAAATAAATACACTAAGACAACAGTTTCAGCACGTGGATACTCCCACACTTTAATAGATAGCCAGGTAGCCAAGCTATCTCCATCCCTAGACCAAGATACCCTAAAATGAAAACACAAAAAGAAGATAAAAATAAATCTATGAATTAAACCAATGTAATTGAACCTCACTCCTTAAACAAGAAGTAAATCCGAGATTTTGTTTGGTACCATCGGGATTGACAAATAGATCCAGAAATTCAACAGTCTCATATTCATTGTTGTATTTCACAGTTGAGTCACAGGTGAATTTATATAGATATAACACACAGAACAATTGGATATAGATAGATAGATATGTGCATTCTAACACACTCACACACACACACACACACACACACACACAACACACCATATATATATATATATATATATATATATTATATATATTGAAAGATAAAAGGAAAAATTGTTGTATGGATAAAAATTATTTATTGGAATGCCGACACGAATTTCGACCAAGAGTTAGTCTTGTGTACATTCTATTCTATTTTATTATTATTTTAAGTACAAAATAGAATAAAAGATAATGACATGACGTTAAGATTTCAAAACACTACGTTGAATATCCAAAGAATATCTAGCTACGTACATATTTACATTTACCACTTCAACAAAAGAAGTAAAGTAACTTATGAATCTATTACATTAATGAATGAATAAATCAAATATCAAGATGTATAAATGCATGTTTATCTTATCAAACTTAATAAAACATAGTTTAATAATTAAATACACATTAAATACGTAGACATACAAGAAAAACAAATTTCTGGATAGCACACACTTATTAGAATTATAGAAATAATATTAGATAAATAAATAAATAAAATTACAATAGTGATAAAACACAGTTTTCTGCTTCAAGATCCATACAATATATACACAATATTTACACTTATTTTTTTTATAAAATGTTACATGTCACTGAATATTCTTCATAAAATTTTAAAACCGTAAACGTCCCTTAAATTTTCAAAAAAATATTATTTTTCCAAACATCCAAATTCTCAGTATTCTTACCGTTTATTTTCAAATATAAAAATCTCTTGCCCTATCCATTTTGTTGTATGGTTAAAATTTAATTTTTTGCCTAACTGCCAGTGATCACCTTCCCAACCCAGTCGTGTCTAGTTTTGTATTCTCGTTATGCTAGTTTGCTACATTCGCAGAGTATATGTTTTACAGTCGCATCTCTATTACCGCAAAGTCTACATTTACTATTTGTTGGGTCTTATCAATTTTCACTGTGATATAGTTCGTCCTTATGGCATTATTTTGTGCAGCAATTATAAGTGATTCAGTTTTATTATTATTATTATTATTATTATTATTATTATTATTATTATTATTATTATTATTATTATTATTATTATTTTATTTTATTTTATTTTATTTTATTTTAATTTAAATAAATTTTAAAAAATATTCTTATCCATACAACATTTTCTTTCCTTTTATCTTTCAACATAAATGTCGGATTCTTTCCATTTTTCAACTTGCATATATATATATATATATATATATATAGGTTAAATTATTATTATTGTTGGAGAATTGATTATAGAGGGCTCAATTACTTATGTAAGAGCTTTATTTATTTATTTATTTATAATTACAAAGTCGCTCCTACCATTGGTTTCTGAATAACCCTTTTTTTGGTGTTTTTTTGGTGTTATTCGTCTTCAGAGGCGTTTGGTAGGAGCGACTTTTGTAAATTATAAAAAATAAATAATAAAAAAATAAATATAATATAATATATATTTAATATATATATATATATATATATATATATATATATATATTCAAAGCAAAGAAATTCATGATAAATATAAAAATTGATTATGTATGAAATTAATGCAATAAAGGATGTCACAACTATATAATATTTAGTTTAATCCAATAGGCAGTTTGAAAGTATGGTTTTATTTTTTATTTTTATCGTATTCAGGAAATGATTATATATTCAACTATCTTTCATGTTTTCCCTTGTTGATTAAATCAGACAACTTTTAAGCATCTATACAATTAAAATGATTTTCTGGTTCTAAAATAAACATATTTTGTGTTGTTTTATCAATTTATGTGGTTTATATTTTAATTTGAAATAGTTGTAAATAATTGTTCTAACTTATTAATTGAGATATATGACGTATAAGAGTTGACTGTGTAGGATGATAATAAGATAAACAAAAGATAATAAATAAAAGTTTTAATAAAGATATTGATAAAATTATGTACACACGCACACACACACACACATATATATATATATTAATATAGATGATATGAGTGCTATATTTATGAGTAAGTAAAAAGTAAAGTCGTCGAGGCGGCCTAATGTCGGTATCAGCCAAACAGTGAGGAGTCTATCCCTTTTTACTAGCACTAGACCAAATATAATTATAGCATCTGAGGTGGAGCACACACCTACCATCAGCTCCTCAATTTACCGCACAAGTCCCTATGCTACACATACACTGAGTTGGCGAGGGTCGGTATCGAACCAAGAACCTTGTGATTCCTAGCCGAACACTCTACCGACTCAGCTAAATCGGCATGAATAGAGCATGGTTTGAATAATCACACAGGCGAAAAACTGTCAGTAAGCTAAGCGGCCGTTGACCTAATCTTCTTCTTCTTCTTCTTCTTCTTCTTCTTCTTCTTTCTTCTTCTTCTTCTTCTTCTTCTTCTTCTTTCTTCTTTAATATTATTTTAATGCAAGAGTTCCCTAATGCTCGATATAGAAAGTCACTAAATTTCAGAATTTATCGAAATTATTTCCTTTATCCTATCTATGTTCCCATTTCCCCATAACCCAACCAGTAATTTGTTTCCTAGTAAACCCAACTGATTTCAACGGTGAATATAAATACCATATATGCATTCCTTGTAAAGATCTACAAAATAACAATTTTGTTTTAAGTTGCATCTCCTGATAGATAGACAGACAGATAGAGATACTACAAATATAAGATTTTAAGAAATAGGGAAACCCCCATGACTTATTGGTAAACATGCTGGATTGCGACATCGTAGTAAGCAACCATTACTCCTGTCGTTCTATTAACGTTCAATTTTGCACTAATACAATTTAGAAAGGTATGAACCACCTGATCCGCCCAGATATTGTCCATCTACAATGATGGTTTTGGTATTAGATAACCCAAGAACATGTGCTATTAAAAAAATAAATAAATTATGACTATAACCATTACGCTATACACAACTTTACTCAAAGCATCATGGATTATTTTTACATTAAAATGGTCAGGTTTCTGGAAGTTGTCGGTTTATATCAGGTAATAGACCAAGCAACTATTCTATGGAGAACTGCAATATGGGAAACGTCCAAAGCACAAGCCCCAAAAGCGCTTTAGGGATGTCATCAAAAACAACCTTAAAGCTCTAGATATTAGGTTGTTACAAAAATAATGGCCGATTGAAGTGCTCGGTTTTGAAAAATAAATTTTTGCATATATAATAATTAATCTGTGCTCAAAAATAAAATTTAATTTATTTTCAGATAGAAACTATTTTTGAAAAATGGGAGCCTTCAAAAATGAACATGCCTAAACATGACCTTCGCCTTCAGTTGCATGAGTTCAAGCTTGGGCACAATGCCTCCGAAACTGCTGCCAATATCAACAAAGCATGGGGAGATGAATCCACAAGTGATCGGACAGTACGAAGGTGGTTCCAGAAATTCCACCGTGGAGATGAGAGTCTTGAAGATGAATAAGGTAGAGGACGGACATGCAGTTTGACAATGAACAATCGCAGGCAGTTGTTGAGCAAAATCCACGACAAAGTGCCAGGGAGATGTCTCAGACACTTAACTGTCCAAAGCTCGTGTTTTGACTAATTTTAACATTTCTACTGTTAATGTTTCAACAATAAATGTATGTATTTGAAATCGGCCATTATTTTTGTAACAACCTAATATAAATCTACGTGAAAGGGAAAAGGATATGCTACGAATCGTGTGGTTTTGGAGGAGACTTGTTCATGGCGGCTGTAAGGGGTTTCGAGCACTTCACCCTGAAGCGGGCTTTATGTAAACGGCATATGACGGATGTCCTAGACAGATTCCTTACATTTACACCTGAATACATAGGTAATATATGTTGGCAGGGATTGCTTGTCGAGGGCTGGGCCCCTTAGTCACGTACGTTCCCATACGAGAAAAAGCCGGAGATCTCAAGATGCATTCGTGCAGCAGGTCACGTAAAAGAATGGACTCTGAAGTCATCAGCGTGCTCACAACCACACTTGTAGAAATGGCCTTACTTTTGTGAAGAAATGGCAATTATCCTTTCATAATATATATATATATATATATATATTATATATATATTATATATATATTATATATAACTTAGGGTAGCGGTAAATAAAGTGAACGGTCTTTGGTTTCTGGAAGTTTCTCGTCCTTGTGATTTTCAAATCTTGATACATGCTCTATCAAAGATTTTGAGAACAACTTTGAAATATACTATTATCAATATATATATATATATATATATATATATATATATATATATATACAAGATATGTACGAAAAGTATCGAGATTTGTGTACTTTTTTTGACACACCTTGTATTCCGAAAAAATAACGTTTCTATTCATTATTTTTCAGAATACAAGGTATGTAAAAAAGAACCATGTTTAAAGGTGTATTTACCAAGAGAGAAATGAAAAATGAATGGAACGTTCTTTTTTTCAATATACAAGGTGTGTTAAAAAGTACAAAAATCTTTAACTTTTTTGACACAGCTTATACATACATATATATATATATATATATATATATAATATATATATATCCCCTAACATTGCCGAAGAAAGGATTAGCCACGCTTAGAAAATATTTTCCAAACATCAGTCCTCGACTATACAGAATAAGAGCGAAATATCTAATTTAAATTATATAATATAAAATCGGTTGTTTATCTAGCTCTACGTTATTTCTCTTCAGGCATTTGGGAAAACCATTCATGGCGAGTTGGCCTTTCCTCAGCTTATTTTTTGAGAGATAAACACGTTTAAATAGGTATTATAAATTTAAATTGACTTTTTCTCACACAACACACGCGCGTGCGCCGCACACACACACACAGCGTGCGCGCACTCACACACACACTACATATATATATATAATCTAATGTACAATATTATCATAGCTGAATATTTAGATATTAAATAAGATATATATATATATATAATAGTGTTGTTAATATAAAGATGAATAATTGTATTGCAAAGATATCAATAAAGTTTGAAGATAAGAGAGAGAGAGAGAGAGGAGAGAGAGAGAGAGAGAGAGAGAGAGAGAAAGAGCGAGTGTGTGTGGGCGTTGGAACAGTTATGAAAGAGAGAGAGGGAGAGGGGAAGAGAGAAAGAGAGAGAGGAAGAGAGAGGGAGGAGAGGAGACAGAAAGGGGCATTAGAACGGAAATGAAAGAGTGAAGAGAGAGAGAGAGAGAGAGAGAGAATGAGAGAGAGAGAGAGAAAGAGAGAGAGAGAGAAGAGAAAGAAAGATAAAAGGGAGAAGTGGGTTAGTAAAGTTGATATAAGGTGAGGGAATGAGAGAGATATCGGTGTGGGCGTTAGAACAGTTAATGGAGATTGAAAGAGCTAAAGAAAGAGAAAGGGAGAAAGAGAGAGGAGGTGTATTAGAACAGTTTATAAGAGAGGAGAAAGAAAGAGAGAGAGGAAAGAGCGAGGGGGTGTATTAGAACAGTTTATAATGAGGGGGAGAAAGAAAGAGAGAGAGAGAGAGAGAGGGGGTAGGGGAGTAGTAGAGGGAAGTAAGGCAAATCTAAAAAGGATGAAAAGCCGAATCTAAGTTTAAAGTCAGTAGAAAAGAGAACTGCTAAATTAGACAGTAATAACACGAATGCGGTGGCGTAATGAGGTAAGAAGAGCGAACTGTTTGCGGGAATGGGGCAATTAGAAAACGGAGAGAGATTAGAAAAAAAAAATGTTTATCATTTTTATAAAATGCTTTTTTTGCAGAGCATTTTAGATAAAAAGTCCAGTTAAGTGAACAAAAAAATCAAAGGAAAAGCAATGTAATCATTTCAATCATGTTAAAGAAATCTGGGCCAATTTTTTTTTTTCTCTCTCTCTCTTCTATGGCGAATATATAAGTCTGTTTCTTATTCGGTAACGTTAACCAGTTTTTCTTACCTCTTCTCTAGTCAATAGCTTCCTGATCGGTGTCTTCTACATTTACAGGCAGCTGATATTTGTAGGCATTGCTCAAAGGTAGAATGGGGTATGTGCATAGGAGGCTCTGGCAGTAAATTTTCTGTTTATTTCGGACCATATTACCTTTAGGCACGCTCTTTTTGATCTCGATTAAGAAAGGGCATGTTTTTCATTTAACACCGTCAATATCCGGTTGTTTGTTAGGGGTTAGGGTTAGGGTTAGGGTTCAACGATGATATGTAATAATTCAACTGAAACAAAAATTTAATATATAATAACAAACAATAATAATAATAATAATAATAATATAATAATAATATAACAACAAATATATATATTTTAGAAAAGGACATTCTACGCATAAAATTAAGTCATTGCCCGCTCTACTTCCGCGAGGTAAGTTTCTTCTCTCGCTAACGTGGATAAAAGCAGACATTTGAAAATTTTCTGGGTATTTCTTCTATAGTGAGAATGAATAAATTATACAAATATAACAATAAACTTATCCCTAAAGTCATTCCCATCTATTTTATAACAAACTGCAAGTTACTGACCAATCCTTGAAATTAAAAAAAAATCTGACCACTCTCCAAAATTTGTCACTTAGCATAAAATAAACCTAGACTAGTTGATGTGCCGTTAAAATGAATCAATCATAAAGCTGATATTTGCAGCATTGCTCAAAGATAAATGGAACGGGGTATGTGCAAAAGGAGGCTCTGACAGTAAATTTTCTGTTTATTTTCGGACCATTGTTACATAATCTATGCGGTTGCATAAAATTATTGTCAATCCTCTGTATTTCTAAAGGGATGGCTTTTCATATCACGGGCGGGACATTCCATGGAATAGTACAGAAAGTCCGCGAAATCGTGAAGTCACGTGGGACCTGGTTTGGTCCTCAGTTTTCAGTAGGACGTCGGGCGAGAAGGTGTCGCTGCCTTAATGGAATCACTGCATACGCGTGCTATGTTAGTGTCAGATATTTAGTTACATGAAAAAGTTTAGTTAAGTAATAAAGCTTAAGAAAATAACACAGTTTTGTGGTTGTGAATGTTGGTAACAAGACTGATCTAGAAGAAGAAATGAGTTAAGTGCGACCGACCACCAAAGATGAAGACGTAGATAAGAAAAAGACGTCAGAAGAAGGATAGAAGAATAGAAGTAAGTAAAGAAAAAGGGTATACAACACCATAGTACCTTTAGGCACGCCTTTTCATCTCGATTAGAAAGGACATGTTTTTCATTTACACCGTCATATCCGTTGTTTGTTAGGGTCTAGGGTTAGGGTTAGGGTTAGGTGTAGTTTTTTTAATTTAAAAAAAAATCTAAAATCGTCTGTTAAAACAACCGGATATTGGAGTAATGAAAAACATGTCATTTTTTAATCGATATAAAAAAGGGTGCCTAAAAGTCATATGTTCCTTTATTTCCATGCCAATCAATAACGAAAACAGGGAGAGCACGATAACGCCATTGGATAGGAAGGTTCCCTCCTACAAAACAATATTTTCTACATAAACACTAAAACAATAATAAATAAAAGCACCATGCCTACAATATCTACCCCTCCTGACTTTCTTTCACCCCTACATCATTTACCTTTTTGCTTATAAAAGCGAAATGTACAAGCACTTATGTTAATAAAGTTTGGAAAAAAGCTTCATACAGTGAGGCGAAATATTACTGAATTCAACTGTTTGTGTTGTTATATCCACACTTTCCTCTATTCTCAACTACATTCTGTCGGATCTATTCAAATTCTCACTCCTCATAAACACTTCCATTGGCTTATCATTATGAAATAATGTGTAGTAGAATTTTACATAAAAAATAAATCTTTTCTCTGTTCAATTAGGCAAATGAATGAAAATTTTCAGCGCTTGTCTTTGTACTGGATGTTATTTTTTAATTATATACATTCTTATTTGAAATACATACATACATACATACGTACGTACGTACGCATGAAGAGAATAACATAGATAGATAGATAGATAGATAGATAGATAGACACACAGATAAATGGATAAATAGATAGATAGATAGGTACAAACATACATACATACATACATACATATGTATGAAGAGAATAGCATAGCATAGCATAGCATAGATAGATAGATAGATAAATATCCTTCACTTCTTTTTAAATAGAAGGAGTAATATCATTATGCATATTTCTGTCTTCACCCTTGATTTATTTTTTCTTTCCTTTATTTTTGGACTTTTTTCCCTTTTTCTTTCTTTCCTTCTTTCTTTTAAATTTTTCTTTCCTTTTTCCTTCATTAATCCTTTCCGTTCTTTCTAACTTTCTTCCTTACTCTTTGCTTTCTTCTTTCCTTCTATTACCATTTGTTTTTTGTCTTTCTTTCTTTCTTTCTTTCTTTCTTTCTTTCTATTTTTTGCTTTCTTTTTCTTTCTTTAATACTTTTCTTTCTTTCTTTTTTACAACATTGCATTCTTTCTCTTTCTTTCGTTTTTCCTCACATTTATTATACATTGATTTTTATTAATTTTATTTCTTTCCTTCTTGTCTTTAATTTACAGCTGATTTCCAACAAACTCACAGATCGTCTAGTACAGTGGTTCTCACTCGGGTTCCATGTGGACCCTCGGGAACCATATAAAATTTGTTGGGACCCAGGCAAGCAAAATGTATTTAACTATAAAATTACAATGGTATTTTTAAACATCGAATGACTATGGGAGGTTCCACCAGAGTAAAATAGGGTTAAAAGGGGTCCATGGGTAAAGAAAGGTTGAGAACCATTAGTGTAGTAGTTTATATTTTTAATCATCACCTCTTTGTAATTATTCATAGACTCAATAATAGAGCAATATTTAAGCAATGTACGTAAACGCTGCTAAAAAATAAAGCAGTTTCCTGTCAAATTTGCAACTGAATTATAATTTGCTCTTGTAGGAAGCACGTGGTGTAATGGTTAAAGTCATGGGAAATGGACACGTCGCCCCGAGTTCAAATCCTGGACGTGGAAATTGCATTTCACTTAGCGCTAATACCCTTGTGAAAGGTATGATCCTACTCTCCTCCAGCTATGGGTAAATAGTAGGGCAGACTGGGCTCTTAACTTGGTTAGGCAACCGGTCTAGGAGAAGGAAAACTCTGAATTCAAACCTGTTAAACTCCGCTTAGAAATTGACCTTGGTCACATCCTGCTCGTGTGGAGGGGTTGGTAAATATATATAATTTGTTCTTGTAATCTTTGTATTGGATGTTACTTTTTAATTATCCAAATTCAATGTTTGGAATATTTATAAACATCTCCACTCCTTCCTAAATAGAAGCAATAATAACATTATGGATCGCTGTTACAACTGATGCCCAGCAGGCTCAAGGATCGTCTTGTACTTTGTTTTTGTAACAGCATCTCTTTGTATCTATTAATAGACACAAAGAATCATGACGAGCCATTGTATTCTGATGATGGTATAGATAAACATCTAGCAATCAATAATCGTTAATTATGATTCTCATTTGAGCATCATCATTATGTGACCTAAAGCAGACTTACAACCTTTGATCCTTAATGTGTGGAAATACTCTAATGGATAATAAAATAGAAAGAAAATGAATGATAAAAGAGTGAGTGAGTGAGTGTGTGTGGGGGGGAGAGAGAGAGACAGAGACAGACGAGACAGAGGTAGACAGAAAGAAAGAGAAAAGGAATAAGAGAGTGAGAGAACGAAAGACAAGAAATCGGTGAGTTCATACGTAACATATAGAGAGGATGGAAGTAAGCAAAGAGAAGAGTGTGAGAGAGATAAAGGGAAGATGGAGAGAGAGAGAGAGAGAGAGAGAGAGAGAGAGAGAGAGAGAGAGAGAGAGAGAGTGAAGAGGAGGGGGAAGGGAGAAAGGGAGAGGGAGGAGAGATATTTGAGACTGGTTTAGTTTTGGTTTCATTTTAAATAAGAAACCAACTTCATGAAACCAACCTCCATAGGCTAAAAGCAACCTTTGTAGAACAACAGTAGTGGTACTGTCTAACCCATTGCTGTGGATATCAGGGAGCTCATACATAACATAGAGAGTATGAAAGTAAGAAAGAGAGAGAGAGACAGACAGACAGGCAGGCAGGCAGGCAGACAGACAGACAGACAGACAAAAAGAGAGATAAAAGAGAGAGAAGGAACGAAAGAGAGGAAAAGAGAGAGATGAGCGGAAGAGAAAGATAGAATATAAGAGACTATGCTTTCGTTTCTTTGTTTAAAGTCATATCAACATTCGTGGGTTATTTAAAGCCGAGGTAATTCTTGTGCAAGAACAGTAATGATACTGTCTAGCCCATTTCTGGGTGTATGAGGGGATTCATAACTTTCCAAAGGGTCTTAGTCTGAAAGCAAACGTAATGATTTTCGGTGTCAATGTAGATCCCTCAAAATTCCAATTCACTAGCAAATTAGACTAAAAATTGATTTATTCTCTCATTTAAAGCATTTTAAGTAGATTGAACTAATAACATTCTCATTATAATGGGCCGTTTAGCCGGGATACAATTACGTATGTACATTCATGAATATCTATGAACAGTAGCTTATCCAGAAGCCCATTATATTCCCGTTGTAAAAGGACTTCATGGTAATACTGATGATTTTGTTTAGGAATTTTTATCAATCCGTCTAGGGTTTTTATATACCAAGAAGTTAGGAAATCATGGAATCGTATTGGCACTGCGTTTATATTTACATTTTGAATATAGATATTTTCCAACCCCCCTTCCACCGCACGAGCAGGATGCAACACAAGATCATTTCTTAAGTATAACAAGTTTGAATTCCTAGTTTTCTTTCTCCTAGATCAGTTGCCATACGAAGTTTAAAGAGCAGTATCTTTTCTTCTATTCATCCATAGCTGGAGGGAGAATTGTTGGATTCATACCTTTCACAAGGGTGGATATTTATCCAATCCATTCGATTGTAACGGATACATTTTCCCCCTACTACCTCTCTTTCTTTCTTTCTTTCTAATTATACTTTTTGCGTAGCATGTCCTTTTCCTTCCCTTTCTTTCTTCATAATAAAAACGGAATGGTTCATTATTTACCTGAGGTGACGACACTCATAAGAAATAAGAATCCGACGGATAAGCAACATCAGATAATCAAGATTTACATTTTTTCATTTCATCTTGGACGATTTGTACGGTCTCATTTCTAACCAGAGGGTGTTGCAAGATGATAACGGTCGTAAAATTCAGGAACACGTGTAACTAGATTATTTATGATGTGGAAGATTCTAACTGTATAGATAAGAAAATGGGCTTTTGACTCACTTTGAAGCCGCGGGATATTTCCTGGAGAACCGAAAGGATTTCAAAGGGAACAAAAGGAACAGTTGACTAATCATATATAGCTCAACTCAAGTGCATTCATAAGGAGATAACATCAGGACAGGAAAATGTAGCTATTGCATGGATGGACTAGAAAAACTCATAAGACATGATCTTGCAAAATGTGGATAATCGAATATCTGAAAAACTTTCAAGATGTCAGAGAAAGTCGTCCAAAGTTATGGGGAAATGGAGAGTGTCACTAACGCCAAGAGGTCAAACACGAGCAGAGTTAAAGATTCCAATAGGCACTTTCTAGGTAGATCCATTGACACCACTTGTATTTGTTATAGCAAAGATGCAGAAAATGCAAAGGAGCCTACAGATTTACAATGCTGCAGGAAAAGATAAATCACCGCATATATATTGATGACAAAGATATTGGACCATATTGCCTTTAGGCACCCCTTTTTGATCTCGATTAAGAAAGGGCATGTTTATAATTTACACCGTCAATATCCGGTTGTTTGTTAGGGGTTGTGGTTAGAGTTTAGGGTTAGGGGTTAGGGTTAGTGGTTAGTTTTATAATTTAAAAAGAATCTAAAAATCGTCTGTTAAAACAACCGGATATTGACGGTTTAAATGAAAAACATGTCCTTTCTTAATCGAGATCAAAAAGGGGTGCCTAAAGGTCATATGGTCCAAGATATATACCAAGAATAAAAAAGTAATAGGAACCCTTATACAATCTATTGATATCTACAGCCGAGATATTGAAATAGAATTTGGGATTGATGAAAGTGTTATCATTAAAATGAAAAACAATGTTTATAAGAGAAACAAGGGAACGAATAGAGCTAATCCAGGGACGGATTATTGGGAAATCTCACTTTTAAGATATTTTTACTGTTCTTAGATGGAACAAGGAATTGAGCGATAGGTAAAGTAAAAAGTAAAGTCGGCGCTGCGGCCTAATGTCAGTATCAGCCAGACGGTGAGGGAGTCTATCCCCTTTTCACTAGCGCTTGACCAAGGAGATTATTTTAGCGTCTGAGGTGGATTGCCACACCTAACACCAGTGCCTCACTTTACCGCACAGATCTTTTTTACTGCCATTCAATAGTGAGTAATATGAGATTTTTAAAGTCAATACTTAAATTTAGTCGGATATTATATAACGTGGGCAAAGCCGGACACATACACCTGGTAACATTATATATTTGTATGACATCATCATTTCCTGCCCCAAATCTCTCTCTCTCTCTCTCTCTCTCTCTCTCTCACACACCCACACACTCTCTCTCTCCACCCTCTCTCTCTACATATGTCTTCTATCTATCTTTCATTCACTTTCATGAATATCTCTTGATAGTGAAATATTAATTGTTAAAAAATATGAAACTTTTGAGAAGTTGAGATTGAAATTCCTGCATGTTTCGTATACAATAAGATTTCTGTAAAGAATAAATAGCATAAATACAATAAAACTGCATGAACTGTCACTCAAAGACATGCCTCAAAGAAAGCAGTTCGTCCAATTCCTTCAAGGCCAAATCCTCAGAGTCTCAAAGTAGAAAACTTTGTTTCCGTCTAAACATGTGACTCATGTCTTTCATTTGACAATTGCCATTTGAAAATGGAAATCATTGATTTCTTTTTATTCTCTTTCATGTTTTCATTTCACTTGGATTTGCAACAAGACATTATTTGTCGCATTTAGTTTTGATACAATAAATGGACCATATTACCTTTAGGCACCCCTTTTTGATCTTGATTAAGAAAGGACATGTTTTTCATTTAAACCGTATTTGCCGCAATACATTATTTGTCGCATTTAGTTTTGATACAATAAATGGACCATATTACCTTTAGGCACCCCTTTTTGATCTCGATTAAGAAAGGACATGTTTTTCATTTAAACCGTCAATATCCGGTTGTTTGTTAGGGGTTAGGGTTAGAGGTTAGGGTTAGAGGTTAGAGTTAGGATTTAGTTTTATAATTATCGTATTAATACCATGTGAAATTATAACAGTTTCATCTAGTATATGAACTCTGGCCATCGTATCGATTACATATGACGATAACCTTTAAAAAACCAGCGAGTAACAGAAGTTTGTAATACAGAAAAAACAGTTGGCTTTAATGTAATAATTTCTATATATGAAGTGTAATGAAAAAGCATTGAGAATGAAGCTTTATATATTTCAATTATAAGTTCAAAATCTAAATTTAAAAGAATTTAGATAAAAAAATGTTATGATAATATCAAAATTTATGTTTAAATGTCTATGTGCTATCTAGACTAATTCTTTTTAAGATAAAACCAATCTCGATAATCGTTGAACAGAAAATTTCTTCCAAAACACGTGATTGATTGATTTTATCGACATGAATTTTATTATTTTATGCCCCGAGGTTATGGAATCGAATTCATTGTACATTCATATTTAAATTTTAATGTAGTTGTTTTTTATGATTGTTTTTGCACATAGTCCTATCGAAAACGAATAATTTTTAAACATATCTATTTGACCAATATAGGAGGCCTTCAACAGGTGCTACCCCTCCGGGCCAGAGTGTACATGAGAGTAAAGACAATGAAGGGATACTCTACACTGAGCCGGAGTTTAGTGTCATACCCAGTACTGCGCTCTGGGGTCTTACCAATCTGCATGGGATACACATCGACTGGGAGAAAGTATACATGATTGTGCAAACCAAATGCCTCCACACCCACCAGACCAAACTCTGAACAACATATAATTTCATGAACTGAAAACCATTCTTAAAGGAATGAAGCTTAAAGATCTTGGAAGACATTAACATAAATATTATGGCCCCGCTTTGCACAAGATCAAAGTGATACAATCGTATGGGCCATCCTTTAGGCTTTAAGCAAGAGCGCTTGTCCAGCGGAAATCTTCGATAGAGTATCATTTGGTTCTCCTTAGTATCGTAAGTTCCTCCTCAATGATTGCAAATAAACTATGACAAGTATCAGTATTTAAGTAGTGCATCAGCCACGCGTTATGGCTGTTGATTGGCCGGAGGAATAAACCACGTGACCTCGCCCTGTCTATAAATTTAGGTGGGGAATTCTAGCACACCTTATATAAAAAAAATGTGGTGTAATAGTTAGCAAGCTATGTTTGCAGACCATTGTGGGTGCCCCATAATCTGGCTTTGTGCCACATCTAAGCTAAGCTTAGTAAATAACTATATCCAAAAATATTCCAACACAAAGTTGTATTAAAAAGTCAGTGGAAACCTCATCAACATGTACACTGAGTGCACGGATTTCCATGACCCCCCCTCTCTCTCTCTCTCTCTCTATTTCTCTCTCCCTCTCTCCAACTCGTCAGCTGACTCAAGTGGCCATCTCTCCTGGTAAGTCTACCTCATGACACCCAGTATTTGCACAGAGCTTATCAATGTAAGTCTTTGCCGGTCAACCTAGAATGGTGTGTTCTTGTATAGTTATCCATTGGAGAACATCACTTCTCCAGCGGTGACCAGCGGGATTAGTTTGTATTACTTGGTTGTTTTGTGAGATAGAAGGTAAGTGATCATACATCTACTTTCTTGTGTGGTGCTGCTTCCAGGGTTTTTTCCAAGCAGCAAGCTGTATCTTTTTTGTTTACCAATCGTTTCCTTAAAATTCAAGTGGTGTAACCATACAGTAGCACTGACACCCCTACATCTTGGAAGCATTCTCACTTATCATTTAGATGAGATTTCCATATGACCCATAATCTGTAAATAGCAGTCCATGCCTTTCTTAGGCATCGGCATCGCCTTTTGTGGATAAGAATCTGAATTAGAAGGCGATTTGATTTACTCTTGTTGAAAGGGTCTTGGCTGTGACCAATTCCATTTGCAAATTCTCATCTCAAAGAAGCTACAGAAATTCACTGTCTTTATCTTGACGTCATCATTAACTTTGTGTAAACATTGACTGAGAGTGTATATGATTTGAACGACTCAGATCAATCATCTGTGTTCAACGCCTACATTTTAGATTATATGCCTCAGTGTTTAACCCACTCTTCCAGAAAAGAATTTGGATAGTGTTTTTTTTTAATATTGGAGATAGTTTGTAGGCACGGTAGCGTAACAGTTATCGTCGTAGGAAATGGAATCGGCAACTCGAGTTAAAATCCTGGATAAAACTTTATCTACTGGTAAGGTTGTAATTCTAAAGCTGTTGAGAGTGTGGAGTATCCCTTCTTAGAAATTACCTGAGGTAATCTTCTACCAACCGGGGGGTCAAGTGTGCTTCGGCCACTGGACCGGTTAAGTCAAAATTATTAGCTGGGCTATCCCCCAGGCAATACCTGCCCCCTTGATTTAAAGGGGTAGGGCTGGATTTATTGCCCAGTGCCTGAGGCCCCCCTCCCCCTTGAGGTGGAATGCCGAAGGGATCGATGCAATTTTTGTTCTTTCCCACCAATGAGCTTCGGCTTGTGGGTGTGACCACATTAAAACGTGGCCTTGTGCCCAGCCCATACAAGTGGGGTATGAGGCAAATATCCCCCCATTCTTTGCAATTACTCCCAGGTACACTCTAACCCAGAGTGATAGTACTTATTAGAGACCCATCTATGGGTTAAATACATTAAAATAAGTTTTAAAAATTGTTTAAAAAATTGAGTTAAAAAAATTAGACACCCAGAAAAAATGAACAAGAATATCTTTGGCATAAAATAACCCAAGGGTTGACATGCCGTAAAAACCAACCAAACCATCAACCAACAAATCGAATCCTGGACGAAGCAGTTATCATTTCACTTAGTGGTAATGACCTTGGGAAAAGCGTGAATCCATCTGATATCTGTCTATCGATATGAATATAGAAAGACAGACTGGTGTTCTTTATCCTTGATTAGTCTGGAAGAAGCAAAATTCTGAATTCAAACCAGCGGCACTTCGCTGAAAAATAAAAACTTGTGACACATCATACTCGTTAAGGCGGTGAGTATATATGTTAGAACATCGGATATAGTGTATACAATGTAGGGGAAATCACTGCAACATTGTACCAAGCGACTCTGAACTTCAATCGCTCTATTACGTTTAATTTCGGATTCATTCCGTTGAGAAAAGTATATACACACTCACGGGAAACGCGTGGTGTAATGGTTAAAGTCATAGGAAATGGGCTCGTCAACACGAGTTCAAATCCTGGACGTGGTAATTGCATTTTCACTTAGCGCTAATACCCTTGGGAAAGGTATGAATTCTACTCTCCCTCCAGCTATGGGTAAATAGTAGGGCAGACTGGGCTCTTTAACCTTGGTTAGGCAACTGCGGAGGAGTTGGTAAATAAATATACACCCTCACAATTTCATCTTTGGAGTGAAAAGTACTACTACTGTTCTTCTATAAAAATTGGTTTAGCATTAAATAAAACACGAAGGTCGATATGCCATTAAACAAATAAAGCAACTACCAAGGGAATGTAATATGAGGAGGGGGTATTTGTTGAGCAGTATGTTTTATTAAACTTATATGAAGTTCACTGTATCTTCATGGAGACGTTCGTTGTATAATGGTTATCTTCATAGGAATATAACTCGGCTACCTGAGTTCAAATCCTGCACAATACTGTCTGTATTTCACATAGCGAGTTAAAAAAAACAACTACTTGTTATATCGCTCGTACCTTTTTTTATTGTGTTGCTGATCCCGGGGAAATTTTCATACACCAAAAATCAGCATTGTCATTAATCTAGGCTCCATGATCATGCCTTTTGAATTATGGCTGTAGACTTGCTGTTTCTCTTTCTGATTTTTTAACTCCACCAGCACACCAGACATATTTTGGTACTATTACATACCCATATTTTCATGTGCATACAATTGATGTGAGTAGGAGTGAGAGTTGTTAGATAAGAGAGTTCTTCAGTGATAGAGAGAAATATTAGAGAGAGACAGATTAGAGTCTCACTTGGTTAGGAGTTGGCCTTACTTTATCACTTGTTGACATCTTTACTCTTCCAGTTGCCATGTTCCTGTCTAGTTTTATTCTAGCTGATTCTTCTTGAGTTCCTCTAAGGGCTTCTGTTGGGCTTTGCTTGTGTTTAATTAAATGAACTACAATACATTTTTTGTTACTTGATCGAGTTTTTATTTTATCTTTACTCCCATTATCACCGCGCGGGGAGACCGGCCTCAGCACGCCTGAACTCTTTGACGACCAGACTGAATCTCCAAGCTCTCACCTCTCACTCCTCATAATATTAAGGAACTCTCATAGAAAGGTTAAGTTTTTTTGAAATACCGAGTATATAATCATTGGAATATCAATTTGTAGATGTTTTCTCAGAATTGTAGACAGCGATTAATTTATATTTACGTAATAAAGATATTGTATGGCGTTGTTATCGTTTTCGGCTATTTTTACGTGAAGATTGTGAACAAAAGTAACAACACACACACACACACTCACACTCACCCACACACACACACACACACACACACACACACATATATATATATATAATATACCAAACTTATCGGTAAATCCTCGCGGTGAGAAAAAAAAAAAAACAGCAATAGTTTGATTGTAAAAATATACTACCAAGCATCAACTGGGAAGAAAAAAAATTTTGGGAAAAAAGAAAAGACCAAGATAATTGTACCAACAAAAAATAATCTATTGGTACAATATTTTGGCAAAAGAAAAACAATTTATATGCATATATATAAATATAAGATATATATATTCATACAAAACCGCCAGGAGAAAGCTAATAAGTAAAAAGTGCTCAATACCTAAGTAGAGCAAATAATAAAGATGAATCTAATGAGTCAGACGAACCTATTAAAAGTTTCGCTTAATGCTCTTCATGGCTAATATCTGACTCAGATTTTAGCCCTGAAGAGCATTAAGCGAAACTGTTAGTAGGTTCGTCTGACTCATTAGATTTATATATATATATATATATATATATATATATATATATATATATATAAGACACCCCATTGAATAGTTAATAATTTTCTTATTACTGCACATATTCCTCGGACAATTTGTGTGTGGTAACTGGATCCGATGGTATTAGTATATTCAATTTCGTAACAACTTTTCACAAAAAAAAGTTATTAACAAAACTTCGTTTTCCAGGATGGAAATAAGTATAAGACAGTTTTGTAAATTTGCATATCTGATTTACTTAATATGTTACATAATGTGTGTGGTTTCGTCGGTTGTTGACGGACTTGTTGCGAGAATTCTAAGGGGTCATTGGTTTTCTGATCAGGGAATGGAAAACTACAAGGACGTTTATAGCTCCCTGACTCCAGAGTCGGGAATCTCGCACATCACGTGATTTAGTTAGTTTAGATTTTAGTCTCAACCAGACGTTGGAGCAGAGAGCGTCTCTCTCTCTTTCTCTCTTCTCTCTCTCTCTCTCTCTCTCTCTGCTGGGGTTGTTAACTCCCTGCACGGCGAATCAGAAGGGGTTAAATAAATCTTGATCAAGAAAATAAAAGCCTAGTGAGTTGATTAATAGCATGACTAAAATAACTAGCTCTTAAAAGAATCCCTTAGTAAGGAGACAGCTAGGCGACAAAATGATGACCAAAGAAGGGGGAAACATGGCGACTATACGGAGCAAGAATAAATGACGAACTAGTAAGTCACTACTTTATTCAATCTCTGTCTATGTCTCTGTCTCTGTCTCTCTGTATCACCCGAGTTTTCCTTCTCGATTATATACCCGACGATGGGGCATATAATACTAGACAACAGAGAATGACAAAGGAAGAATAGGTGAATGCGCAGATTATAAAAAGTCTCTTATCATGATTTTAAGCCATGTGAGTCCTATTTAAACTTTTTATAATTAAATACAGTTACTGCAAAATGCCTAGGAACCTCCCCTATTAATAAAAATGAAAAAGGGTAGATTTCTGCCGATAAACTGGAAGGAAAATCTATAAGTTTCATTGCAATAGAACTATTGAGGTCCCGAACAGTTGTGAGAAATTATCTAAAGGATCCTGAATTGTATGGCATCAGAAAACCTCCAGGTCGTCCACCTAAAATTACAAATGCAGCCAGACGTAGACTTTTTCGAGAAGCTTCTGAAAGACAGTCAAGCTCAAGAGATCTGTAAAAATCTCAGAATTTACCCATCTCTCCAAGAAGAGTTCGCCAACTTTGATTTATTAGTTCTTATACATTGAACTCTGTTAGGGATTTATAAAAAAATCCTTGCATGAATCTATAAGTTTGCACTTACAGTGTTCATATACAATGAGATTTTGATGATCCGAAATAGAATCATGCTTTACGTACCAGTCAATTGGATTATCTTATACACACACACACACAAACACACACACACACACACACACACATATATATATATATATATATATATATATATATATTATATATATATATATATATATATCAATAGTAATGGTATTATGAATGATTTGAGATCTTAAAAACCAAAAGTACTACTGGTTTTTAAGATCTCAACCATGAAACTTTAAGTTATGAGTCCAAATCATCCATAATATCATTACTATTGATTATAAATCTGCTCTGCTTTATTAGCATTGAGCACCTTTTCATGCCAATACTTTTCTCATTTATTCTCTAATCATTCTATATTATATATTTTGATTTCAATAAAAATCATTTGACTGATGATGTCCGTA
>CM042147.1:39076517-39079017 GCA_023376005.1 Doryteuthis pealeii | reverse complement strand
TGTGCTCTGTTTATTATTAAATAATGCTCAATATCGTGGATAGAGTATTTATATCTAAGTTAGGCTAACAAGGACATAAAGTCAGCGGCACTTGGTTACTGTCAGTTTCTCACCTATGTGATTTTTCAACCCAGCATCGTTAATTTAATGTCCACGCTATCCTAACATGATTTTGTGTATGTAACACGTGGATGTTATACATGTTTCACATACACAAAAAATATTTACTAATAGACAGAGCACACTATATTATCAATATTGCCCTCATAGCAAACCCTCAACCCTTTTTATCATGTGCTAGAAGGCAGTGGCTGAGGGTCTTAGTGTCCTGGGTATGCTGTTAAACTGCATCTAGCGGTGAAGTTCCAATTCTGGAGAGTGTGGAGTACCACTTTATTGGCATTACTTCCAGGTCCTGGAGTGGTGGTGCTTGTTAGATTCCCATAGAAATAGATAAAAAATTAGTTCTAAAAAATGGAATACCCTACAAGAATAAATAAAATATATTTGGCATAAAATAACCCACGAGTTGACATGACATAAAATCTAACCAACCAACCCTTTGAGATATTACTAATTTTTTGCTTTTTAATACTTAATTGGCAAATACTGGCAAAATAAACTGTTGGTAAGGGACACAGAGGAAATTGATCAATAGGTCTACACTTAGAAATCACTTCCCTTTTATAGTCAGCAATTCATTATTTTCTGCATATTCCAGAATACATAATTCCAATTGAATAATATTAATCATTTATTTGCATACAGTAAATTATATACCAAATAGGACGAACATGGCACGTTGGACACTGCTGGAGAAGTAAGAACGAACTCATAAGTGATGTTCTCCTGTGTACATGGATATACCAGTGTCGACCAATCAACAAAGACATTGATCATGTCTGTGCAGATACTGGATATTACTACTGAAAAGGGAGTTCGATTCTCACTGGGTGTCTCATACATGCAACCTTGTATTACATCCTACACTTAGTGAACGAGTTGTGAAAATGGGCGTCCCATTGGGGTATAAGGTTTAGAAAGCTAGTCTCACAAATTCCTTACTACTGAAAAGTGACTACAATTCTCGTTGGATGCTCTATACCTGCGACCTTGTGTCACATAATACCAGGGGCAAATGGTTTCGTTAAATACTTACTGTTATAGGCGATATACCCTATAGACTAATGGAAATGCGCGGACGGTTACTATAAGTAACAGGGACAATTATGGCTTGTAGAGTAAGCCAATGCAAGTCAGCTCATAACTCTATTGTCGGACGTATTTCCCACTTCTCTGTACTGTAATTGTCTACTCTTTTGTTTATACATTTTCCTACATTTGTTACCCGTCGTTTTGTTCTTATTTGACCCCTTAAAACCCCACAACACTTACCTATCCCAGTGACATTAGCGCAACGTGCAAAACAGTCTCGTCAAGTATTTGAACCCAGATCGCCGATTCCATTTTCTACAACGATAACCGTTACGCTATACGCACCGCTGCAGTTTCTAGTATATGTGCCAGGTCCTATTTGCTTTAGAACATATGTTGTTGATTGTGTTTCTGAGAAGAAATCGCATTAATATTTTCTCATCCCATCAATCCTTAGAGTAACGTTCGGGTTTTTTTCTCTTCTTTTTCAAGTAACAGCTAGCATTGCTACTTAACAGTGATGCTACGCTTCTAAATTCAATTTAAACGTAATATTAAAAGCAATGACAATAGGCGCGTTAACAATGACAGAGGAAATGCGTTTATGTGTTACTTAGACAAGACTCTATGTAGAACAAGAGTATGGCAAAATAAAATGTACATTACTTGTCGAAGATGAAAGTTTAATTATTCATCAAAAGTTGCTTTTCAGTGACTAGATTTACATTTGAAGAAAACTTCTTTCTATACATTTGGAAAGCTGATTATAGATTCTGTCGGCCATTTTTGTTGGAGCGGTGGCAATGTTAAAGATAAGTGCTAATCCTTTTACATAACAACAATGAATATATCAACACATACATAGGAAGATGATTGAAGGATATGTAAGTTGAAATTGGTCTAGTGACGTACTAGTCAAGATTCTCGATCGGGTTCTTTATGCGATTTGGGTTGTTAATTACAGAAGGCATTAGCCATTTCTCTTGGAATCTAGGTAATGTAGATAAAGGGTAATGCCTTTATATAACAACAAAGAATATATTTATATCTGTTTTGGTTTGGTTTGTTTTGTTTTAAGGTATATCAACTTCGGTGGGTCAGTTAATGCCAGTGTAAGATTCAAAGTTAATTAATGAACCTACAATTCCGACACGTTGTGAGACAAAATATTTAATATATATAACAGCACATGGAAACAATAAGATACATAAAGTACAGGAGAATAGAACATGTAAATACATATACAATATTTAGGTATAAACAAGATACCCAAATGTACGTAAAATATAAATGTTACAGAAATGGAACTAAAGGATAGTCCATGCTGTATAAAGGACTTACAGTA
>CM042147.1:39044690-39076317 GCA_023376005.1 Doryteuthis pealeii | reverse complement strand
GAAAAAGTGCTTTCTATAATCAGGAAATATCTAAATTCAAACCAGCGGTACTTCGCTTAGAAATTGACCATTGTGTCACATCCTGTTCGTAGCCGAGGAGGCAAGTTTGGATAAAGACCAACCGAATCGGGAGACACTAGGACTGAGAATCTTCAATAATAAGATTTCCTTAGGATTAGGCAAACTTTGAAACAACCGATTTACTCTGGAAAATATATGTAATAAACCAGTAATGCTGTTCAAAAGCCATTACTTATTTCTATAAGTCTTCGGAATATTTATGGAAACCGAACTAAAGAAAGATTAATTATATAAATCGGTTCCCGTTGGATCACCGAATTAGACAAAGACGAACCTGCTCAGTTAAGGGGGACCACTCTAAAACAATAGGTTCTTAGATAAAGGAACAGCACTGTAAATATAATTCTGAGAGCTTTTAAGGGTCGGGTTAGCTCAGTCGGTAGAGCATTCAACTAGAAACCACTAGGTTCCTAGTTGGATACCGGCCCTCGCCAACTCAGCGTATGAGTAGCACAGAGAACTGTGCGGTAAAGTAAGGAGCTGATGATAGGTGTGACACTCCACCTCAGACGCAAAAACAATCTCGTTGGTCTAGCGCTACCGAAAAGGGGATATACTCCCTCGCTGATTGGCTGATACCGACTTTAGGCCACCCCGATGACGACGACGACGAGAGCCTTAAACTTCCTACTCAACGTCTCTTAACTATGTCTCAATCTAGGTTGTTGGCTGAAAAATATCTCAAAATGTAAGACGATGCAATCTGCTATTTAGCAGCTTGTATAATAATAATATATTAAAACATGAATATGTACCGTACTGGGCGGTGGATCAACTTTTAAAACGAATCTGATTGGTTGTATTTATGTAGATGTAAAGATGGGGATTCCCCGGGGCGCCCGTTATACGTAATTATAATCAGCGCTACATATACCGGGTCTTATGGGTTAAAACACCATCTTTGTGCTGCAATAGTTAGCTTGCTCAAGTTGTGTCTCAATTACTACCGAGCAGTGAGTTTTATACCTTCGGGAAAGTTAATACAACTATTCACCCTCCAGGTTTGGTAAATAGTAGGGTAGAGTGGATTCTAATCTTGATTAGGCAACCGGTCTGAGTAAAGAAGAACTCTGAATTCAAAACTGTTAAACTACGCTTTAAAAATTCACCTTGTGCCACATCCTACTCATGCGGAGAGGTTGGTAAATATGTAATCTCATAGGTTCTAGGGTTTGAAATGACCAGACAATTGATCGATTTGGGCCTATCTGCCCAATCGCCTAGCAAAGGGGGAATGGATTCAACCTTCCCATGGGTATTAATGAGAAATTGACCCCTATCTCGTTTTGTACCGGTAACTGTTAGCACCTCCCCATGACACTTTTATTGTGATAGTGTTGCATACCCTATCTTTCCTTACTTCTATTTTTCTTCTGTTCATCTTCATTTCTCCTTCTAGATCAGTCTTGTTACCAAGACATTCATCAACCACAAAATCATTTTATTTTCGTAAGATTTTATTTACTTAACTAAACATTTCATGAAACTAAACATAGCGCGCGTATGCAGGTGAGTCCCAGCTAAGCAGACATATCTTATCTGCCTGACTTCCAAGCCGAAAATGAAGACCCAACCAGGTCCCACGTGACTTCACGTATTTCGCGGGCTTTCTGTAATATTCCATGGAAAGTCCCGCCCGTGATATGAAAAGGTCCATCCCTTCAGAAATACGGGGGACTGAATATACTCTTATGCAACTGCATAGATTATGTAACAATAGAAAGAAAAACTTCAAGATATAACAAAGCATAATTTATTTATTTCATTATGTTTTGGAGCCACTTTATTTTTGTGTGAGATTAAAATAGATTTTCCGGAATTTGTCTCAAGTTGGTCCAGTGATATCATTTTAAGAAGTCTTCCTCCCAGCTTCAGTTTTATTTCACCAATAAACTAATTAGGAGTGTAGTAAATGCAAATCACGTTCATTGCCGAAGTAAAGAATTGCCTAGAGGGTTTAAATGAGTTAGAGTAACTTGTCCTTGGTATAAAATGTAAAAAACAAAAAAAACAACAACTTTCCCACCCCAAAACATGCAGCAGCAGCAGCGGTAGCAGCAGCAGCACTTTTGGGGAAAGGAGGCTAAATTAATTTCATTTTTAAAGGAAGCTACGTGCCTTGATTTGTTAGTTGGTCGTAGCTTGCCCCAATGAGAGATGGGGGTGATCTTTTTCACACTTCACTTGAGTGAGTTGCTCGAGTGTGCACAAATACAATGTGTTTTAAAGTAGTTTTTGGTATTGGACAATAATTTTTCCCCTGTGGACGGGTGTTGCATATTTTCGGTGATGGACTAGTATGGAGAGACTCTAATTTGATTACAATTGTGAATAACACTAACAGAGTTCAATCCTCCGAAATATTTACGTAGTTATTTATATTTTATATATTCCTACATTCCCAGCGAGTCTTGCTTTCGTAAATTTTTTTTTTTTAAAGTAACTGAAATATTTTAATATCTTTGAAGTTAATTTTTTTTCAATGATGTAGACAATTTTTGCTTATTTAGTTATTACCAGGAAAAACAATGGAAAATCCAATGTATAATCAGTATAATCGTCATATCCAGGAGACTAAGACCTTCACCCACCGCGTTCTTGTACATATATGATAAGAAGAGTTGTGTATGGGTGCTATGGCTTGGCGTGACCAGCCGATTGATTGGAGTGGACATTTTCGACCACCCATCTAGCCTAAATATGGACCAAAATTGACTATTACATTTCATGGTGTTGGAATATTTGTGCATATAATATATATATATATATATATATATATATATATATATATTTACCAACACTTCCGCACGAGCTGGATATGACTCATGGTCATTTTCTTAAGCGGAGTTCAACAGGTTTGAATTCAGAATTTTCCTTCTCCTAGACCGGTTGTCTAACCAAGGTTAAAGAGCCCAGTCTGCCCTACTATTTACCCATAGCTGGAGGGGGAGTAGGATTCATACCTTTCCCAAGGGTATTAGCGTTAAGTGAAATGCAACGTCCAGGATTTGAACTCGGGGCGACGAGTCCATTTTCCATGACTTTAACCATTACACCACGCGCTTCCTAATATATGTGTATATAAGGTGTCCTGGAATACACTACCTAAATCTATATACTAATCGGAGTCACGTAGTCTATTCATCCGCCAATCAACAGCCATAATACGTGGCTGATTCACTACTTAAACACTGATACTTTCCATAGTTCTTTTGCAACCATTGACGAGGAACTTACAATGCTAAGACGAACCAAAGGATTCTTTATCAAGGATTTCCGTTAGACAAGCGCTATTGCTTAAAGCCTAAACGATGACCCATAAAATCGTAACACATGGAAGAGAAACATGGATATTTATTTAGTTGTTTACTTATACTAGCAAATATATGCACCCTCCGGGTGCAAGTATTTAAGTTTTAATATAATAAAATATCATGTTAAATTAGAAAGGCTAATGAAACTGAATAAGAATTCAGATAAAAATATTTGGAACAGAGGGGGTATAATCGGAAAATAGAACAACTTTGAAACTAACTGTTCCACCATTTCCCTTACTCCCGTCTTTCAGTGGTAAATTTCCCTAATTTAACTATTTAGTTAAAATAGGAAGAAAATAATAAAATTACAGTTATTTCTTTATGTTAATAGGTTTCTGTTAAGATTTATCCCCGAGATTTTTGCTCATATTTATTAAGATAAAACCAAACAATTAGAAATCAATAATGCTAAGCATATATTTATTAAAATCAAATTTTTTAAGATCAATATGCAAATTAGCCTTCCCATTCACACTGTAAACCGCTATTTCGTTGAATATATAAATATAATTGCATGTTATTGGTATGTAGATATTGTTAACAGTCTTAATGAAGTAAAACAATTTTACTAATAATTGAGGTTTAAATAAAAAATAAAATCATGGAGAATGTGATGTAAATAACAAATGGAATTGTGACTTGTATAGTAATATAGTTTCGGTTACAGACAGACAAACCCACAATCTCCATTATAATAAGATATGGGCGATATTGGATGTCAGTGGAAAATACCGGTTCATGCAATGCTTACTTATTAAAAGAAAACTAACGTTCACAATTAAATTTTGGAAACTTCCACTAGATCCATTATAAACGTGGAAACAATCAGAATAAGGCGCCAAATAAATCCAATTGTTTGTCATTGTGATTCATATCGATCTGTTTTGGCATTTAAAAATCAGATTGATATCAATTTCCCAATTATATTTGGCAATTTTATATATTCGACTTTCTAGATTGAAGAAAAAAAAAGAAAAAAGAAAAAGGATGCATACCAGGTATCATCATCATCATGTCGCTCTAAAAGTATGGATTACTAAGATTCTCACCACTCGTACCTGTCGTGCATCACTCCTGGCAATTTCTTGCAATATCCACATTCCACGCAGATCTGATCTATGTATGTCTTTGCATGTCAGTGTACAGTCTGAGATGTCACAACTGAGGATGAAGACTGTTTAGAAATTGTAGTGTTATCGTATCTACCTCAGCAACAATCAATGATCAACAAAAGTCGAAAGTACGTATACTCGGGTTACAACATTCATCCGCATCTTTGATAAAATGCATCTATAATAAGTTATACATACAAGAAATATGCTGCCTAAATACCCATATATATATATATATATATATATATATATATATATACTGCTGGAGAAGTAAGGAAACACTCATAAATGAATTCTTATATGGACAGCTACACTTCAACACACCAGAATAAGCAAACTAGCAATGACTTACACTGATCAGCTCTGTACGGATATTTGATGTCGTGAGGATGACTTGTCAGGATTGATGGCTGCTAGGGAAGGTTAGCAGATGGGAATCACTGAAATCCGTGCTATTAGCGTGACATGTCGATGACGATGAGGATATATATATATATATATATATATATATATATATATATCTTATTATAATGGAGATTGTGGGTTTGTCTGTCTGTAACCGAAACTATATTACTATACAAGTCACAATTCCTTTAGTTATTTACATCATATTCTCCATGATTTTAATTTTATTTAAACCTCAATTATTAATAAAATTGTTTTACATTACTTACACTGTTGACCACATCTACATGATATATTCCACGTACCCCACTTGTACGGGTCAGGCACGAAGGCCCTATTTATGTGGGACCGCCCACAAGCCGAAGCTCATGGGGTGGCGGGTGAAAAATTGCGTCGATCCCGTCGGCATTCCCCCTCAAGGGGGCGCCTCAGGCACTGGGCAATAAACCCAGCCCTGCCCCTTTAAATCAAGGGGGCAGGTGTTGCCTGGGGGGGATGGCCCCCTGGGATCGACGCCGTTTATTATATCAATGGTCCAGAGGCCGAAGCCACTGTTGACCATATCTACATAGTATTTACCGCGTACCCCACTTGTACGGGTCAGGCACAAAGTCCCTATTAACGTGGGACCACCCACAAGCCGAAGCTCATGGAGTGGCAGGTGAAAAATTGCGTCGATCCCGTCGGCATTCCCCCTCAAGGGGGGCGCCTCAGGCGCTGGGCAATAAACCCAGCCCTGCCCCTTTAAATCGAGGGGGCAGGTGTTGCCTGGGGGGATGGCCCCCTGGGATCGACGCCGTTTATTATATCAATGGTCCAGAGGCCGAAGCCACTGTTGACCATATCTACATGATATTTACCGCGTACCCCACTTGTACGGGTCAGGCACAAAGTCCCTATTAACGTGGGACCACCCACAAGCCGAAACTCATGGAGTGGCAGGTGAAAAATTGCGTCGATCCCGTCGGCATTCCCCCTCAAGGGGGGCGCCTCAGGCACTGGGCAATAAACCCAGCCCTGCCCCTTTAAATCGAGGGGGCAGGTGTTGCCTGGGGGGATGGCCCCCTGGGATCGACGCTGTTAATTATATCAATGGTCCAGAGGCCGAAGCCACTGTTGACCATATCAACATACTAAGAACATGCAATTGTATTTATATATACAACAAAATAGAGGTTTAGTGTGAATGGGAAGGCTAATTTGCATATTGATCTTAAAAAATGATTTTAATAAATATACGCTTAGTATTATTGATTTCTAATTGTTTGGTTTTATCTTATTGAATATGAGCAAAAATCTCTTTAATAAATCTTAAAAGAAATCCCTTAACAAGAAGAAATAACTGTAATATTATTCTTTACTTCCTATTTTAACTAAACAGTTTAATTAGGAAAATTTACCAATGAAAGACGGGGGTAACGGAAAATGATGGAAGAGTTAGTTTCAAAGTTTTTCTATTTTTCAATCATACCCCCTCTGTTCAAAATCTTTTTATCTACATTCTTATTCAGTTTCATTAGCCTTTCTAATTTAATATGATATTTTATTATAAAATTTAACTAAAATACTTGCACCCGGAGGGTGCATATATTTGCTAGTGTATATAAAGTAAAGTAAAAGTAAAGTCGTCGGGGCGGCCTAATGTCGGTATCAGCCAATCAGCGAGGGAGTCTATCCCTTTTTCACTAACGCTAGACCAAGGAGATTGTTTTTGCATCTGAGGTGGAGCGCCACACTTACCAACAGGTCTTTACTTTACCGCACAGATCCCTGTGCTACTCATAACGCTGAGTTGGCGAGAACCGGTATCGAACTAGGAATCGACTAATATAGTGAAAATTTAGAAAAAAAACAGTTCCAAATAAGATAAGTGATATCTATTCAGCCAACGCTGCAGTGTTTCAATCTGTTTAGTAGATCTTCTTCGGGGCTTTTGTTGATATAAGGAAAAGGAAAATTTATCACAGAATAATAAGGAGACTGTGATAGTTTAATATATAATATATATATATATATATATATATATATAAGATCGAACAAATTTCCCAAACACCACATCAATTTTGGAAACCCATAAAGAAAGATATTAAGTCTTGATAACTTCTACGTAAGAACAGACTCAGCCACACCCGAAAACATAACATTTTGACGCTCAAATACTAATATATATATATATTATATATATATATATATATATATAATATATATATATATATATATATAAGTAATATATTAAAATCTATCATGTAGAAATGCAGTATGTTTTAGATTCAACTTCCTGTCTAATGTCATCTTTGAAAGAAAAATACAAATAAAAAAATCACAAAAAACAAATCAAGCTATTTATAAACACGGGCAAATTCAGATTGAAGTTTCTGATTAACGTCATCTTCGATAGAAAAAGTATTGTAAACCCCCCAAAATAAATAAATATAGGAAGCCTTTTACAAACGCGTGCAAAGTTGAGAGTTTAAACCATTAAGTTTTAAAGATCAGTTTTATTCACTCATGAAATCCATCCTGTGGCATTCATAGACCTTCCGTCTTGAAATGTAAGCTGTCATGAAGTAAATATCATTTGATGATGACCAAAGGCTGAAATCTGTCGTGATTAACAAATATATATATATGTATGTGTGTGTGTGTGTGTGTGTATTTACTTGACCTCTCCACATGATATGAATCAAGGTCAATATATTATATATATATATATATATATATATATATATATATATATATTCAAATACTTGGCTTTACTGCAAGTATTAACATGCCTTACGAATATCCAGCCATTCCATGGATGCTTGCAAGCTTGCAGATGCTTGGTAAGTTGCGGAATTATTTACTACATCTCTTCAGAAAAGAGCAAAAAAGATAATTCATGACACTTGAATTATTTCAATTAATTATATATATATTATATATATATATATATATATATATATATATATATATATATATACCTGTCATTTTCTGCTGTTTTAAATTAGATTGATAAAATATATCCTGAAAAATAATTTTGGGTATAATATACACAAAAAGGACATACAGGGTGGTCTGAAAATCTTGTCACTCTACATATTGTTATAACTTTCTTTTTTTCTTTTCTTTTTTCCTTTCTTATTTATTATGTTATATACTTATTTTACTTAAAAATATATGTAGGGGTGACAAGACTTTCGGACCCCCTATACTTTATTGAATTTGATTGTAACAGTTGTTTGTTTTTTTTTGTTTTTTTTTTAATTTTTGTTAACCAATACCAAGATATGGATCATCTTTTGTGCCTTTAACACATTTTAATTTTTTTGGGGATTAAAGAGTAAATATACAAAAAATGATGCATATTTTTCATCCTTGATGTTAAGGAAAAATTTTTAAAAATATTCCAATTCGGAAAATGTTTAAAACTCCATTAACTCGATCATTTAATTTACATGAGTAAGAACTAAACGCTCCTAATGTCATCTAATGGTAAAAAATAGAACAAAAACATTATAAATCAATCATTGATTTCTGTTTTGAACTGATCCTGGTACATGTTTCCATTGACATCTTCCCTCGCCTTTGTTCTTTAAGAGGTGAATAAGTGTGATTTTTAAAGTTCCATGCAATGTGATAAGTGGGTGGATCTTTATTACTGATACAGTTTTCTATTTATCTATTCATTTATATTTATATATATATTTTTTTTCTGGAGAACCGGCCTTATCAACTCGCGAAAATGTAACTTTTTTCCTATGGTGTGCTTCAATGACTCCACCAGAAATTCTTTGTCATATTTTGTCTCGTTATTTTCTTGTTTTTGTTAATATATTAGGCGAGAACACGATACAACATCGACATATGTGCACGTCTATGCTATTCAGTCTAGGTCAGAATTTTTGTTTTGTTTTTGTTTTTCTTTATTTCTTCTTCTGAGAAACAATCTTATTAGAGATAAGGCGTTAAGACGGAAAAATAAATATCTTTGTGTAATTTGCAACCAAAATATCTGGAAATGTAATTCTCTCTCAATCTCTCTCTCTCTCTCTCTCTCTCTCTCTCTCTCTCGCTTTCTCTCTCTCTCTCTCTGTCTCTGTCTCTCCTTCTTCTTTTTTATCGCTATTTCTCTCGTTTTCTCTATTCTCTCTTTCTCTCTCTCTCTCTCTCTCTCTCTCTCTTTGTACCCATCTCTCTTTTTTTATCTCTATTTCTTCCTTTTTCTATTTCTCTCTTTCTTTCTTTCTTTCTCTGTCTCTCTCACTTTCTCTCTCTCTCTCTCTTTCTCTCTCTCTGACGCCCTCTACCCCTCTCTCTTTTTATCTCTATTTCTTCCTTTTTCTATTTCTCTCTTTCTCTCTCTCTCTCTATCTATCTCTCTCGCGCTCTACCTCCTCTCTTTTTTTATCTCTATTTCTTCCTTTTTCTATTTCTCTCTTTCTCTCTCTCTCTCTCTCTCTATCTCTCTCGCGCTCTACTCCCTCTCTCTTTTTTTATCTCTATTCTTCCTTTTTCTATTTCTCTCTTTCTCTCTCTCTCTCTCTCTCTATCTCTCTCGCGCTCTACCTCCCTCTCTCTTTTTTATCTATATTTCATTCTTTTTTTCTATTTCTCTCTTTCTTTCTCTCTCTCTCCCTCTCCTTCTGATTTTGTTTTTCCTCTGCCCACCCCCGTAATTATATATCTCTTTCCTTTTTTTCTTCTTCTTGACAACGATTTCTCTCTCTTTCTTGTCCTCTTTTCTTTTTTCTCCCTTTTACTATGTTCTCTCACTGTTTCCCTACCCCTCTATTTTCTCCTCCTGCCACTTTCTTATTCATATCTATCTTTCAGCCTCTCTCTCTCTCTCTCTCTCTCTCTCTCTTTATTTCCCGCTCTCCAGTCGTAGATATCTTTTATTTTCTATTTATTCTTCCTTTCAGTCGTTCTCTCTACTTTCTTTCTTCTTTCATTTACTATTTTTTACCCTCTCTATTTTACTCTATTTTTCTTTTCCCTTTTATCTCTTTTCATTTCTCTTTATTCTATTCTTGTTTCTATTCCTTTCTTCATCTCTATTTTGCTTTCTTCTTCCCTTTCTTCTCTTCTACTTTCTCTGCTTTCTATTCTTTCCCTATTTTATTTTTTCTCTCTTTTATGATGTTCTCTCAACTGTTTAACTTAATTTCTCACCCTATTTTTCGTATACGTATTTATCTATATTTTCATCCTATTCCCCGCTCTATCTTTCTGTCTCTTTTTCCCCCTCTCTCTCTCTCTCTTTACCACTCTCTATGTGTAGATATCTTTCTATTTCATTTTTTCCATATCTTTCTATTTATACTTCCTTTATATGGTTCTTTCTCCCTTCTATCCCTCTTTTTAAACTTCTTTCTCTCTTTATTTTTGTCCCTTTCTCTTTTACTCCATCTTTATGTTTCCTATTCTCGCCCCTCTCTCTCTCTCTCTCTCTCTCTCTCTCTCTCTCTCCTCTCTCTTTCTCTCTCTCTCTCTACTATCATTCTACTTTTTTATTCGGAATTATATATATTTCTGTCTGTCCCCGCTGTCTGTCCCCCCTCTCTCTTTCTCTCTCTCTCTCTCTCACACACACACACACACACACACACACAGATATATATATATATGTATATATATTTATCAATATATTTAAAAGATTTGCCGTTAAACGATCAAGATTGAAGCTGTATTCACCATGATAGGAATGAACAATAAATGTAACCTTTTTTTAAAGAATACCATGTGTGTCAAAAAGTACAGATTTACTAATATAGAAAGGAAGAATAAATGTGAGGTTAGTTAGTTTCAAAAATCTCGATGCTTTTTTGACACTTTATATATATATATAATATATATAAATATATATATATATATATATATATATATTAGGGTAGCGTGTACATGTAACGGCGTTTATTAACTGACAAGCGCAGTTCACTTCACGTCCAGGCTACCTAACTTATATACTGTATCATTGATACTGAGCACTATTTACTAATAATTATTGCACATTATCAATATTATCAACATTATCAAATCCATAGATAGCTATTTGTCTTAGTTTCTGTTTCTTTTTCCTCTTCCAGCTCTTTCTCCCTTTATTTCAACCTCTCTATCCTTCTCCCATACGCTCTCTATCCATCTACCTCTACACTAGCTATTCTGTTACGTTTTATTTATTTTTACTTTGATATAATTAGTCCCTTATGATATTATTTTGCGCTGCTATTATAAGGGACTAAATTTCTCTCTTGAGGTTCCCTTTTCTTAGCCATGACCAGCTCTTCTCGTATGCCTTCTATCTAGTTTGTCGCTTGAAGTATCTCTGTAGTTGTTTTTCCTCCCATTTCTGTTTTTGTTGTTTTTCTGTCTGTCCATATATTGCGATTGTTGTCACCGGCTTTTGTAACTAGTCTTTCGTTTCTCTTTTCAAGCTATTCTTTGAGTACTTAATTGTCACGTCTCATCACTGCTGGCAAGTTCTATTCCTACTTTCTTTTGACACACACACACACACACATATATATATATACCAACCCCTCCGCACGAGCAGGATGTGACAAAAGGTCAATTTCTTAAGCGGAGTTTAGCAGGTTGAATTTAGAGTTTTCCTTTTCCTAGACCAGTTGTCTAACCAAGGTTAAAGAGCCCAGTCTACCCTACTATTTATCCATAGTTGGAGGAGGAGTAGGATTCATACCTTTCCCAAGGGTATTAGCGCTAAGTGAAGTGCTATTTGCACATCTAGGATTTGAATTTGGGGCGACGAGTCCATTTCCCATGACTTTAACCATTACACCACGCACTTCTATTTTGTTGTCAATTATAGTCTATTCCATCTCTTGTTGTAATGCCTTGTGCATCGTCACCATCTTTCTATTGATTTTGTCAATTTGTTAGAGTTCCTCCTTTGTCCATTTTAAGAATGGACCTGAGTATCTTACAAAAAAGACAGTACAGCTCTTTATCCTTTCGTAAGATTTCTACTGCAGAGCCTGGTTTTGATACGTTTTCTTGTTATTCTGGTATTATAGGTAAATCTTTCTTACACTTTCTTTTATCTGTTTGATGGTGTCCACTTCCAATATTCACAAGTATTTCTAATTCTCTTTTTTCCAAGTGTTCCAATATTTTCCTAAATCGGTAATTATATTCCTTATTTTTTCTTTGTCTTAATTTTTGTCACATTTGGATAGCAAATAATCGAGTCATTATTTCTGCTATAGCTATGAATAGCCTTGGTGAATTTGAAACTTACCGGGCGCTTATCGTTAAATTCTCATTTTCGATCGGCATTGTTCCCTCCTCGCGTTTCGGAGAGATAACGACCCGAGGGATTTGCGATTAAGAAAAACAACAACAAAATTACAGAAGACAGAGATGTGTTTAAATTAATAATCAAAATGATTAATAATCTTTATCTAAAAAGAACATTCCATGAAAACGACAAAATCAATAACGGTAAATATGGCGCCAAAGAATTGAAGATACGAATATTGCAAAAGTCTTTTGGTGTCATACGGTCTTTTCATTACGCCATTGTTATCATTCTATGAATACCTAACACTGGAATTCTTATCTCTTGTTTTCATACACATTTCGGGTGATATGTTCTCAGGTCTTTTCATTATTGTATAATATTCTGAGATGAATTATTGCCACCCTTTGAATGTTTAGCACTAGACTCCTTATATCTCTTGGGTAGTTCCCGTGGTGTAATAATTAAGACACTGGACTTCGAAATCGTAATAAGTGAGTTCAAATTCTAGTTGCGCTCTTCCGTTCTCTTACACAATTGTTAGATTGCCTATACATTAAGTATGGTAGCGTAGAAATGAATAATAACGGTAATTCTGAAAAATGCACTCAAGTAAAAGACAAGATTTGGCCTTTAGCTGACCTTGTACCAGGTTTGATTGGTCAAAGCAATTTTCGTAAACAGGAAGTAGACTTGAAAAGAAGTGTTAACTGTGTTTTCGCGGGAGGCATACGTGTCTTCAAGATAGGTATTTCTCCCCCGCGTGCTGGTTTAACTTAGGTTGAATAAAGACGTCTCAAAAATATCCCAAATCTTGTGTTCGTTAGTCAGAAAACAACGGACGCAAGGAACAGGTGCAGAAGATCCAAGAAATTTCTGTATTTGTAAATACAGCTTAAGACTAGATACTTTCTGAATACACTTCGTATTCTGAAGAAAATGAACGTTTCAATCATTGTTCATTTCTGTATTGGTTAATACAGCTTCAGTCTCGAGAATTTTTGAACACACATCGTATTTTGAAGAAAATGACCGTTTCATTCATTGTTCATTTCTGTCTTGGTAAATACAGCTTCAGTCTCGAGACTTTTTCAACACACCTCGTATTTTGAAGAAAATGAACGATTCATTCATTGTTCATTTCTGTCTTGGTAAATACAGCTTCAGTCTCGATACTTTTTAAATATACCTCGTATTTTGAAGAAAATGAACGATTCATTCATTGTTCATTTCTGTCTTGGTAAATACAGCTTCAGTCTCGATTCTTTTTAAACATACCTCGTGTTTTTGAAGAAAATGACCGTTTCATTCATTGTTCATTTCTGTCTTGGTAAATACAGCTTCAATCTCGATACTTTTTCAACACACCTTGTATTTTGAAGAAAATTAACGATTCATTCATTGTTCATTTCTGTCTTGGTAAATACAGCTTCAGTATCGATTCTTTTTAAACATACCTCGTATTTTGAAGAAATAACATAGCAGAATAGACGACCCGATCCATATCAGAAACAGATAAGTATTATAAGAAAGTAAATATGAAAGAAAGCGGCTAAAACCACAGTTCACTTTATGGACTAATACCGTTGGGGAAGGTATCGAACCCTCATACTACATCTATGAATTAATAGTACCACGACTTTTCTTCCATAAGAATAGCTTTTGAATTATATACCTCACAAAGGCTGATATGCCATTAAGCAAAACCTAAATCAAATCTTATCTCTCTTAATTTGGTAAAAAGTTAGGACACATGTGTTTTAAAACCGTCCAAGAGTATCTTAAATGAACTATTACCACCATTCCATATTTTATTAAGTATAGAATTCTTAAAGCTTTTGCTTTCATACATAGTTTTGTTGATGCGTTCTAAGGCCTTCCTAATATTTCATTAAATACTGAGATAGTATATTATTATTATTTCATTCATTATTTGAACTATAATATCATATAGTATGACATGAGGCGTCAACATGTTTGAAGTAGTGTGAAATTCACTGACTTCAGTCAAGTAGAACCTACAGATGATTAACAAGACAACACAAAGAGACTTAATCCATATGAAATCAAATAGCATGTTTAACCAATAGACAGAGTCTGACAAACAGCCGAAGTGTACAGGCTAACCAGGATCGTCACTGAGACAAATCACCACCACTTATCTACTCAAAATCTGTGCAAAATCGAAGCACCCGATGTTGTAGACGATAAACTATATATGCTACGACATGTCGTCCGAGACTTTTTTTTATCACGTGTGTTTTCTAGATGATTTCGATCATTTCATCTGATTCTGTGTCCATTAAGAAGTGATGATCTAAGAAGCTGCAACTGTGTGGAAATTATTTGTGTTAGATATAAATACTTGATATGATATAATTGTGTGCAGAAACAACTACAAAAAAAAAACTAAATATATATCTCTCTGCGTTATTCAGACTATTGTCCCCATCTTAATTGTTATTTGTACAACGTTTCGGCCGATATACCCTCTGGCCTTCTTCAGGTATTTCTTGTCGGACTCGGGAACCTTCTCGGACTCGGGAACCTTCTTTTCGAACTCGGGAACTTTCTTGTCGTATTTGGGAGCCATCACGGAACTTTGACAAGAAAGTTCTCGAGTTCGAAAAGAAGGTTCCCGAGTCCGACAAGAAATACCTAAAGAAGGCCGGAGGGTATATCGGCCGAAACGTACAAATAACAATGAAGATGGGGACAATAGTCCGAATAACGCGGATAATATTAATCTTCAAGCCTCATCTCAAACATTCAGAGAAATAATATCTCTCTCTATATATAAACGTAATATGAAGGTGATTCTTTAACCTCTTGGTATAAAATAAAACTAGCCGGGTTGATAGATTTAAAATCAACCAATTACCTCTTTTCCTTTGATACAGACATTTAGTTGGGCGCTTCTCACGTCTTCGTATTTTCAATGATTCTGACATGAAGTATTTCATAGATGATTGGGACCTTGTCTCTTATCTCTTTTATTTTGATACAATATTCCGACTGATGTATTTTAGGCAATTTAGTATTATTCGACGTTTTCAAAACGGCTGTTATGTATTATTCATGTAATAATAGAACTAATATACTTATCGCTCTTTGACATACATTATTGTTGGTTGTGTTCTTTGGTCATTCTTTAATTGTTTGAAGTTTTATGGTGTAATATTTCTATCACTCGATTAATTATCAATAATGATATCTTAATTGATGTTGTTCTGAACTCTCCTTTTCGGGTAAGGTGTCTTTTGCTAATTTTGTCAGCTGAAATTTTATCTCCAGGTCAAATTTGACAAACTATCTAGTGCTAATCATGAATATACTTGGTTCTAAGAAATAAGTTCCTTCAACTTAATAACTACAAATGATTACGCCTGCCCCGTGGGATAAGTACTAAAAAACACAAGTACTTCTATGACCTCTGATGATGGGAATTTTCCCGAAAATATTTAGAAATAAAAAGGTAAATAAACATCATTTAACACCTATTCCATTGCATTGTAAATTGCCTTTAAATTTATATGTTACACATACATACAATGCTTCAAACAAACTATTAAAAAAAACTTATTTCACCACGCCTGAGCGAGGCTTAATTTATAGTAAAAAAACAAACAAACTAAAAACACTAAAAGAATTTCGAAGAATCTGCATGAGCGCACGTACAAACAGAACGACATGCCATCACGGAAAACCCCGAACATTTCAAATATCTGGCGTTCCTTCAACTTAATAACTACAAACGATTACGCCGGCGCCGTGGGATAAGTACTAAAAAACACGAGTACTTCTATGACCTCTGATGATGGGAATATTCCCGAAAATATTTAGGAATAAAAAAGTAAATAAACATCATTTAACACCTATTCCATTGCATTTTAAATTGCCTTCAAATTTATATTTACACCACACACACACACACACACCACACACCACACACACACACACACACACATATATATATATATATATATATATATATATATATATATATATATATATATATATATATATCTTGAATTCATTCCTTCCGTTGAGTTACGATGAAAATATGTTTTTACAAAGAAGCTAATAAAAAATGTGGTAATATAAAACAAACCTAAGAATTTTTTGAAATTATTATTTTTCATATTACAGTTTTTTTTTACTTAAAAAAGTTTTGATTGCTTTTTTGATTCTTCTATATCGTTTGTTTTACAATTAATACTAAATTACAACAATAATTTTCGAATAGACACATTACATTAAAATTTCACCTATGAGATTTGTGTAATATTTAAACATATTCGCGGTGATAATATTGGACTTGATAGAATAGGTTTAAGCCTAAGATTTATCAAAATATAAAGGCTGAGTAAGTATTCTCCCAACTCGTTCCCCACAATACAGGGGAGCGCCAGAGATTATACAAAAAAATATTTTTTGTAGCAGGAGCGTTCCACAAATTGACTCGTGGCAAACGTGTTGGCTAAATACTTAATTGCTTCAATGATTTTGTCAGCTATAAGTTGATGTGTCAATAAATTTTCTTTGTTTTTTCTAACTTAGGCATCAGGATTTCATAGCTATAGGATTCGTATATGGAACTCCTTCACAGGCACAAGTATTTAATGACAGACAAATGGCCGGATATAGTCTATTAATTTTAAGACCCAACGACAAATCCTCTATATTGACCGTTAGACTGTGCCATAGTTACCTTCTTCAAAGGAATAATTTTTATTCTTATCTCCTTTTTAATGAATTTTCACGAATAATCTTTAAGAATACATGAGTAGGACGTTAACTTTTATAGTTAAAATTCCCACAGTATATAAAAGCGCACTCAGTACTATTGAGTTACTTACATCTATATTGGTAGAAAATAGAATTTGTGACTCTGCTGTAGTCGTTTAGAAGATTTTTCTAACATCTAGGATACGCCCCCCCCCAAAAAAAAAAAAACACAAAAACAAACATTGTCTTTAAAATTGCAATCCTGTATTAGTTTTTAGAATCCTGCAAAATCATCCAGAGTTTCGCTAGATTCCGGTTTTCTCGCAGCAAGTGAATGGCTGACAATTCTTATTCGGGATCTTGATAAAAATGGCGTCCCCCTTAGGGCTAAAAATTAATATATTTTGTTCTAATCAATAATTCCTTATCTATTCTTGATATTTCTTAGTTCTCCAAAAAACTGATATTCTTACAATTAGTACTAAATTAAAACACAGTAATTTTTGAAAAATGATTATATTGATTTTTTTACCATGGAATATGTAATATATTTGAATATAACGGGTGGAATAAAATTGTACTTGACAAAATTGGCTTAGGGCTACTAAAGGCAGAGTTGGTATTTACCCAAACTGTTTGCCACAGGTAGGATGTGCCACAAGTATGGAGCATCCAGCAATGATCAAACTAGATATTCACTTGTAAAATATTTTCGACTGAGTATTTGACTACCCATCAAGCCAAATGCGACAATGTCATTTAATGTAGTTGAGTCGCAAGTCGGGTCTAAAAATTGCATAAATACCATTGGTATCCCTCTTTTGGGGCAGCCTTAGGCACCGGACTATACACCCAGTCCTGCCCTTCTTAGGTGATGGGACATGTGCATGTGGAGGAGATGGCCCCCTGGAATCAAGTGAGAAACCTTTGCGCCTTCTCTGTCCAGGCGCAGATACTAAGTTTTCATCATCGTCCAGGCCGGGAACTTACTGTCAAAATATCTGAAACTGAAGGCAGCGTACGACGAACTATATTCGCCGGTTCACGTTCAATACTAAGGTGAGTGAGTTAAACTACATCGAGTCTTTTTGTATTCAGTTATGAAAAATTTGAAGAGTTCCACAAATCTTTTGATTTTTGTTTAATTAATTAATTATAGCACTTAATCAGCAAAAATCAATTAGTAAATCCTGTGTGTTTTTTAATAATTATAAACATATTAAAGTGTATGCGATATTTCAAATCTGAATGACATAGGTTTTCGGAGTTATAAGACGACACGCTCATACCATAAATATTATTTTATATATATAGATGCCAATGTATTATAGAAGCAACTATGCTGGATTATCTTTAATATAAAAATCTTATTGATAATCAGAATCGGGAAAATGTTAATGAAACAAATCTACAAGGAAAGCAAGAAAAGATTACCAGCCAAAACAAACAGGCTCTCCAGAAAACACATCAAACAGAATTTATTTACGAGTTCTATAAGCAATATAACGTTTAATCTAACTACGAGATCCAAAACATAAATCTATCTTTGTGAATGCACAAGTTGCTCCAACTAATACATACATACATACATACATGGATATATATATATTATATATATTAAAAAAATCAGAATGGGTTGTCTCTTTTTATATAAGCGACCAAATAGTATAAAATAAGATCAGTGAACCATATTAAATTACTCACGGTTGAACAGTATTTCCACTTAAGAGAGCACGACTTTGAGAACGGCCATATTCACTATAATAGAGGACAGACAATGAAAACATATCTAATGAATGTTACGTAAAGAGACATTAACCCCCAAAAGGATAAACACGACACTGACACGAATAACGAGTAATAAAAACTATTCTAATGTTACTGGCTGATTTTTTTTCTATTTAACTAGATGCCTTTACAACAACCACACAAAATAGATATTAGTAATTCAAACTTTTCAATTTTCAAATATTTAAAATAAATTAAAATGATAACCAACCCACTGATTATCAAATGAGATGTCGTAAAAACTTTCGATTTCAATAAATGAGAAGACTTAACGTGTGTATCCAATCCAAATCGTGCACGCAGTCAAGAAATGTATTCCTCTAAAACAGCGTAAATAGATTGCGACTAATATCAATGAATGACAAAATTTCGTTAACATCTATCTATCGATTTTTTGGTTAACACATATACACACACAAAATCACAAACCCACACACACATACACACACATATATATATATCTTATTATAATGGAGATTGTGTGTTTTTCTGTCTGTAACCGAAACTATATTACTACTCAAGTCACAATTCCCTTAATTATTTACGTCAAATTCTCCATGATTTCATTCTTTTAAACCTTCAGTTATTAATAAAAATTGCTTTATCATTAAGACTGTTGACCATATCTACGTACTAATAACATGCAATTGTATTTATATACAACAAAATAGCGGTTTACAGTTTGAACGAGAAGGCTAATTTGCATATTGATATTTAAAATTTTATTTTAATAAATATGTGCTTGGTATTATTGATTTCTAATTGTTTGGTTTTATCTTAAGAAATATAAACAAAAATCTCGTGGATAAATCTTAAAAGAAATTTATTTACAAGAAGAAATAACTGTAATATTATCCTTTGCTTCCTATTTTAACTAAATAGTTAAATTAGGAAAAGTTGCCAATGAAAGAGGGGAGTAATGGAAAATGATGGAATAGTTAGTTTCAAAGTTGTTCTATTTTTCGATTATACCCCCTCTGTTGCAGATCTTTTTATCTGCATTCTTAGTCATTTTTATTTGCCTTTCTAATTTAATATGATATTTTATTATATCAAAACTTAAATACTTGCACCCGGAGGGTGCATATATTTGCTAGTATATATATATATATATATATATATATATATATATATATATATATATATAATATATATATGAGAGGTATCCAAAACTTAATAGTAAGGGATGATTCTATATGTGATTTCAAAGACACACTGTATTATTATTGTATGATCTAGTATGTATAGATACAGTGAATCTTTAAATCACTAAAAAGAGTTCAATGTACAATAAACTTTTTAGATTATCTACAGATCAATATTTCTTTTATTAATATTATATTTATACAACATTATATTATCTATTATATTTTAAGGTTTTACCTTGTTTATTTAGTTAAAAGCAGTAATAATATTTTTTATATTTATATTTTTGTTATATATATCTTTATGTATATTTTTATACATATTTTTTATACATATTTTTTATATACATTTTTTTATATATTTCTTTATAATATTTTTATATTTTACATTTTATATATATTTTGTTTTATCCTACTCAATACTTTTTCAGACTCATAGTTTAATTTGTCTGACTATCATCACCCGAAGAAGCCAGGCCTCGAAAAGTATTTTTTTTCTCATTTGACTTCCTGTTGCCATGGTGACAGTCTACTAATGTATACATTTGTAAAAGGGAAAAACATTTTTGAGAAGTTAATTTTTCTGTTATGCAATTCAAATTATTTTGATTTACCATCTGATGAGACGGAATTTTGGGGAGCTTTATTAAATCAACTTAGAATTTTATAAATCACCCAATTTTGGTCGAAATAAATTTATTATGGAATAAAGGTGTTGAGTTTTTCCTTCTTTTCAAAGATATATATATATATATATATATATATATATATATATATATATAATATATATATATAAGGTAGATTAAAAAAATATACGCACTCTTGTTTTTTGGAAGCCGAAATCATCGTGGATGATTTGATAGGGAAAATAATAGGCAGAGAAAAATCTACCTCATCAATGATTATTCACTCGTTCACCATTACCATCTCTCGATTTGCTGTATCTTCGCATCAGTGGTGGAGGCTGACGGGCGTCTGCCCCTTCGTGTGTCATGCTTATCTGGTTACTTATAAACTTTTCTCTCCGCTCATACACATTTCTACTTGGTAGCAAACTGTCCTTCTTTTTGTGTTAAAAGCCTACGACGAATTTCAGCCCCTGACATCCCTTCCGAGCAAAGAAACTAGGTTACTTTCTTGTAGAGCGGTCATGTTTACACTGTAAAGAAAGAAAGAGAATGGCTCTATCAGACTTCAATCAGATGACGACCATAGTGCCAACTATAAGCAAGAAATGAAACAATAATAATGTGATGGTGAATGTGCGATTAATATTTGACTCTCTCTGTCTCTGTCTGTCTATCTCTCTCTCTCTCTCTCTATATATATATATATATATATATTTACCAATCTCTCCGCACGAGCAGGATGTGACACAAGGTCAAGTTCTTAAGCGTAGTTTAACAGGTTTAAATTCAGAAGTTTTCCTTCTCCTAGACTGGTTACCTAGCGATTGTTAAAGAGCCCAGTCTGCCCTGCTATTTACCCATAGCTGGAGGGATAATTGGATTCATACCTTTCCCAAAGGTATTAGCGCCATGTGAAATGCAAACAGCTTCGTCCAGCAATTGAAGTTGGGACGACGAGTCCATTTCCTACGATTCTAGTCATTAGGCCTCGCGCCTCCATGTATATATATAATGACTCTCTCGTTTAATTCGACGCATCCAATGAACAAACCACACAGTGTTTGTTTATAGAGGTAAATCCGCACTTTTTGGCACAGTCAATAGGAAAGAAGTGGTGCAGAAGGAATGACCCATACACAATCCACGACTGACCTCAGATTTTTCAAATTCAGAGTTTCTCTTCACTTAAACTGGTTACCTATCCAAGTTTAAGGAGCCCTGTCTGCTCTACTATATATATATATATATATATAATATATATATATATATATATATATATATATATATATATTGGTTAGGAGGTTGATTTAGAAGGCTATCACAAAAAATTTTTTAAAAAGTAGTCTAGTTATGGCATTTCTTTTTAAATGAATTAAAAAAAAGAAAGAAATGTCATAACTAGACTACTTCAGTTCAAATGATCTTTTGAAAAAGAGATTTTATCTCGAAAATTCAAGAATAAAATACAGGTTAACACACATCACCATTGTTACCGTATTCTTCTTCTTTCTTTACACGTGCGTTGTGATAGCCTTCTAAATCAACCTCCTAACAAATATATACTCAATGCTTCAAGCAAATTATAAAAACTCTCCTATATATATATATATATATATATATATATATATATTATTATAATGGAGATTGTGTGTTTTTCTGTCTGTAACCGAAACTATATTACTACTTAAGTCACAATCCCCTTACTTATTTGCATCACATTCTACATGATTTAATTTTTTTATTTAAACATCAATTATTAATAAAATTGTTTCACATTATTAATACTGTTAGCCACATATACATACTAATAACATGAAATTGTATTTATATATACAAAAAAATAGAGGTTTACAGTGTGAATGGGAAGGCTAATTTGCATATTGATCTTAAAAATTGATTTTAATAAATATATATTATTAATTTCTAATTGTTTGGTTTTATCTTATTGAATATGAGCAAAAATCTCTTCAATAAATCTTATAAGAAATCCCTTAACAAGAAGAAACAACTGTAATATTATTCTTTACTTCCTATTTTAGCAAAACATTTTAATTAGGAAAATTTACCAATGAAAGACGGGAGTAACGGAAAATGATGGAAGAGTTAGTTTCAAAGTTGTTCTATGTTTCAATCATACCCCCTCTGTTCCAAATTTTTTTTATCTGGATTCTTATTCAGTTTCATTAGCCTTTCTAATTTAATATGATATTTTATTATATTAAAACTTAAATATTTGCACCCGGAGGGTGCATTTATTTGCTAGTATATATAAAATATTTTTTTAATAAAAATCTTTATCTTCAGGATAATACTGGTTGTCTACATTTTACTCTAATTAGTGTATTGAACACTTTTTTTTTTATATATTAGCTTCATTCTTTGGTTACTTAAATTTTTTGTCGAACATTTTTTGCAGTTCGATTTTTTTTCATTCAATCCGTGCGAATGAATCATCTTTTCCTTTTTTGTATTTTTCCTCCGGCTTCCTATTTGTAAAATTTCTTTATTATGATAATTTGACAACTCAGGTTTTTTCACCGTTAGAACATTGACAGAAAGACGACGCTAAAAAGTTTCAATTCAAATCAAACCATCAACAGGACTCAATTTGGTTAATAATTGTGAATAATGTAAAGAGAATTGTTACAAAACAAGCAGAAGATTGTGAGTCTTACTTTAAGATGTTAGAATTCCCAACTCGGCAACCGAAATGCAAGAAAAATGCAAAAACGAAACATCGCCCGCTGTTACCGTTCCCATTCAAATAGTTGATGATGTAACACAGAATACCACTTCAACGTTTTCGTTAGAATAGTATCATGTCAGTAATTTATCCCTGAGTTAACAATACTTCATAAAACGTAATCCACTAATAATAATAATAATAATAATAATTATTATATATATATATATATATTTATATTTTTGCTTGAAGGCAATTATAATGCATATATCGTATAAAATTCGATAATTATAGAAAATAATCTTGACAAGAGAATCCCGCAAAGGATGGCTCGCTATGCAGAACACCGTACAGACTGTTTCGACTTTATTAAGACTCTTCAGCGATGTATACTAACGACTCCCCTCCGACAGGAATCGAACCCGGGACTTCACAGGCATAGTCAGAGATCCTATCCGTTCGGCCGCCGGTACATAGCGAATAATCCCTGCGAAATTAACCTTGTCAATGAAACTACTACACGCCTCTACCATAGTAGGTAAGTGGACGTTTATTGTGTAGTAAACAAACTCGGCCGTAAGATCTTCGGCGAAGTGAATAAGATTTTATATATATATATATATATATATATATATATATATATATATATATATATATATATATATATATATATATATATATATATATATCTGTCTGTGGATTACTTATCTATTATATATTACTCCCACTTTAGTTGAGTTCTCTGAATAGGGATTTAATTGCAAATTCACCGTTCTGGCGTATAGCTAATCCTCGGTTTGTTTACAAATGTTTGAGGACTCTAGGGAATTCATTTCCGCTTAGAAATATAGTGATTAAATATTCTCCTATATCTGACAGCTGCCTCTGGCCCCACGGGTTAAATGCTTGGCGAACGAAAGTTCATTCGGGTCTCAAACCTGGCCAGGGGTAGCTGTTAAGGTATAGCCACACTGATGAAAGGTGAAACCTCGAAACACGTGTCTGTGGATTACTTATATATATATATATATATATATATATATATATATATATATATATATATATATCTGTTGTGTTTACATTATTAAACAAACAACTCCAACCAAGAGTGTTAAATATAACAATGGACTTTAATACACGGACGGCACGTGGAGAAGAATTTAAGACATGAAATACATATACAAGAGAAAAGATACATAGTAGATAATATACGTACATAGAAAAAGGATAAGATACAAAAGTTATGGAGAATCCATGAGCTAAAGTCACTGACTACATTGCCTGTGTGTGGGGTAAATGCCCCACACAAGTAGGGTGTCGATAAACTGTCCTAACCCATTAGTTGTCAAGTCCCAGAGAAGAAAGAGGGTTCAAATCTGGCGCCTGCCTGCTTAAATAAGCAAGACGCCTGGTGTGGAAAAAACAGAAATATGAGGGAAGACAACTCTTCCAGCCAACCAATCCCACACCTCTAATATATATATATATATATATATTATATATATATATATATATATTATATATATCAAAAACATTTTAGATTTATTTTTAATCAAACATCTACCAAACATAATATCAGTTGAAGATGTTTTTATTTAAAAAATGTAGTTTCCATTATCGATGAACTCAACTACGTAAAAATGGGCCCCGCATTTTGCTTAAGAATCAATGAAGAATTCAATTTGTAACGCGTAGGAAAACTTTGTCTCTTAGCACAGTACAAACAACAACAGGATTGATTATTTGATTTTTTTTTTCAAAATTAATCAAATCCACATGTAAAATGATAAAAGCTATCATAAAAGCTTGAGGAGGGACACCTAAGTATCAATTCTTTTTTTTTTGTCAATTAATTCCATATCTTTCCTCAATATTGTATCATTTCATATTTTCCTCTGTTTGTCATGGGGAAAAATTATACTATCAATTTAAATAATTTAATCTTGTTTGTTTAATGTATATTTTATAAAGGTTGAAGTTTCAGCTATAAAATTTAAAAAAAATGTTTTCGTCTTATCTTTTATTAGTTTATTTACTGCTAAATGCAAAAGCAACATGTATATGAAGGGTGCTAACAAATTCGAGTCTAGAGCTCATAAAATCCAGAGAACGTTAATAAAAGTTGTTTTAGAGAAGAAGAAAATGTAGATCGCAAAAGAGAATCGTGCTCGTATTTCTCTTTCTTTGTTTATGGCATAAAAAATAAAATGCGAATCGAGTGAAAGGAAGTGATTTGAAAGGAACCAAACATGGAAATGAAAACTGTCTGTAGCCTTGAGTCAGATTCAATTAGAGAGTAAAATCTCTATAAATATGTCATCTAATTGGTAAGAGGGTTTAAACGCTAACTAGTTAAAAGTCTTCGAATGAAATTAATCCAGCTGGAAATAAGAAGACAAAATTACATTAGAATAGGTGCGTCAGTATTTATTTACTCAACCCCTCCACCATAAGACACAAGGTCACATTTTTAGCGGGGTTTAACGGGTTTGAATTCAGAGGTTTCTTTCTAGACCAGTTGCCATGCCAAGGTTAAAAGCCCAGTCTATTCTAGCAATTGACGCATAGATTGATTTATACCATTTCAAAGGGTATTAACGCTATGTGAAATGCAAATAGCCTCATTCCGGATTTGAACTTGAGTCACCGTGTCCATTTATATAGGAGGAGTAACAGATTATATATATGAATATAAATATATATATATATATATATATATATATATATATAATGACTGCATCATATTTACAGGAGTCTACCATATCCTCATTTCTGGAAAAAGCATACGTGTGAGCGCATATATATATATATATATATATATATATATATATATATATATATATATTAATAAGTCATACACAGACATGTGTTTCGGCGTTTCACGCCTCTTAAATGAGGCTAGACACAACAACTATCCTTGGTTAGGGTCGAACTCCGACTGACGGTTTGCCAGCCTAATAGCTTATCCCCTCGGCCATTGACAGTTGCTATAGTGAGGCTGGTGTTTTCAAACTATTAAATACATAGGTTTGTTTATATATCTTACGGTCACAGAGAGATCACATTTCCGGGGAAATGATCATTGCTTATATGATAGTAGTGAGAGTTAATTTAAATCACTCATACCAAATTCATGGGAGCATATATTAATAAGTCATCCACAGACAGGTGTTTCGGCCTTTCACGCCCTTCAGTGTGACTAGGCACAACAACTATCCTTGGCTAGGGTCGAACTCCGACTGACGGTTTGCCAGCCTGATATCTTATCCCCTCGGTAGCTGTAGTGAGGCTGGTGTTTTAAAACTATTAAATACATAGGTTTGTTTATATATCTTACGGTCAGAGAGAGATCAAGTTTCTGGGGAAACGATCATTGCTTATATGCTAGTAGTGATATATATATATATATATATGCTTTCTTTCATTTTCTCCCTGTAGTCGACCGGAAGAGCAAAATCCACTAGGTGACATTATTATTATTATTATTATTATTATTATTATTATTATTATTATTATTATTTCACCATTCTTCGTGAATTTTCACAGCAGCGTAAAGCTGATGGTCTGAGAGACAGTAAGTCTCCTCAGTACTCTTCTAAGTATTCTAACTGATCTTGACAATGTTTGAATAGTCTCTTTTATTATTATCATTATTATTATTATTTTTGAGTTTTGAGTTTTCACATCAGCATTAGCTGATGTTCTTTCACTGGAATCTGTCTCCTCAGGTCTCCAGGACTCTTCTCAGTATTCTGGCAGATTGCAGCAGTGCAGTGTTCTGAATGGGTTCAATTCTTCCTCTCCTGATTCCCAAACTTTCCAGACCCTTTTCCAATCCTTTTGGGACTGTTCCAAGTGCACCAACCACAATTGGTATCAATTTCACTTTCATATTCCATAACTTTTTCAGTTCTCTGGCAAGGTCCAGATATTTGTCCATTTTTTCATTTTCCTTTAGCTTTACCCTGTGATCTGCTGGCACTGCAAAATCCACCAGTTGACAAGATCTTTCTTTTTTGTTTATCAACACTAGGTCTGGTCTTCTTGCTGGGATAAGGTGATCCGTTTTTATTTCAAAGTCTCAGAGAATTTTATGCGTTTCGTTCTCAAAAACAGATTCTGGTTTATGCATATACCATTTTGTTGTATGGTCAAAAATAATTTTTTTGCATTATTATTATTATTATTATTATTATTATTATTATTAGTAGTAGTAGTAGTAGTAGTAGACTACAATTGGTACCGCTTTCACCCTCATATTCCAATTGATTTTTTCAATTCTATAGCCAGGTGCAAGTATTTACGAATGAGCAATCCTTGCCGAGTTTCTTTCTGAGTTTGAGCATGAGAGTTCATTCCAATTACAACAAACTGCTCCTCCGAATCAAACGTAGTCATGAGCTCGGTATATCTTTTCATATCCGTTTTCAGAATAGAAACTACCACGTTACCGCCAACGACACGACAGAAGAGAAATGGAAAAGATTCAAATCGGCTTATGCCGCGTAACATAACGCTATATCGGCTTCCTGCTAAAGGTGTCATTCAAAATATCTGTCGCACACTCTCTATTTATTGATGTGATATTCGCATGGCTTATATTATCTGTAATCTATTACATATATATTAGCACTACTAGCAAATATATTCAAGTATTTAAGTTTTAATGTAATAAGATATTATATTAAATTCGAAAGGCTAATGAAACTACATAAGAATGCAAATAAAAAGATTTGAAACAGAGTGGGGTATAATCGAAAAATAGAACGACTGAAACTTACTCTTCAATCACTCCTGTCTTTCATTGCTAAATTTTCATAATCTAACCATTTAGTTAAATTTGAAAGTAAATGATAAAATTACTATCATTTATTCTTGTTAATGGATTAAAAAAAAAGATTTATGCCCGATATATTTGCTCATATTCATTAATATAAAACCAAATAATTAGAAATCAATAATACTAAGCACATATATATTAAAATCAAAATTGTAATATTAATATGCAAATTAGCCTTTCCATTCACACTGTAAACTGCTATTTTGTTGTATATATAAATACAATTGCCTGTTAGTAGTATGTAGATAAATCCAACAGTATTAATAACGTAAAACAAATTTATTGATAATTGTGGTTTAAATAAAAATAATTTCATGGAGAATGTGACGTAAATAACGAAAGGAATTGTGACTTGATTAGCGATATATATATTTACCAACCCCTCCGCACGACCAGGATGCGACACAAAGTCAATTTCTTAAGCGGAGTTTAACAGGTTTGAATTCAGAGTTTTCCTTCTCCTAGACTGGTTGCCTAACCAAGGTTAAAGAGCCCGGTCTGCCCTACTATTTACCCATAGCTGAAGGGAGAGTAGGATTAATACCTTTCCCAAGGGTATTAGCGCTAAGTGAAATACAGTTACCACGTCCAGGATTTGAACTCGGGGCGACGTGTTCATTTTCCATGACATCAACCATTACACCACGCACTTCCTACATTGATTAGCGATATAGTTTCGGTTACAGACGGACACACAATCTCCATTATTATAAGATAACGCAAGGTTATACGCATTTCTTGAAAACGTCTTTCATGTTACGAACTGCCGAGAAAAACGAACTTTAAATTAGAATTGGTTTCAGGAAATTTTCGCTTATTATTTTTCTCTAAACTTTTCATTCTAATTTTTTTCTTTCCATTTTGTAATCATCAAAAGATGAAAAGCGGTATTTATTTTTTTTTCTAACTTATCTTTCGAATTTTGTTATCAGGTGTTACCTGTTTGAAATTTCAAGATTATAAATACCTCATGAATTTCGTTCATCAAAAGAGAAAGAAAATGTGCACCGTATGCAAAAAAGAAGTTAATAAACATCAGCATTTATCTCCACACATCAACTTTTCGGCCGAGTACTGTTAATGATTATCATGCTACTGTTCCAAATTCATTAAAAATGCCTGGGTTTGTATAATTTAATAGAAGAAATAATAACGTGATCACCTGTCAACTGGGGCTGAAGAATACGCCAACATCTGTGCAGAGAGGTAATACCCTCCCCAATGGAGTCACTGATTGCCAATGGGTTGTGACCCATAATGCCTGATGACAAGATTGTGGTAGCTGGGCACTCAGGGACACGGGTATTAATTGGTGCCACTCCATTGTGGACCTTATTTGGACAAGATTGATGATCAGAGGCCCCATATGATCCATCGGCTCGTCATGACCTAGCATCTATATGAATTTCCCTACTGTATTCTTCTAATTGTTCTGATGGTCAACACCCACCACGTTTTATCATATAGGTACTAGTAGGTACTGGCTGAGGTTTAAGCACCAGTATTCATTGATACGTATAAAAATAATTATAATAATTTATACCAATTTATTAATTCACCTGAAGTTGATGAAAATTATATTTTGAACAAATTATATATAATATTTCACTGAATTTTTTAGATAAGGCTTGATAGTTAGTATTATTTGGATTACTCGGACTATTGTCATCATCTTCATTGTTACCTGTACAACATTTCGGCCGATGTGCTCTCCGGCCTTCTTCAGGTATTTCTTGTCGAACTCGGGAACTTTCTCGGATTTGGGAACCTTCCTTTCAAACTCGAGAACCTTGTCGTAACCGGGAGCCATCACGTAACTTTGAACCTAACCCTTTATTCAGTCCATGGGATTATCCTGTTCTCATTTCACCTCTACTTCAGCTATGGTTAGTGGAATTTTTTTTACTTCATATATTTCATTAGAATATGATTCCAATTATAAAACTTTATTCACTCATTTTGTTGAACTAGAAACCTATTAACATATTCTATTTTTAATGATAGTGTTTTCTATAATACCGTAAACCCAGTCGCCTGGGGCTGTACAATACGCCGACGGTACCTCTACAGAGAGGTAAGACCACCACCCTCAATGGAGCCACTTGTTGGCGACCCGTGATACTTAAGGACGGAATGCTGGTGGCTGAGCAGTTCATGAAACTCCTCTTTGACCTTAACTTGGGCTAGACGGGCGATCGTAGTGACCCCTCCAATCAATTGGCTGGTCACATCAGGCCTTGTTACCTATATGATTGTCCCAACCGTATTGTTCTGATGACAACCCCCATATCTTTTTTTTTCTTCCTTTCCTGAGTATGAGGTTAAACTGCATCTATTGGTGAGGTTCCAATTATGGAGCTCTGAGGAGTGTGGAGTACCCCTTCATTGCTATTACTCTCAAGTCTACACTGACTGGGAGGTAGTATCTGTTAGGATCCCATGTATGAGTTAAATAGATAAAAACTGAATTTTAAATAGATATGTTTAAAAAAGAATTTTAAAAAACTGAATATCAAGAAAGAATGAATAAAGAAACGTATTCGGCATAAAATAACTCAAGATTTGACATGCCGTAAAATCCAACCAACCAACCAACCAACCAAATAAACTAACGAACAAACTATCTTTATCTGCCGCTAAAAACTGACCAGTTTAATTATGTTTTATTTTTGTTTGTATAAATTAACTACCACCAAGAGTATTAAATTTAGGGTAGTTTAAGAGTTAACATCATTTGGTGCAGAGCACTTGTTTCTGCGGTCTAGGAATCCCTAACCAAAAAGTGGAAAGGGGACCTTTAGTTAGATTATCGCTGCCAGGCTGGTCAGAATGAGGCAACAAGCTGTGAGTTTCTATCTGTTGATATGTCTGTTTGTGAAGTTTCTGTATTTTGAGATTCTTTTAAATTGTTCTTCTTTGTTGTATTCGCTGTTATTAAATGCTATTTGTTTTCTTAAAGTTTCACGGTGTTAATTGAATAGAATTAATTACATCAGTAAGAATTTTCATGCCTTCACATTTATCCAGACCGGGGCTGCCGCTACACTATCTAATATTTAAAACAATCGCTACATCAAACTGATGTTTCTTTATATATTATAATTTATTTTTACGAGTTTTATGTTTCTTATTTTTGTTCAATACTTTGATTTATATATCAATTTCAGATTATAGCTTGTCTATATCCTTTGTTAATTGATATAGTTGTAAATCTCTTTGTTCAAGGAAAAAATGATTGGCCAAATCGGATTGATATTTTCTTATTTTTAAAAACGTTTTACTCGTGTCAAGATGAATGTTACCATTAAGAAAAATTAACTTATGTCTTCTGATATAGATCAACACGAACGTTTCCCATCTTGGGTTAAAAGAGAAGAGAATAGAAAAACAAAAAAAGGACTAGTATTACATATTGATTCATTTAATCACGCCAGTATCTAATATCTACAGATGCATATATATATTATATATATATACATACATCTAGCAATTATATATATATATATATATATATATACATACATCTAGCAATTATATATATATACATACATATAGCAATTATATATAATATATATATATATTATACCAATGTATATATATATATATATATATATATATTTATATATATATCTACCAAATTATATATATGTATACATACA
>CM042147.1:39037190-39042190 GCA_023376005.1 Doryteuthis pealeii | reverse complement strand
GAGAGAGAGAGAGAGAGAGAGAGTACGACAGGGAGAAAGCGGGATACTACCATAAGTATTTGAACAGATAGACAATTTGTTTCTCGTCGTTGGTTTTGAGATATACAACAGGAACAGCACACATTGTTTGTGAGTTTCGATTCTTGCTGGCTACTACATATTCTGGCTATGTTCTAAACAATGTTGTGCTTAGGAAATACCAATATAACAAGGTTATACTCAATGGAAAGTAGATGATTCAAGTTGATTGATTGTTTTTTTACGGTATATTTGGTTATTTAACGAATAAATAAGCATTTCGTTTTTATATGTTTTCAGGTAATCAATAATACTTTGTAACAAATTATATATTCAAGTACCCATTCAAATACATATTCTTAATATCAATATTCAAGTATCTGTTTCTAAGTTACGATATAAAATCTATTTGGTTTCAAATAACACTTCCTATTTAATGATAACAATTACTTGTTTGCATTTAGTTATATGGTTTCAAGTATTCCTATTACTAATAATTTACACAGTTATATAGTTTCAAGTATTTCAATCTAATACTAATGATGTGCCATTAGTTATATGGGCTTGAGGTCCTATGCCAGTCACGGTACTTGATAAGATGACTTAGTTCCATGACTACCTCATGTATCTCGGCTAGTTACTCTTTCGATGCCTTCTGTGCCCACCTCGTTTTCCTTTGATCCGCAGAACTGGATCGATGCAATTTGGTCGGTGCGTCTTTGTGACGGGTTGGTAGATAAGTGGAAATGAGCTGCCGTGTTTGTTGGTAACTCTAAGAATGACCCAACACACTGTTAACCAATAACAATGGTTTTATTATCATATATAATGGAGATGAATATGTTTTGCACACTAGGTCGGAGAGAAAAGACACGGTGAGGACCTTTGTCTGGCATTTTCTATGCTCTATAGCATTGAAGAATTCAGAAAATGTACACTTAGTTCTTTCATATAATTTTTCTTGGTGGCAAGGTCTATTTCTTCTAATGGCAATTTTCTTATTTCAGAATTCTGAAGAAATCTCGTAGCCCTGTTGACAAGCTTCCTTATGACGATCCAGTCTGATTGAACTTTTAACTATTCAGGGTGTCTCTTTTACATAGAAGAATTGTAGCTATTCTGCCATCATGACAAGGTCAGTGAATGCTATCGACCGCGTCCCCAAAATAAGCCTGCCCCTTGATTCTGACATCCCCGACAAACATATCAACTTAGGTCACTGCAGGTTACACAGTTTTACGTCAATCTAAAACACAATAAGTAAAATAAAAATTCATACAATATTTTGATTTTCCCATTTTAACAAAACCACTTCCTTTAACTAAGAAAATAACTTTTGCAATTTCCTCTTTCGTTTAAAAATTAGTTGACGCCAACAAAAATAACGCACCGTGTTATAGGTGCAAGTATTCCTATCTAATACTAATAATCTTCTCACTTTTAAGGTTTCAACAATTCTTTGTATTACAGATATTTTGCATAGATTTACTTATTTTCAAGTATTCTTATCTAATACAAATACTGTGCTGACAGTTATATGGTTTCAAGTATTCCTACTTAATACTAATAATTTGCTCAGAGTTATATGGTTTCAAGCATTTCTATCTAATACTGATAATTTTGCTCGCAGTCATAGGGTTTGCAAATATTCCTATAGAATACTAATAATTGCACATAATCTACATGGTTTTCAAGTGTTCTTTAGGTAACTAATACATTTCATAGAGTTGCAAGTTTTCAAGTATTCCTATTTTAATACTAATAATTGCTAGAGTTATATTGGTTTCTATTTGACATAGCACTAATACCTGTGGAAACGGCATGCCCCCCAGCTACTCTATCTTCAGCTATGGGTAAATAGTAGGTCGGATTGGGCTCTTAACCTTGGTTAGGCAACCATTCTAGGAGAAAAACACTCTGAATGCAAGTAGTCCCACCTAATACTAAAAATTTGCTCACCAATCATATTAGTTTCAAGTATTCTTATCTAATTCGAATAATTTCTCCTGTTATATGGTTTTCAAGTATTTCTACCAATACGAATACAGTTAACATGTTTTTCAAATATTTAATCTAATATTTTATTAATTTTCAAACAATTATATCCGAGCAATTTATATTTTTTTGAAGTAACAGTTTTTTCTAGAGTATTTCAGTTTTTAGATAACATTCTGTCCATCAAATATAGAATATTAACATTAATTTCTTTCGAGCAATTTAGTTTTTGCGATGATGTACTTATTTACTAATTGATTCAATGTTTGTATTTCCCATTTACAAAACGTGTTAATTATGGCTTCTTTTAAAACATCAGATTCTTTTTGCTACATTTGTGTAGGGCACACTTTCGTTTGAACAGAAAAATCCATACCTGATTTTGGGAAAAGATATATTTAAACTATTACTAGGATTAAGGTGAAATATAGCCCCACACAATTGTCAATTAAAACCTTGTGTGGAGACACCTTCTGAGAATGGACTAATGCGTAAGAGGAAATGCCTGAGGGTTGGTAGCCTAAAGTCTGGGTAAACAGAAAAACTGCCAGTTGAAGGCTGTTACTTTCTGATCTTGGTTAATATAAGAGCATTGAATGGACATAATCGGAGAAAATGGACATGTCTTGAACGACTCAGAAAAACGACCGTTGCAGATCAGTTGAACTACGAGGGGTGTCTGTTTTATAAATAGCTATTAAAAAAGCTATTATAATGGAAATTCGGATGTCTGATGTTTAGTACCGAAAGTACGTTTACTGCTACGTCAAGCAATAAGTTTACACCAATTCATTTGTCAAAATCTATAATACATAGAATAAAAATCTTATATGATAACGACATCTCTTAGGAAAATTCACGTTAGAAGATGCCTCAAAATCAACCCATGTTATAGTGTCTTTAAATTCCTGCAATGTGTCTTATATGATCACTAAAGAAATTAAGGATTCACATAATTCTAGTGGGTTAATTGCCATACTTGTTTAACAAAAAGCGGCGTTTAATAAGTATTATTAGGTGCCTATTGATTTTCTAATACATTGTTGTATTCTCCAACATATTAAAAACAACCTATAAATGATTTTATGTATAAAAATAATTAAAATGTTACAACACGCCATTATATCCAAAAAATTCCCAAACAGTAATTAAAATAATTGTAATATTTTTAAAAAGCGTTCTTATTTAATTCTTCAATCATTCTAATTAATCTATTTTATTATATCAAAACTTAAATATTACTCCGGAGTGTGCATATTCTTACTGGTGAATACAATGAATCAGTTGTTACTGTTAAAAATATACGAGGGGCAACTTCAATTTATAAAAAATCTGCTTTGTTACAAAAAAATAAGAAAGACTAAACTTCAGCTAGTAGTTTCCAGTTTGCAGTAAATAATAACAAAGCGCGCAAGACAGAGAGAGCCTTGTTTTAAATTGAACAGAGTTGTTGTGCCTATACGAGGTCGACTAAAAAAGTTCATAGGCATAACAAGCATACTATCATGAATGCGACCAAATGAGTTTATATTACAACATAGCACTTCCGTTACTTACATTTTATCCCATCAGACGATTTGACTCGCCTCATGTGGATGATTCTATATTTAAAAAACTATATATTCGGAATATGTTTATAGAATGCTATGAATGAAACTGGACAATCATAGATAATCATCGCAAGACAGAATGAAAAAATATGTTTTTATAGAATTGTATGATATGAACTGACATCATTTAGATAGTCATCGAACAGAAATGAAAAAATAGTGATTTTATTAGAAATTACTATGAAATGAACTCACAATATTAATAATTACATCGCAGACAGAAATGAAAAAATATGTCTTTTATAGATTGCTATTGAATTGAACTGACAATCATTTTAGATAATCATCGCAGACGAGAATGAAAAAATATGTTTTTATAGAATTGCTATGAATGAAACTGACAATCATAGATAGTCGATCGCAGACAGAAATGAAAAAATATGTTTTATAGAAATTGCTCATAATGATACTGACAATATCATTAGATATCATCGCAGACAGAAATGAAAAAATATGTTTTTGTATCAGAATTGCTATGAATGAACTGACAATCATTAGATAATCATCGAGGACAGAAATTGAAAAATATGTTTCTATAGAATGCTACTGAATGAACTGACAATCATTAGGATAATCATCGCAGACGAAAAATGAAAAAAATTAGTGTTTTTTAGTAGAATTGCTATGATGACGACCAATCATAGATTAGTCATCGCAGACAGAATTGAAAAAATATGTTATAGAATTGCATATGAATGAACTCGTACAATATTAGAAGTCATCGCAGACAGAAATGAAAAAATATGTTTTATAGAATTGCTTATGAATGAAAACTGACAATCATTAGATAATCATCGCAGACAGAAATGAAAAATATGTTTTATAGAATTGCATATGAACTGAACGACAATCATAGATAATTCACGCAGACCAGAAATGAAAATATGTTTATAGAATTGCTATGAATGAATGACAATCATTAGATAATCATCGCAAGACAGGAAATGAAAAATTATGTTTAGAATTGCTATGAATGAATGACAATCATTAGATAGTCATCGAGACAGAAAAATGAAAATATGTTATTATAGAATATGCTTAAATTAGAATGACTGATCAATCATTAGATAATCATCGCAGACAGAATGAAAAAATATTAGTTTAATTAGCTTAGATGTGACATCATTGTAGATCATCGCAACAGAATGATATGATATATATTAAATGCATATAGAATAAGATGCATACATATAATTAATCTACGAACAAGACAGAAATAAGAGAATTATGTTATAATTAAGAAAATGCTATGAATGAAACTGAAACAATATTAAGAATTAGTCATCGAACAGACAGATGAAAAAAAAATAGTAAATAATAGAATTGCTATGAATGAACTGCATCATTAGATAATCATCGCAAGTTCTCTCTCTTATT
>CM042147.1:38958623-39037090 GCA_023376005.1 Doryteuthis pealeii | reverse complement strand
GAGGATATTTGGCACATAATTACATGGTTTCACCAGTGTTCTTACGGTAACTAATACATTTCAAAGTAGTTGCAAGTTTTCAAGTATTCCTATTTAATACTAATAATTTGCTTAGAGTTATATGGTTTCTATTTGACATAGCACTAATACCTGTGGAAACGGCATGCCCCCAGCTACTCTATCTTCAGCTATGGGTAAATAGTAGGTCGGATTGGGCTCTTTAACCTTGGTTAGGCAAACCATTCTAGGAGAAATAACACTCTGAATGCAAGTAGTCCCACCTAATACTAACAATTTGCTCACAATCATATAGTTTCAAGTATTCTTATCTAATTCGAATAATTTCTCCCTGTTTATATGGTTTCAAGTATTTCTATCCCATACGAATACAGTTACATGTTTTCAAATATTTATATCTATATTTATAATTTTCAAACAATTATATGCCGGCAATTATATTTTTTGAAAGTAACAGTTTTTTTCTAAGAGATTTCAGTTTTTAGATAACATTCTGTCCATCAAATATGAATATACATTTATTTCTTTCGAGCAGATTTAGTTTTTGCGATGATGTACTTATTACTAATTGTTCAATGTTGTATTTCCCATTTACAAACGTGTTAAAATATGGCTTCTTTTTAAAACATCCAGATTCTTTTTGCTACATTTGTGTAGAGCACACTTTCGTTGAACAGAGAAAATCCATACCTGATTTTGGGAAAATTATACTTAAACTATTACTAGGGAATTAAGGTGAAATATATGCCCCACACAATTGTCAATAAACCTTGTGTGAGACACCTTCGAGAATGGACTAATGGTAAGAGGAAATGCCTGAGGTTGGTATGCCTAAAGTTGGGGAGAACAGAAAACTGCAGTGAAGGCTGTTACTTTCTGTCTGGTTAATATAAGAGCATTAATGGACATAATCGGAGAAAATGGACATGTCTTGAACTTAATCAGAAAAACGACCTGTTACAGACTCAGGTGAACTACGAGGGTGACTGTTTTTATAAATGCTATTAAAATTTATATAATGGAAATTCGGTGTCTGTATGTTAGTAACCGAAAGTACGTTACTGCTTGCGTCACAAATAAGTTTACCAATTCATTGTCAAAATCATTAATACATAGAATAATAAATCTTATAGTATAACGATATCTCTAGGAAAATCAGTTAGAAATGCCTCAAAACAACCCATGTTATTAGTGTCTTTAAATTCCTGCAAGTGTCTTATATATCACTAAGAAATAAAGGTTCACATAACTTCTGTGGATTAATTTGCATACTTGTTTTAACAAAAGCGGGTTTAATAAGTATTATTAGGTGCCATTGATTTCTAATATCATTGTTGTATTCTCCAACATATTAAAAACAACCTATAAATGATTTTATGTATAAAATAATTAAAATGTTAAGTATCTGGCCGCCATCCTTGGCCAGTTATAAAGAACTTAAAGTAAATAAGTAAGTAAGTCCCGAGTTATAGAATCCTTTGGTAAGTGAATAAGTCCTGTGATATATAATCCTTTGGTAAGTGAATACGTCCTGTGATATAGAATCCTTTGGTACGTCAATAAGTCCTGTGGTATAGAATCCTTTGGTAAGTCAATAAGTCATGTAATATAGAATCCTTTAGGTCCGTCGTCCAAGAAGATCCAAGTAGTAATGAGCTAAGATTAGAATCAACCAGTATAAATAATAATATCAGCAGCAGAGCACTGCCAGTGATTGGACAAGAAGTTGGCCACATGGTAGTCGGCGAGTCTATAAGTACAAGTAGGCATTTACAACACGCCTTATATCCAAAAATCCCAACAGTAATTAAAATAATTGTAATATTTTTAAAAGCGTTCTATTTAATTTCGTTATCATTCTAATTTAATCTATTTTATTATATCAAAACTTAAATATTACTCCCGAGGTGTGCATATTCTTACTGGTGAATACAATGAATCAGTGTTACTGTTAAAATATAGAGGGCAACTCAATTTTTAAAAAAAAATCTGCTTCTGTTACAAAATAAGAAAAAGACTAAAACTTTCAGCTAGTAGTTCCAGTTTGAGTAATATTTATAATAACAAACGCGAAGATAGAGAGAGCCTTGTTTTAATTGAACAGAGAATGTTGTGCCTATACGAAGGTCGACTAAAAAGTTCATAGGCTAACCAAGATACTATCATGGAATGCGACCAAATGAGGTTTTTTTTACAAACATAGCCACTCCCTTACTTGCGGTTTTATCCTCAGACATTTTGATGCTCATTGGGATATTCTATCTTTAAATATATTCGAAATATGTTTATAGAATGCTTGAATGAACTGACAATCATTAGATATTCATTCGCAGACCCGAAATGAATGAAATATGTTTTATAGAATTGCTATGAATGAACTGACAATCATTAGATATTCATCGCAGACAGAAATGAAAAAATATGTTTTATAGAATTGCTATGAATGAACTGACAATCATTAGATAGTCTTCGCAGACAGAAATGAAAAACACTGGATGGTTTCCTGTAGCTAATGGTGGTTCATTTTTGGCATGAAGGTTGTAAGATCATGAGAGCCTTTACAGTGATCTGTAAAGATCATGCGGTTGCTATGGACGGCATAACCACAATAATGTCATTTAAGTCTGAGATCAGTCGCATTTTTCTTTGGACCTTGAAATTAAAGAAGTACGTTACTTACCAATCAAAATTGTCATCTAACATTGACTTAATAAGATACTTATATTTAAATGTACATAATATGTCAAGCAGAAACCAAGCCAACATTAAGATTTTAAAAAGCACAACTCTTTAAAATACTATTAAAAAAGCAGAATAGAAAGAAAATAAAGAAATAATATATAATATTATTATAATATATATATATTATATATATATATAATATATAATATATGATGAGAGGTATCCAAACTGTAGTAAAGGGATGATTCTAATATGGATTTCTAAGATATACTGTATTATTATTGTATGATCCAGTATGTATAAATACAGTGAATCTTTAAATCACTAAAAAAGTGCTCAATGTATAATAAACTTTCTAGATTATATACAGAGCAATATTATCTTAGAAAGGAAGGAAAAACTCAACACCGTAGTCAACGCAGACAGAAATGAAAAAATATTATATAGGAGCAATTATGTGTAAGAATAAAAATGAACCGAGTCTAAGTTTTTTTCCAAATAAAAAACTTAAATGTCTTCGTCGAAATCTTAGAGAAAATTTCAAAGTAAAAATTATTGTTCTTCTGAAAAAAAAAGGAAAAGTTTTCATTTTTTTTTATTTCTTTTCAAAATTGAATATCATTAAAATGATTCAGTCTGTACTTTTTGTCTGTCATAAAGTTCTGTATTTTTTTATCAAACCCAATGACTTAGAGTTTTTTGTTTATTACATTCTATTCAAAAAGTTTCGGGCTGTTTATAAATGCCTGCCATATTTGGATAACAACTTAATTTTCCTTCTTTTTTGAAACTAAATTCGAAATAAAAGAAAATTCTTTTTATTTCACTTAAATATTTCCTGCATAAAAATAACTTCCGCTTCTTTCTACTGGCATTGTACAACTTGTAAGAAAATGATTTCTTAGAAAAAAGAAACAAGTCAATAAAAAAAACAAAACAAAGAAAAAAGATGACCAACATACAACCCCTTCATGAAGACGATCGTGGTATAATGGTCGTCGCCATAGGAAATAGACACGACAACCCGGGTTCAATTCCTTGACGAGACTGTTTGAATTTTACATAGAGATAATATCATTAAACAAGGTAAAAATTAAACTATTCTCCCTCCAACAGATGGATTCCTGCCTTTCCTAAGGACATTAGCACTAAGTGAAACACAACAGCCTCGTTCAGGATTTGAATTGCTGTCAACAATTCTATTTCCTACGATTACAAGCGTTACGCTACGTGCAACACATTTGCATATATTTATGTATGTTGGTAAGCATTAATACCCTTGGGAAAGGTATGTATCTGATTATTCTCACGCCAATTATGGCTGAATAACAGAACAGACTGGGCTCATTAACTTTGGTATGGCAACCGACCAAAAGAGAGGAAATGCTGAACTAAAACTTACTAAAACTGCACTTAAAAGTTGACGTGTCCTATCCTGCTCGGCCGAAGGATTTGAGTAAATATGGCCTATCAATCCACGCATGTCAATTATGAAGTGCCGTTCATGTCCACGTTAAGATAACACACACACACACACACACACACACACACACACACATATATATATATATATTATATATATATATATATATATATATATATAGAGAGAGAGAGAGAGAGAGAGATAGAGAGATAGAGAGAGAGAGAAAGAGAGATAGATAGGTAAGTTGGTGGTTGTAATGATTCTATTCAAGAGCTTTTTAATATAACCTATTAGAAATTATCGATCTATTTGAAGAGCTCAATGTATACATGTTGATAATATTTAATAATAATTTGCCATAATTATAAGATTGATAAAGAAAATACTTAGATATTGAACATGTTAACGGTTATAAATTTATTTCAACTGAAGTATTCTCGACTTTGAGAATGTTTGGATGCCCGGACTGTTAACCTTAGCCGTTTAAGCCATTTCCTTATCAATGATTTAAAAATAAATAAATACATAACAGTTTATCTATTACATTTTAGTAATATTATAATATGAATTCAGATCATAAAAATTATTGATAAGGATAATAGTTAGTTTCCTTGATAGTTTCAATTATACATAAATAGTGTTGTTAATTTTAATTGGTTGGTATAATAATAATAATAATAATAATAATAATAATAATAATAATAATAATAATAATAATAATAATAATAATAATAATAATAACAATATTTTATTTTATTTATTTATTTATTATATTATTTTTTTCGTGATTTCTATAGTAATAATATTAATTTTTTACCTTTTATATTTTTATCTCTTTATATTTTTACATTTTTATTTCTTATTTGATATTAGATTTATATATTAAACTCTAAATTAGACTAACTTGAAGTTAAAAATACCCTTTTAAATCATTTCATAAAATTTAAAAAATTATAAATAAATTCTAAACAATTTTTATTTTATTTTTACTTATAAAAAATATACATATGTATATCTTTTTTTTTATTCAATTGTTTTTTTGAGAATGTCAGTTTAACAGGAAACTGGATATACATTTGTATCTCTTTCTTAGGCTTAGAATTGTAAATTTATACTTGATGTCTGACTATATTTGATGATCTTCTCGTGAAATTTTCTTTGGGTTAATTACTTTATTTTTTTAATGTTTCATCTGAAGAGACTGGACTCCTTAAGGAGTTTTTATAAATTTCTTGAAAAATGTTTAAAAGCCTTTTGGGTTTCTGGTCGAAATAATTATACGGAATAATGTTATAAAGTTTTTCTTTCTTTGAAAGTTAAATATTGCTCTGTATTTAATCTAATCTAGTGATTATTATACATTGAGCTCTCTTTAGGGATTTATAAAAATCCTTGTATGAATATAATGTTTACAGCTACAAAAGCATGGCAGTATGGTTATATAGTGAGTTATTGAAGATCCTAAATAGAATCATCCTTACCAGTTTTGGATACCTTACACACCACACACACACACACATATATATATATATATATAATTATATATAATATATATATATTGTGTGTGTGTGTGTGTGTGTGTGTATGTGTGTGTAAATTGTCATAATTTTCAATCATAAATTTCTTGCATGCACTTGTTCTTACGTGTTTTAGTCTACTGTGCAGTAAACTGTCCGTGGGAAAAGCACACCATGGCTAAATCTTTCAGAAATTTGAGAACGTCATATTGCACTGCTTGGCATTCACATTGGAAGCTCCAATACAAAGATTTCAGTAAGTTGAGACAATTTGAGACATACAGTCGTATTAATTTCATTTGTCAATAATTTGACCATTCAGCATTTTTAATTTGGCTTTAAATGATCCTAATAATTATAAAAATCATGGTATTTAACAGAAAATCAACTTTTAAATTAAAAAAAATATGAGCAAAAAATGTCATAGATGACACACACACACACACACACACACACACACACACACACACACCACACATATATATATTATGTGTGTGTGCATTTATATATGTATATATATATATATATATATATATAATATAAGTATCTAATTGCCGCTTTAACTTCCCGTCACAATGGCGTCAGTAATAATCCAAAGTGCTCAATATATTACAAATACAGAGCAGTAATAATTACTACTATATTATTATTAGAGGAAAAAAGATCCTTTATTTTTTCATATATATAATATATATTATATATATATATAATATAAGAGTGAATGTGATACTAATTGTAGGTGGTGCGCTGGCAATGACCCTCAAGCTTTGAAAAAATGTAAGAATTGAAAATTAGAGGAAGGAGCGAGAGCATAAAGATCACAATATTTGGTAGGATCAGAACAATCCTGGAGACCTGAGGAGCCATCATTCAAACTCCGATGAAAGATCAAAACATCGCATGAGTGAAATACATAGTTAATTTCAAACGTATATAAGAATTATTTTAAATTTTGGAGGAAATATGTTTTCTCTTCATACTAGTTGAGCATATAGAATTTCAACGAGCCCTGCTCGGAATAATGATATAATTCAATGTTATAAATAAGCATTTGAAGTCAAGGTAAGCAAACCAGATAAGGAAAATATGTGAACAGTTTTTTTTTTCTCTCCAGAAAAATGGTAATTTAAAACCCAAGTGGAATGAAAACTAGTAGAATATTGCCATGGAACTTCATAAATTGTGGAATTTTCAGTTTCATAGATGTCAACATGGAATGGATTGCGAAAAAAAAAAAGTGAAACAGCTGGAAATCTGAGAAAATATTTTTTTTTAATGCAGTATGACAGTAAAACGAATGAATAAAAAAATGGGAGATTACTAGAAGGGAGACAACTGTGACCTAATTTCATGCAACACCTGCACATACAAATACATCAAATGATGGTATATATTCTAACGAAAAAAAAAAGAAGATTAAAAAGAGTAAAAAATAGACAGCGAATTGGTAGACAATGGTTTCTAGATGACTATAAAAGCATTGGAACATAAAGGTTACGGTTATCAGTTGTAGTTAGTACCAAATACCTAGAAATGTGACAGTGAGAAGTAAGGTCCAAAGGAAGATTTCAGACTATTGAAATAGGCTAGAACATTGTGAAGAGTCTTATTTGTAAGAAGAGTAACACGAATCGACCGTCCCATACGACGTACGAAGTCCAGAATGCAAATAGGATATGGACTCGTCAACCCGAGTTCAATTCCTGGATGAAGCTGTTAGAATTTCACATGTCGCTAATACCCTTGGGAAAGGTATGAATCCAATTGTCCCTCCAGCTATGGGTAAAAAACAGGGCAGACTGGGTTCTTTAACCATGCCTAGGTAGCTAGTCAAGGAGAAGGAAAACTCTGAAACTGTTAAACTCCGCTTAAAAAATTGACCTTGTGTCGCATCCTGCTCGTGTGGAGAGGTTGATATATATATATATATATATATATATATATATATATATATATATATATATATATAATTTTATTTCACTAAGTAGAGACTTACCGACGGCCTGCCACTAATATTTGCATAACATCACAGCGGTCACTCTAAGTTAACTATCAATAAAGAGAGATTACTCTAACCTACCCAGACATTATTGACCTCAAGGGACATGTTTAAGCCGGACAACAATGAAAAATCACCAGTTAAAACTGGTGAGAAAAATGCGCAATAATAATAATAATAATAGCAAAATTGGTAAGACCCAGCAAATAGTAAATGTAAACTTTGCGGTAATAGAGATGAGACTGTAAACCATATACTCTGCGAATGTAGCAAACTAGCACAACTGGAATGTAAAACTAGACACGACGGGTTGGGAAGGTGATCCATTTGGATTATGCAAAAAAATTAATTTTGACCATACAACAAAATGGTATATGCATAAACCAGAATCTGTTCTTGAGAACGAAACACATAAAATTCTCTGGGACTTTGAAATAAAAACGGATCACCTTATCCCAGCAAGAAGACCAGATCTAGTGTTGATAAACAAAAAAGAAAGAACTTGTCGACTGGTGGATTTTGCAGTGCCAGCAGATCACAGGGTGAAGCTAAAGGAAAATTAAAAAATGGACAAATATCTGGGCTTTGCCAGAGAACCGAAGAAGTTATGGAATATGAAAGTCAAAGTTATACCAATTGTAGTTGGTGTACCTGGAACGGCCCCAAAAGGATTTGAAAAGGGTCTGGAAAGTTTGGAAATCAGAGGAAGGATTGAAACCATTCCGAACACTGCACTGCTGCAATCTGCCAGAATACTCAGAAGAGTCCTAGAGACCTGAGGAGACTTGCTGTCACTCAGACTCCAGTGAAAGACTATCAGCTAATGCTGATGTGAAAACTCAAAAGGAGTAAATAATAAGAAGAATGATCTGGGACATCGAGATATAACTCAAACAAGACCAGAAAACCAGACATAGATTAATAAAACTTGAACAAATATCTGAACTTTGCCAGAGAACCAATGTTGTGTGAAGGCACCTCATGTAGTGTAATGGTTAGCAAGGTAAATTAGCAAACCATTGTTAGCGAGTTCGATTCTCGTTGGGGACCTCATCCTTTTGGCCTTATATCGCATCTAAGTTAAGATTACTAAATAAAAGGATTTCCCGGGTGATGCAATGCTTTTGTTCCTTTGTTTAATGGCATATCAACCATCTTGGGTTATCTAATACCAACACTATTCTTGAAGGACATAATTTGTACTAATTAAACAGTAGCTAAAAGAATACATTTCCTTATAATAGGGTTCATAGATGTCTTACTACTATGTTTCAGTACAGCAAGTTAGTCACTACTTCCTCCGATGTAATAGTTTGGAAGCTAGATTAGCAGACAATTGTTAATGATTTTAATTCTCACTGGACGCCCCATACTTCTGGTTATGTGCTCAGTAAGCTCAGTAAATGTCTATATTCGGTGGAAAGCACTGGCTGATGAAGGTCTGTTAAGTATCTGGTCGGCATCCTTAGTTCCAGATGTAGTAAGCAAGTAAGCAAGCCAATAAGAATCCGGTGTTATAGTATTCTTTGTAAGTCCGACGTCCAAGATGGTCCGTATAGCAATGAGCCAAGGTTAAGAATCAGACCTCTATAAATACACCAACATCAACAGCAGCACTGCCAGTGATTGGACAATGGATTGCCTTCGGTGGTCACGTGGTAATCAACGAATCTATATTTAGGAGTAGGCATCTGTCACACGCCTTATATACAAAATATTCCGGGCACCTCATGTGGTGTGATGGTTAGCAAGCTAAATTAGCAGTTCGATTCTCACTGGGCGCCCATACTTCTGGCCGTGTGCCGCATCTAAGCTATGCTTAGTAAATAACTATATACAAAATATTCCAACAAGGTCCGGTTCCAGGTGAGTGCTTTAACGCTCAGAGTGAATCTGTACACATTACACCCAAAATGAATAAAGACGGAGTCCTCTTAAAGTAGTGGCTGACGTGCTGGACTACGAAATCGTAGTGAACGAGTTCAAACTCCAGTAGTGTAATAACGTTTACTCTCGGGCTATTACCCTTGGAAAAGGTATAAACCACTTCATTTCCCCCAGCTATGGGTTAGCTCAGTCGGTAGAGCGTTCGGCTAGAAACCACAAGGTTCCTAGTTCGATACCGGTCCTCGCCGACTCAGCGTATGAGTAGCACAGGGATCTGTTCGGTAAAGTAAGGAGTTGATGGTAGGTGTGGCGCTCCACCTCAGATAATCTCCTTGGTCTAGCGCTATTGAAAAGGGGATAGACTCCCTCGCTGATTGGCTGATACCGACATTAGGCCGCCCCAACGACTTTACTTACTTACCTGTGGGTTAAACAGTACTACTACATTACTTCTACAAACAAAAAAAAGAACAACAACAAAAAAAAAACCAGGTCGAGAAATATCGTATGGTTCCAGCTTTCATTTGATATGACTACTAAAAATAAATTGGGAAATGACTTTTTCAAAATATTTAAAAAATCCTTTCCTGAGGCATATCGCCTCAGGAAAGGATTTTTTAAATATTTTGAAAAAGTCATTTCCCAATTTATTTTTAGTAGTCATATCAAATGAAAGCTGGAACCATACGATATTTCTCGACCTGGTTTTTTTTTTCGTCTCAGGGAAAGATTTTTTAAAATGACAACGTGACTTGGTAATTCTTCAGCCAGGATCCTTTTCCCATCTTGCCAGTACAGTGTAACCAGTCGACGGGGTGGGGATGGAGTAATAAGCTTTATTGGGTGCATCAGTTCTGTGAAAGGAACATTTTTTTTTCTCTTGCTCATCAATATCTTTTTTTTGTTTTTGTTTTTATATAAATTCGAAAGATTGATAGACAATAAATTTGGCGTGCGAGTTCTTATATTTATTCAACCAGACTTAAAGCCAAGTCAGCTGGTAAAGAAAGGGCAACAACAACAACAACAACAACAACAACACCACCACCACCACCACCACAAAAAAGACAAATAAATAAAGCTGAATTTTTCTTGTCCAGAGCTGCGGTTTTCGGTGAGAAATCTCCATTGTTTGCTGCCGCTTTCTTTACTCCGTTCTGTCTGTCATGATGAATAAAAGTCAGTAATGAAGAGACGAGGTCTTGCTTGCTGATTATTTCTATTTCTTGTATTCTGTGGTGTATGTGTTGGGGCGAGGGTTGGATGAGCAGCGCGCGGTGACAGGAGTAAAGTGGCTGCCCATGGGTGAAAAGAAGTTACGAATCTACCTACATTGCAATATGAAAACTTGCAAGTACACAGGGAATTCGAAAGTATTTACTACTGATATTTTCTCCGAAAACAAATTCTCATGATAATTCTTATCAGCAAAGATTCAATTATCATCATCAGGTCTTGCTGGTAGCACGAATATGCATGAATATCTGTGTTGCATACTGGTTTCAAATTCTATGTTAAATAGCGGCTTCTTCAAACTCACGCTGCTAAATCGTGTATCTGCATACGTAGCGGGTATCGTCACTAACCCTAGACGATATATATAGTAGTCAGATACTACCAACTACTGGACTTCAATAAACAACAGATACGTATGTACAAAGAGAGGACCCTTCTTTATTTTCTTCGGTGTGTGGGTGTTGAAGGCGCAGAGTTTACAATGAGTGCCCAAAGCTTGACGATGACTACTACTAACCTTGGGGTGACTGGCGATCTTGGGCAAAGGGGTGGCTGGTGGTGTCTCACCGCCCTTGGCCGCGACGAACCGTGTCGACGGCCGCTCCTTGTGCGCTGTTCGCCGTCCGCTCTCTGACTCTGCCTGGTGGCTCGAACCCTCAGACCCTTTATATTCATATACACTCCTACGCATATTTATCTTTTGGTCTGATAACGGACCCCTGCTATATATTTCTTTATCCTCTCCCCGCATCTTTGACCGGAAAGCCTCGCTTCCGTTTTTTAACTTCTTTGTTCGCCTCTACCGGGAAAAAAAGTCCTGTGTAACTTTTTTCGTCTTTTCTTTGTTTAATTTAACCAGAAATTCCTATTTCCGTTTGTACAATATACAACATCTGTCGCCGACTGTCTCTATCGGTCATTGTCCCCGGGAGATCCTCTGTGCAGCATCAAGAATCCGCACAAATCAATGAACGTCGTCGCTGGAAGCCCACACTGACGTACCATGTGCAGACCACTTATGAGTTTCTCCTTGCTTCTCCAACAGTGTCCTCTATGTTTTCTTTGTCTTACTCGGATGATTTGTGTGATAGAGAGCTTGTTGCCGTACGGTTTCAATGATTCGTTTAAGACAGCACGCAGCATTCTTGTGCCAGTCCCATCTAGTTAATTCTCTTGTCAGTTAGGGTTCAAGTGATGCAGCCGTACAGTATCACTGACAAAACAACGGCTTGGAAGAATTTTCGCTTTATATTATCAGTAAGATCAGACTTCCATATGATTGATAATCTGTCTATAGCTTTCTATGCTTTTTTCTATGCATGCATTAACATCTCTTTCTTTGAATGAGATATTACTACCTAAGTACGGGAACTGGTCCACCGATTTTAGCGGCATATAATCATCTATAAAGATGCCTCTATCTTGTTTAAAACACATGAACTCAGTTATGGAAAGAGAGAAGTTTTGCGAGGAGTGGTGAAATTTGTAATGCGAACTCATCTTAGAAGTGCCCCTGACTTTGATTCCGGTATCATATTTTATATTTAATTAAAGATAAGATACTCCGGACACGACTCAGCTGAATCGGAATTATAATGAAGATGCATACTAAGGTTTTGATTGATTGATTAATTCTAACGGTAATTCAACCCATCTAGGGTTATTTCATGCTTCAGGGTTAGAAAATCATGTTCTTTGTGCGGTTATATTTATGTTTATTGTGTAGGTGTTTCTTTGTTATGTTATGGCATATCAAGATTTGAGGGTTATCTACAGCCAAACCCATCCTTGTAGAAACACAATAGTGGTACTATTTAACCCATAACGGAGTTATTTCTCAGGACATTATATTTGTACACGGTTGTATTAAATATGAACAATTTTTAGACATATCTATTTGACCAGCAGATATAAGCCTATTTTTATTTCGTCATACAACCTGTAATAGCACGTGCGATACCCTGCCCTCATCAGCTGCCAACTAGGAGTGATAACACAATTTCGGTAGCTAAGACAGGGCTGCCACTTCCTAGCGCTACCACGCAGCTTTCGCCACCGGACAGGGTATTAAAAAAATAAGATGAAATAATGCAGAGAAGAAATTATGAGACCCGTTCATCGGAGATGTTTTGTTATCAGTTTGTTATTTAAAAACGCGTTTGTTTTCGGCCGTTGAGTTGATTACGCGATTGCAGATATTACGTAACAACACGGGAATGATGATTCCGCGCACGTATCATTCGTCCACTGAATTCTTGGCTTGCTAGGCATGTCTCCAGGTTGCTACCGCTCAGCAATGGGCTCCTGGACACTATGTGAGTGTTCCTGGTTCATAAGCCCATCATTCGATTTACATTCTATAGGAGAATTACGTCGTTCGTACCAGCATGCCTTGTGGATTCGTAACTGGTATTACCACTCCGGGTCAGAGTAGACCTGGGAGTAATGTCAATGAAGGGGTGCTCAACACTCCCCAGATCTTTAGAATGCATCGGTTGCAGCTTAGGGTCATAACCAGGACATCACTTTTGCAGAAGATGAAGTAGAGCATATTCGAAGAACGACTGAGTGGTAAATGTGATCCACTAGAAATTCAAAAGAAATTATTTTTTTAACATTATGACTAATGGTAAATGCACAAATCAGAATCCGTCCTAGAAAAAAAGACGCATAAATTTCTCTGAACTTTTGAGACACAAAAGGATCATCAAATCACGACCAAGAGACCAGGCCTAGTATTAATTAAAAAAGTAAAAAGAAATTAAACACACTTATATATATATATATATATATATATATATATATATATATATATATATATATATATATATATATACAATGATCTGTGTTCTGTCTCTCATCATCAGAGGCATGATATCTATTGTCATATTCTACCGTCAACGAAATGACAAAGCTAATTCACCTCTTATCTAATACCCTTCTATTTTGCGTAATGATAAAAATATCCTTTTTTGCAAAAAGATAAAAAAACAAATAATAAATAAATAAATAAACAAATATAGATAAAAGAACTAATTTTAGATTTCTTCGAATCAATTTTGCTTTTGATTGAAATAATTCCTGTTGCTGAAAAGACTTCCGAAAATAAAAGTAATCATTGATATTGTATTGGGATTTGAACCCACGGGACATTACGTCCAGGAACTGAAAAAGGTAATTTGTTTTATTGATTACCGGTATCAGTTTAATTTGTTGATTAGCAAAACAAAGAGTATTAATAGTTATCATATTAATTAATTAGCAATCAATTTAGCTTCGAACAGGCAATGTATGTTTATTTTTTTCTTGGACGAATTAGATTTGCTGGAGAATTCTTAATGGTAAACAATTTTCTCTCCAAAACTAAAGACCTTTTCATGAACAATCAAACATTAATTACCCAATCAATTATTTTATTTTCTAACATTTCAATGTTCAGATCAGACAGGACTGACTACAGAATTGATGCTGGTTCAACATGAAGTTATGGATTTAAAGCGCTGGGTAACCTCACCCATTTAAACGAAAAGACATATTCGTAGGCCTCTCTGTAATACCATTGCTACACAGGTTGGAGAACTATAAAAAGAAAGAAAAAACATTAAAGAAACAACTACACTAAAAATGTAGATATAAATTCACAAAAGACGGGTTGACATACCATTAAGATAAACCAATCAATCAAATTGAAGCAGATGGATCTTTGTGACAGATGTTTCTCATTTCACGAAACAGAAAGGGTTGTTGTGTGATGATGATGATGTCGAACCACGCAAACGTTTAAAAGAAATGACAACAGCTAAGGCAAGAAAAATAACAAAATGATTAAAATTTGCTAATTTTATTTTGGTTATAACAAATAAATCAAATAATAAATACAAAAATATAATAAAAGCAAAAATTGAATTGTTATTTTACTTGGATAGATTTATTAATTTACATACATTGTTGTGTTAAAAGATATAAAATTAGTTCCGTAGATAGATGGTTTTATATTCATGCAAATTTGCCCTTGTGGTATATATATTTGCATATTTGTAGATGTGTGTCAATCTCTGTCTAATGCATGTACTTCATAAATATGCAAATAACTATCTATATCATATACATCTTCACACACACACACACACACACACACACACATATATATATATATATACTAGCAAAAGTACCCGGTCCATGACTGGACTAAAAAAAATGTTAACATCAGGTATTGAGTGGGTAAGAGAGAGAATAAGAGGAAAAATGATTTATAGAATTAAAATAATGTAATCCTTAACTTTTGAGTGTTTTTAATATAATTCTATTTTTCAAAAACTGTTTTGTACATATGACAAAAACTTCAATTCGGTTCCTAATTGCTTGCTTTTCTTAATTGCTTGTTGCATTAAAGTGATAAAAATATCAATTTAATTCATTTTATTTTTTACCCCTAGGAAGTAACAATTAAAATATTTATCTCAGAAAATAAAAGTGATTGAATGGTAAAGTTCTTGCGTATGTATATGTGTATAGGCTGGTTCTTGTATGGATAAAGAATGTCATTGTATATGTGTTTCCAAAAATAGTAGTAATTTTGAATGGTAAAGAGATCGAATTTCTTACGAGCGAACGTTGCCTCCAAATTGTCTTCGGACAAAGCGAGTTTTGGTCGCCGCAAAAGTAAGGATAGGCTTGGTATGTGGTCTAGCTAGTGAATTCCAGGTGATTCAGACCGTACCGTGAGTCCACGAGAGATTGTGTCTCCGGTGGTTGTGAAACCATGAATACCTAATTAACAAATTTTAACTTTGTTCATATCTGCGATGGTGGCAAAATCAAATCCGAGTTTAAGTATTTCATTTTAGCGGGAATCACCCTAGTTGGCTAAATAACACAATTAATTTACCAAACTCAACCGGAAAGGGTACATTGAGTCTCTTCTGCACAAAAGAAATTTGGTCTGATGATTTTTAGCCTTTGAAGAATTAACTTTCTGTCAACACCCACACCGTAGATTTTAAGTGGCAAACAGCGATCTGGATTTTTGGATAACTTTTGGATTGCGAATATTAACCACCGTTTAGAGAAGGGTCATTGGCTGCATACTGGAAAATATTTGCATATATCCATATGAACATGTGTGGTGGTCAAACATTAAACATGATCTTATCTCGTATTTTATGCCTCGAGGTTTACGTCTTTCTGCGTAGTTCAGCTCTGAGATCAACTCTGACCCTGTAAGGTGAAGACACGAAACAGAAGCTGATTTACATACTATAATAATTAAAGGCCAATCTGCCATTCAACTAGAATCCTTGAAAGGAGATGGCATATGATGGTCTACACTTATTGGCAATATCTATTGAAAAATTTACTATCTTACCGTTTGAAGATTGTTAAACACATGATACTTAAGTAACAGATATATAATATCCATACTTTTATAATTGTAAACTTTATACCTGATCTGATATTATAGTATTGAGCACTCTTTCTATGCAAATATTTTTTATCATTTATGTCTCCCATTATATTACATAATATAAATATATATATATAGACCAGATGAATTGCGAATGAGTCTATTTGGGACCTTCTTTATATATATATATATATATATATATATATATATAATATATATAATGTGTGTGTGTGTGTGTGTGTGTGTGTGTTTGTGCGTGTCACTGATATTTGTTTGCTAATTAGCAATCATCCATGTTTTCTAGGAATTCATAGTCATTGTTTCTGAAAATTATTCAATGAAATATTTGATGATGAAAAATTGTAATACAGAACATAATAGCTCAAGATTTGCTGGATAAGATGTCAGAACAAAACATTTTATCGCATACCAGGCATTCAAAGTATTTTTCCCCAAAGCAAAATTTCTCGAAATTTCAAAGAGAAATGCTTATATTTTGCATGGATGTTTAAGAAAACCGAAAGTTATGACGGCCAAAGCATTGTTACTATATGTGTTCTTAATTTAACTCCCAAAAATTCTCTCTAAGAGTTTCGTCCTTCTTTCTCTCAGTGACAGCTTTTCTCTCTTTCTCTATCTCTTATTCCAATCTCCTTTCTTTTTCTCTATGCTCGCAATTTGCTCGCATTTGTCTTACTTAAAAAGTAGCCTCTTCTGTATATTTGCTTAGTCTTTTATACATGTAGTAAATCCGATCATACTCTCTGAATCTTCCTCATTTCTGGTCTAATACATATATACAACATACACTCCCATTCGATTTGAGACGTTTTTCTCTCTCCCTTTTAAGGTTAGCAATTTTTTGCCTTTACTTTCTATATTGAAATAGGTCTAAGATTAATAAAGTACGAGTTCATTCTAAAATAATTATACCTAAAAGTTAAAACAAAAAAATGGTCTAATAATCACGTATAATGAATGTTACTGAAATATTCTAATTCAGAGGGCTGCATATTTGCAAACCAAAAAATGGTAAAATGAAAGTTGTTTATGGCAGATCAGTTCACAGTTTTGAGTCATGTCCCTAGAGTATTGGTAAAAAAAACAATGGTAAAAGGAAAACTGATTAGTAACAAAGTTTAAAAGGTAAACCGATTGTTTAAAAAATTGGTAAAAAGAAACAAGTTGTTGGTGGAATGAATCGGTTCAGATTAGTAAAAAAAACAATGGTAAAAGAAAACTGATTAGTAACAAAGTGTTAAAAGGTAAACCGATTGTTTAAAAAATTGGTAAAAGAAACAAGTGTTGGTGGAATGAATCGTTCAGATTAGTAAAAAAAACAATGGTAAAAGGAAAACTGATTAGTAACAAAGTGTTAAAAGGTAAACCGATTGTTTAAAAAATTGGTAAAAAGAAAACAAGTTGTTGGTGGAATGAATCGGTTCAGATTACTGGACGAATGAACGGAGAACCAAAAAACAAAATCTGGTAGAAATTCTCATTTCATTTTTTTTCCCGCAGCAGCAATTTTTTAAAGGAGGAAAACAATTAATCAGTGTTACACTAAGATAACTGAAAATGAATTCATTATCTTCTCCTTGCCACCAAAACTTGAGGTCAAGATGTCGCCTACGTAATTGCACTCATCTCCCTAGTTCAAACTTACCGTAAAAAATTTCTAGCTCATCATTTTTATCAAGTAAAAAAAACAAGCTGTGTTACATGAGAATATAGTCCTAAAGAAATTGATGAATTAATTGATTGCTTCGTTGATTCTAACGGCATGTTAATTAAGTTACGGTTATTTCATGCCTGGAGGTTAAGGAATTGCGTTCATTGTACATTCAGTTTTTGTGTAGTTGTTTATTAAGCCCTTTTCACAGGGTGATATAATTTTAAGACCTTTCAACCTATCTAAAGAAATGATACTGGAATTTGTTACGTAGTGTTACAAGCATGTTGGTTATCTTCTTCATATTTCGTGAAATGAAGGTGTAGCAGAAATAACACTTCTGTATTCATACAGTATTGTAAAAGGATTCGGTTGTGTCGTTTTCTAATGTATTGTAAGAACATTAACATCTTATAAACTTAAAAGTAATGTTCCCCTTTGGACTCCTACACATGGGCACACCAGAGTAGGCCAACCAGCAAAAACTTACATACAGCTATGTGTGTGTGTGTGTGTGTGTGTGTGAGTGAGTGAGAGAGAGAGAGAGAGAGAGAGAGAGAGAGAGAGAGAGAGAGATAGAGAGTGTGAGAGAGAGAGAGAATGAGAGAGAGAACAAAACAGATAGAGAGAGAGAGAGAGAGAGAGAGAGAGAGAGAGAGAGAGAGAGAGAGAGAGAGAGAGAGGGGACTACGAGGATGCTCGGTTGCTGTTTTCATCAAATTCTAGAAGCAGCACCCAAAAAACGATAGCTTTACCTAACATCACATCAAGTGAGACGAACGAAGACATGCTGGACTCTGCTGGAGAAGTCTGGTTAAAACTCGTATCCTTTGGAATGCGAAAAAACACGACTTAAGAGTAATGCGGATGCCTGTCTTGATTCAGGTTCCTAGAATCAAGAAATATTGAGTGGTTTCTGATTTCAATAAATAGACAGGTCAAAAACAAGTCGGGTGAAGCTTTAGATGGTTCCAGTGTTACGAATTCAGAAGGATACATATTTTTAGAGAAAAAACAGAGTCAAAGAAAGAAGGGACGTTTGCACTGGATGTGTTAACAATATTCTGATGTCTTCCAGGTAGAATGCCCCTGGTAGACTGCTCCCTGATAAATAAAAAATATCTAATCCAGAAAGCAAATAATGTGTGAAGCTTAAGACAATAAAAAATGATAAAAATCGTGGAATAAAAATTTCGAAGATTATCAAAATTCTCATTGCTCTTAATCTAGTTATTTTTCTAAACTAATAGTATCTGCCTTGTTGATTAGTAAAAACAGGTTTCAATTCAGAGTTTTCCTTCTCCTAGACTATTTGTCCAACTAAGATTAAAGAGCCCAGTCTGCCCTACTATTTAGCCATAGCTGCAGGGAGAGTAGGTGGATGCATACCTTTCCCAAGGTATTAGCATTATGTGAAATGCAAACAGCCATGTCCAGGATTGCAACTCCCACCTCTCAGGCAATATGTTTCAAAAATCTATTTTTACATCGCCCAAAGAGTGTTTTTTTAAAATTTTGTACTAGTAATACTAATTATCAAGCCTCATCTAAAAAAATTCAGAGAAATAGTACATCCTTATAGTTGTCATGTTCAACTCCACTTTTAAAGAATTCACACCTATTTGTATTCATCCATTTTTCCCCCGTTCAGCAATTTTTTACGTTGCCAATATCTAAACTAATGACAGACTTCCAAGCTGTAGCCGGGTTAATACTACTATACGGTTGCACCACTTGGACTCTAAAAAAACGGCTCGAGAAAGAGACTACACAAGGATGCTGCGTGCTAGTTTGAATAAATTATGGAAGCAGCACCACGCAAAACAACAGTTGTACGGCCACCTACCCCCCATCTTGCAAACAATACAAGTAAAATGAGCAAAACATTCTGAGCACTGCTATGGAAGTAAGGACGAACGCATAAGCGACGTTTTTCAATGGAATCCTACACGTGGACACACCAGTGTCCGCCGATCATCAAAAACATACATTCATCTACCCTGTGCAAACACTGGATGTTATTCTGAGGACTTAACAAGATATATGGCTGATTTTCCTATTGATGATAATTTATTAGGGTAAAAATTGATTTGTAAAAGTTTAACTGGTCTTTTGATTGATTCATGAGAATGCATATTTTCTATTTTCTGATCAATAAGAATTCATAATTGATTACTTGTAACATAAGTTGCTAATTAGCTAATTACTGGATATCACTAAAAAGTTTCTTGTAATACATTTTCATAATAATTGCATGTTATAAATATTTTTATTGCATGTTCGAAATATTTTAGGTCATTACATTCCCGACTCTGCATCTGTGACGTTGCCATGTGTTTTCTTTATAGAGCATTGATTTGATCTGAGTTTTGTTTTGTTTTGTTTTATTTTATTTTGTTTTACGGCATATCAATCTTAGTAGGCCATTTAATACCGATAAATATTTGAAATAAAGTCATTCTTAATTGATACTCATTTATTCATAAATACATTTTTCTGTTTAACCCATAGATGGGACCCTAACAGGTACTACTACTCCGCATCAGAGTGGACCTGGGAGCAATGGTGATGAAGGGGTGCTCCACATTCCCCAAACCTCCAAAACTGGAACCTCACCATCAGATAGAGTTTAACGTCATTCCCAGGACATGTAGACCCTCAGTCACCGCCTTCTAGCACTCATATGATAAAAAGGGTTTGGGCTTGCCATAAGGGCAATATGGACAATCATATAGGTGCTAGGGCTTGACGTGACCAGCTGATTGATCGGAGGGGGCCTCTCCGACCGCCCCTCTAGCCTAAAAAAGAGCCAAAGTCGAATGTTGCACGCCACGGACTGCTCATCTACCTGGGTTCTGTCCTTAGACATCACAGGTTGTAAGAAAATTCTATTTAAGTACGAGAAATTCAAGATGGAAATGGCCACCAACATGCAAAGAATAACTTCTTTAAAATAGCATGTCAATATTGAAAATGAAAATTTCAGACTTTATAGATAATACTAAGTAAATAAACAAATCGTTAAAATAGCTTTTTCTTAAATCAATGATGTGCTCTAAAAGTGACGGTTAGAGCAGGATAAAACATAATAGAAACTGTTATCTTTACTACCTCATGTAGGCTTTATTAATGAAAATTTACGTATTAGAAAATATAGTACTCAGATAAACGTGAGTAAAGTGGACGAAGAATGAAATGTGTGTAAAATGTCAAGATCGAATCACTAGTGAAAGTGCCAACTGGTTCCACAAGACAGTAATTATTTTAGATTTTCTTGGGTATTCTTGTTTTTTTTTTTTTCACAAAACAAATATCGATTGCTGCTTTTTTATTTACAAATTTAAAAGAAGAAACATTTCAAGTTGAAGCTGAAACTTTTCGCGACAGTGTTATATCCAGGATACGAGGGATTATCGATTGTTCAAGAAAAGCGTTAAGAGACACCGTTCCTATTTAGATAAAACATTGTCTGACACTGCAGCTATGTGAATGAAATGTCAGATATGGTCAGTGATACATGCAGAATTAGAAAAAAACAAATTACTATGAACATAGATAACTTCGTTGATTTCTTTTTCTGTGGAGCGATTCACATCTGCTCTTTTTTATGACGCCATTGAAAAGCAATACACAATACACTAGATCTAAAAACATAAATAAGAATATGGAGACCGCTTGTAAGTTTGCTGTATAGAATTAGGTCTTTTTAGTATTGTATTTTAGCATTAGACTGGTGGTGTGTCTGGTATAAAATATAAACAACTTTCTGGCCACAAAGATTTTGATGCTTCAGTAACTCCATTCTAGTCTGCCATTTCCAGTAGGCGTATAGGCGATCAGAACCACAAATGTACACTAGAGTTACTCAAAACGCGTTTTGACGTGATAAAAAAATGAACTACGTATCGCTGTCGGTCAATATTTCGATTATTGGTCCCTGCTCGTAAAGTATCGGCCCCAACTGGCAAACTACACTGGCAGATTCTTGTCGACATAGTGGTCACAATAATACCATTTAAGAGGTACCACAATCAATAAGCGTCAAGAAATGTCTATTATCATAGAAAGTCTATTTTCCTAATCGCCCAAAAAGCCGGAATAAGAAAGAATCAACGTGGGGAGCTACACACAAACTGAATCTCAGGCAGTGACCAGTGCAAAAAGTGTCTGATCCCTCGATTTCCCCTTCGGGGTACCTCAGTCACCGGGCAATAAATTTGGCTCTCTCCCTTTTAGACGAGGAGCAGGTGCTGTTGCAGTTTTTTGTAATATAAGGCATGGGGCAAATGGTCACTTCTAAATATAGACACGTTGACTACCACGTGACCACCAAGGATTTCTATTGTCCAATCACTGGCAGGGCTGCTGCTGCTATTGGTATATTTATAGAGGCCTGATTCTAATCTTAACTCATTGACATTTGGATTATCTTGGAAAGTCGGACTTACAAAGAATACTATAACACTGGATTCTTATTGGCTTGCTTACTTATTTACTACATCTGGAACTAAGGATGCCGGCCAGATACTTAACAGGTGCTGCCTTTGGGGACTCTACCGTGGTATCACACGATTTCTTTTATCTAAGCGGTCCAGAAGCCGAAGCTCCAGGACACATGTAGTAAGTGATGTCCATTGTTAAGTGATGTCTATTTTTAAACCTGTTCATCGTTGCCTCTGCCTTCAAGCAGTCGGCACCCACGTCGATTGTTCCGTGTGTGTGCTATCAGACTGAGTCCGATTACGCGGTGGTTTTTCACTGGAATCTGATTAAAAACAATTTTCTTTTGATCTTCAGGACTCTTCAAAATATCCTAACCGATTTTAATAATACTAGGGTCTTGATGCTTTCAATTCTTCCGAGTCTCTTTGCCAGTTTCTCAGAAGATTGATCCAACCGCTCCATATTCGATTGGTTTAACTGTCATCTTCATTTTCCACAATCTTTTTTTAGTTCATTGATGTCATACACGAATAAAGTGTCACTGCTTAAATTGGGAGTACTTACAAACATAGATTGACCCGGTGCATACGGTGTGTTTCAACCGACTTCGTATTATTCTTAGAATATGTATTACAAATAAGCAATAATCTTTAGTTTATCTTTATTTATGTTTCTTAATGTATCTTATTTCGTTTTGTAATTAAATGCATATTATATAGTTAAGTTGTTTTTTATTATTTACATTATATACTTGTGTGATTACAAACATTCGTAAGGTCCGGTTTTTTGCCTTCCTTCCCTTTCATTCTGGTGTCTGCTTAACGCCGAAATATGCTAAGTGATTAATTATTTTGTTGTTTTTAAAACCCGATGTCAGTTTCGGATTATGTGATCCATTTGTATCTCAAAGTTCAATAGAATCTTATGCATTTCATTTTCATTGGAAATACTTAACTCTTTAATTGGATGAAAGATAAATAGTGAAAGAAACAGTAAAATACACGGGTGTCTTGACTTACGGGTTTAATTTACTCGTATGTCAAATCAATGTTCATCATTTGAATAAAATTAAACACCTTCAATCTGTTCCATGCCATGAAAAACCCTAATATTTTGTTACATTTTTTTAAAGTAGCATTATATTGCATAAAAATAGAATGTCATGAATTATGTGCAGTTATAAGTTGTATTGTTTTTTTTATAATATGTTTGACAATTGATTTCACATAACATTTTACAAGACAATACAGTAGTAGCTTGACTTACGAGTTATATTGTTTCGCTTATAACTTCAATTTCTTCGTATATCAAATCACCACTCTGCACCAAAAGTACCCTAATTTTTATGTGGTTTTTACTCAGAGGAATTGCACTGTAATGCATAAAAACATATAATAATGAAGTCTAATATAATGAACTGTGTGCTGTATGTTTTAATGTTTATTTCTTATAAATAATATTTTCTTTAATGCAACAAATTTGGACACTTAAATTCTTTTAATTAACTCAATAACCCAAGCATATATGAATCTAGCTCGTACCTCTGATTTTAGCTCCTAACATAAAGTACAAAATCGACCGAGTGAGTGCTCGTAACCCAGAAAACTGATAAGTTGGATCACTGGTAAGTCAAGTTATGATTGCCAATTTCTACCTTGCTCTACACTATTTCGTTTTAGTAAAAGCTCAACTTGCATATGCTCTATTTACGGATAGAGAGATTGTCCAATATATCAATGTATGTTTTAAGACGTGACATTATATATGAAATCGTTTTCCTTCAACAATCCCTTTTAAGAAATCGCTGGTGACTGGCTTATTTATTGTGAGTGCTGATTAGCCAAAAATTCATGTGAGAAATTGATCGACATAGCACTGTCTCATAATTTCCCATTATTCTATCGTCGCCAAGTAAATACTCAAGGAAAATACGTGGGAAGCAAATTGTTTCCTAATTGCTTTATGCGTGTGCAATGACATCAACATCATGCTGACTCATGAGCAAATAGCTGCTGACAAAAAACGGTAATGATGATCTACTTGATTCTGATCAAAATTGGACACGATATAAAAATTTATTGCAACCTCTTTCGTTTTGATAATGTCAACAAAGACTGGATTGACGGGTAAATATAAATTGATGGAGGATAAAACATATGTTTCAGCACCAATGAAATTCTGATTCAATAAACAATATGAAATCTTTTAGCACATATATAAAAGATAGAAAGTGGGTTAACTTGCAAATCATCATCAAAATTAAAACGGAAACTTATTTGGTGATCCATGATAGTTTAACTACAGTGTATGAATGAACTTTTTTGCGAATTGAGTTTAGGTGTTAAGGTTGCTTTTAATTACGTATTGCTTAAAAACAAACAAAAATCCCAAATTACTATACATTGAATGTTGAAAAATATTTTTAAACCAAGTTTAATTGAAATTATACATTGCAATACTAACACAAACAACTGAGACTAATGTGTCTATCGTTGGATTCAATAATTAATTTCAATGGTTAATTAAATGTTTAGTATTTTGGGTTATTTTTGTTGTTGTTTTTTAAGCAATACGTAATTAAAGACAACCTTCATCTCCAAACTCCTAAACCCAATTCACAAAAAAGTTAATTCATACACTGTAGTTAAACTGTCATGGATCACCACCAAATAATTTTCCGTTTTAATTTTGACGACGATTTGCAAGTTTTTATCAGATTTTTTTTAGGGGGGATGATTTTAAAGGTAAAATACATTGTAAATAGTTTTGCAATAAGATAGAAAGTAGCTGGTTTAACCCAGTCAGTAGAGTATCCGTCTTGTAACCACAAGGTTCCGGTTTTGAAACCGGGCCTTGTCAGCTCATGAAAAACACATCTTGGATCTATATGATGAAGTGGGGAACTGATGGTAGTTGTGCCCCCCCCCCTCAGACGCAAGAACAATCTTCCTGGTCAATCAATTTTTTTTTTTAAAGAAATACTTCCATCAAATTAGGAGAAGGGACCAAGACTGCGCTTTTTTCGTTGAAATAACCTTCTGGTTTTTCATCTGAATTCTTAAATAATTTTCTTTTACAATAAATTAATTTAGGCATTTTTCAATAAATATGACTCAATGGATTTTTTTAAAAACAATGAATTACCTTTGGGTTTTTTCAATAATACAAAATGAAAACTTTTGACTTGGGCTATAAAATTGCACCTATGCAGAGGGATAAAATCTTGAACTAGAGGGGCGGTCAGAAAGGCGCCTTCTGACCAACCGGATGGTCACGTCAAGCCCTAGCATCTATATGATTGTCCTGACCCTATTACTCTTATGGCAATCACTCAACCCTTTTTATCATATATGTGCTAGAAGACAGTGGCTGAGAATCTTAGTGTCCTGGATCTGGCTTTAAACTCCATCCATTGATGAGATTCCAATTCTGGGTCTTTAGGGAGTGTGGCGTACCCCTTCATAATTATCACTCCTTGGTCCACTCTGAACCGGAATGGTAGTGCCTGTTAGGGTACCATCTATGTATTAAATCGATGAGAAAAATGAGTTTAAAAAATGTGTTTACAACATTGAACATTCAACAAGAATGAATAAAACAAAAATATTTTCGGCATAAAACAATCCAACCAACCTATCATATATTCATCTGATGTTTATCGCAATAGATCGGTGTGACAAAGTTCATCTTTTTAATTGGAGTAAAGCTGGTCTGAATTCAGAGTTTTCCTTCTCCTACACTGGTTGCTTAACCAAGGCTAAAGAACCCAATCTTACCTATGATTTGCCTGGTGAGATAAAAGACTAATTTATGTTTTTATCATGAGTATTAGCAGTAAGTAAAAGAGATTCAGCGAAGATTTGAACACCATCTTGAGTTATTTAATATCAAAGAAATTATAGTAAGAGAGTAGTAGCTTCATAATACTGGGCTTTATACATTTCGCAGGTGAATTAATCCCAAAGTGAAAGTAATAAGTTGACTGGAGTTCGATCTCATTACGATGTCACAATCTAGGTTTGTCTTCAATAGATATTCAAACGGTTTGATATAGACCTAACAAATGTACAATACATTTTTCTAGGGAAATAATTTTAAATGTATATAGTAGTAAAACTATTTACAATGCATTTTACTCTAAAATCATTCCTAATGTACATTTGAAATATTTAAAAATGACACTGACTTGACTAATCGGCTGTCTAGACATCATCACTTTATTTAATAGTGGCTCAGCTGTATACAATTTTTCAATTAAATTTCAAATATGTAATTAAAAAAGAATTACGTTCGACTCTCGATACTTCTAAAGTAAGTATATCGATCACACAATCACGAAAGCATCTTTTGGGAAAAAATCGAAAAACAAAACTCACCACTCAGACTATCTTCCTAGATTATGTAAGTGGGCCGGTTTAGCTCAGTCGATAGAGTATCCACAAACTGAAACACTAGGTTCTGGGCTTGATACCGGGCCTCATCAAATCAGCAAATGAGTAGCACTGCGTAGATATTGACATTTCTTTCGAAATTATCTCTAAATAAATGCGGTAAATTCAAGTTCAGTTGCTGACATTTGAGACATTTGTAATAGGGATTGCTGACTGAGCTGTGCCACTTTTGACCATACCATCACGTACTAGTGAAAAGACATCTATCAAACTCCATCTCAAGGTTAATACGCTTGATCAGCGCTTATATCTCTTAGCTCATTTAAATTAACAGTCAGGTTTGCTAATTTAGAGGCCCTGAATACAATGTCGATTTTTCCTCATAATACAAGATGCCCCTTAGCATGCACAGAAAAATGAGAATACTATCCGCTCTTGGACTGTGTAAAGGTTTTGGCTCGAAAATACAAGACATCATCGAATGCAACAATTCTCTGAAGGAAGCCGATGGTTACAACGCCCAAAATATTTTGACTATAAAAAGTAAGGTGATACATAATGGATAGGCATAACGTATCATTTTTGTAAGGAAGTGTAGTATAGATTTAAGAATTAACGAAAAAAGTAGAAAATCACCGAGATTTAAATTGACAGATTGTCATAAATTAATAAAGTGCGACACTAGCGTTTGAACACCGATCGTCAGTGATTGAAAATGGCAAACCTCTAGATAGAATACATAGGGATAACGTGTTGTTAGAGGGGGAGGATTTCAGCCATATCCTGTCCGGTACACTTTTGTCCCCGGTTGAGAACCACTGGTGTAAATTATTTCCGTTAGGTTGAGCAATAGAAAACTTCTTGGTTACTAAAAGAGTGAAATACCTAATCTATGATTCTTATATTTAAACATACTATCCAATATCATTTAATATTAACAGTTTACAACTGAGAACTGATATAAATGTCGTGTTATGGCAGATGCTTTTCAAAAGGAATAAATATTTTAAAGAAAGCGCAGTTTGCCCAACAATTTACCTATAAACTAGAGTTAGAGGAACTTTCATTTGTGCCTTTCCCAAGAGCCTCAAAGAGCAAGTGAAACGCAAACAGTCGTACCCTGGATATGGTAGCCATATCGCCAGACACGTCTTCAGAAATTGCGCCCCTAGAAATTTATGCAAAAGTTTATTTAAACTCACAAAAAAAGAACACATCTAAAGCATAAATAAATCATCTTTGATGTAGACGGGTGTTCAATTTAAACATCTGTCCCCAAATGACGTCGTCTCGTAGCCATAGCAACGGCGATAATTATATGAGACGACGCATGCGTACACTGATCAACCCGAGTGTTTTCATCTAAAAGACGATCTCCACAGGAATAACATTCATTGTTGGATAAATTTCAGATCTGTCAGCTGTCAATTGGATGGAGTCGGAAAATCAGGAAAACATACAGATCACACGGCAAGGTACGTCCATCTTTACATCTGAGAGACGTCAGAAAACTACAAAGCGGCTGTCGAGTGTTGAGTGATAAAACCTTTTTCCGAAGTAACATCAATTTTACACACCCAAAAATAGGCATCTATCCCATATATATATATATATATATATATTATATATATATATACATATATACAATATAACCACACACACATATATATATATACGCGCACACACACACACATATACACACACACACACATAACACCACACACATATATACACAAACACACACACACACACACACAAACACAACACACACAATATACACAAACAACACACACACATATACACAAACACACACATACACAAACACACACACAAACACACATACACACACACACACACACACACACACACACACACACACACACACATATATATATATATATATATATATATATATATATATATGCAAAGCATATTAGCAAGTAAAAGAAACACATGTGCACGTTAAACTAGGGAAGAGAAGTGTGAAAACAAATCAAAGACAGTCATCATCAAAGGAGCCGCAACATTCAGACTGGACGTGGGATTAACTAGAATTAACCAGACTGATTTATTACCACGCTTCCAGCTAATACATTTCACCTGACTATATATTGAAATAAATCACAACACAGCCCACAGTTTTGTTGGCTGGAAAACGAGATATCAAGAAACCTGAACGCAGGTATCAACTTTTTCAAAACTGAAATAAATTGAAGTAAAAACACACGAAAAAAACAAATACCAAAATTAAATTGCAGACTTCGAAAATATTTGTGAACAAAACATCTCTGAGAATTTAAATCATTAGAAAGATTTGGTAGAAAATATTCCCAGAATTGTAGACTGATGCCTTCAAACTAATTTCTTTTTCATTTGGAAAAGCCTTACGTTTCTTCTGAAACAAGTTTTGATTTTAGAAATATTTATTTTTAAACATCTATTACATCTTAGTTCTTATTTGTTTCGAAATTTTAAAAAGAGATAAAATAAAATGAAATATATATTTATTAAAGAAATCTATTACATATTAGTTGATTTATGTATTTTAAATTTTAAAAGAGATAAATAAGATGAAATAAATAAATAATAAAAGTAATAATTATAAGATAAAATGAATGAATAAATTTAAAAAATATAGATGAGAAAATATTTTTTCTAATTTACACGTTCATTTAGGGGCAAGATAAATGATTTTTGTAGATTCATATATATATATATATAATATATATATATATATATATATATATATATATATATATATATATATATATATATATATATATATGATGTACTCGCCTGTTGGTCAGAACAAGAAATAAGCCGTATGCGACATGGCTCATCATCAGGCTGACCTGAAAAACATCGAATATATTTTCGTTGAAGTTATCTCAACCATTTTCTTTACAGAAGACCAAAGTCGTGAGGAGTTTCCGTAGAAATAGGAAAAGGTAACTTCTTTTCGGTAAAAACATCTTTTCTATAAAATATTCATTTCTTGCTCAAATATTTTCACTGATATCAATTTGATTAACCCACGCTGCTGTCCATTACGGAATGATCATAAGAAAGAAAATGAAAACATCAAATTTATGAATTTTACGAAATTTTAAAAACTTTAAAACAGTCAAAATTTTAAAAAAATGTTACTTCCGGCGAGGGCCATTCAGAAAGCAACGTGGGTCGCAATTTTGCCCATGTCTGATCTAAACACCGACCAGTTCAGTTAAACATACTAACCGTTGGAGTATCTGCATTTGTTTATATTCATGAAGTAGAACCGGCCACAGTTTGTGTAATAAACTGATAACAGAAGAATGGTGTATTGATTTGCGACTGATGAAGAACACTCCTCATCTTTTGACTATTTACCTATAGTTGGTGGGTGGGTCAGAATAGATAGATTCACGTTTTTCTCGTGGGCATTTGTGCGAAGTGAAACGCAAATAACCTCGTCCAAACACGCATATATATATATATATATATATATATATATATATATATATATATAATATATATATAATATATATATACTGCGTTTCAAATTATTAAGGAAGTGACACTTTTCCCTCCTGTCCACAAACTTCTGATTTTACTGAAATTATCAGAGAATAGTAACAACTTGTATATACACCTACAGAAAAAACAGAAGTTACGGTCATTTACCTAATTTACTAAAATTATTCTTGTGTCAAATTATTAGCGTGGTGTAATAAAAAAAAACCGTAAAAAAGAAAATAATACTTTTATTGTTTCATTTATAGATTTTATGGATACATACAGTAAATAAGATAAAATTAAATTGAAATAAACAAAGTAAAAACAATTAAAAATGGTAGGCAAGTTAGATAATATGAGATATGTGGTCCTGTTTTAAAAATGTCTTGGAAAGTCGCTGGTCCATCGAACATATCAATTTCTGGATCCCCTCTGATATAATTACACGTGATATGTTGACTATTTCCTGCCACAAGTAATATCAGCTTCTAAATTGGCGTCCATTCTCATAAACACGTCGCTTCAGAATTCACCACAAGTTTTGAATTGGGCTTAAGTCTGGAGAATTGGCCGGCCAGTTCATGTTCCGATGTCCACTGAAGCCTAATTTTTGCTGGTACGTAGTTTTATGCGCTGAATGCGAAGGAGCATTATCTTGCATAAATATGATGGTTCTCCTGAATTTGATCCTCTGCCTTTTTAGCCAAGATTCCAAGTGTTCTTTGAGGAAGGCTATATAAGCATCTGCGGTTATTTTCGTACCGTCAGGCATTCTCCACGAGCCAACCATTATATCTCCAATAATACCAGCCCAAATCATAATACTTTCTCCTTGTTGGCGTCTAAAGCGGTGATGAGGATCTCGCCCATTTACGACCCAACCTTTGCTCCAGCCATCAGGGCCATCAAGTGTTGCACGAGTTTCATCTGTGAACAGTACTTTTGAGAAATCGATCTTCATGTTCTCCTTTGCCCATTTCAAACATATTTGCATGTGTATTTTTGTCAATCGAGGCTTTGTCACTGGTCTCACTGATGCCCGACCTTTTTCAGAAGACGACAGCGAGTACTTCTGGGCTCTGTTGCTTCTCCAATGCTTCTGAAAAGTGCTCCACTCGTCAGGCTTGGGTTATTCACAGCTTCACGTTTCATTAGTGACAAAGAACGTCGGGAAACAACCCTCGAGTGACCCTTATCGGGCTTCTTAGGTACCTTCGTAGGAGCTGCAACAAGTCTTTTCATAGTTTGGTGATATCTTCCAATTATGTTGGATATTCCTAATGTAGAAATGCCTTTGGAAAGTTCAGATGTTATGATATCTTTCTCGGAAGGGGTCAAGTCACATTTGCGACCTATAATTGCACGAGTATAATGACACTTGTTTAATGTCTGGGACACTTCTATATCGTGTTGGTATTGCAAATGGCCACTGTTTGTTTACTGTTGCACAGAACTATCCATTTTATACAGCCTACGTATACACCTATTTCCATTATACTGTGAAAATTTCGTTAAATTCCAATCAGTTCCTTTTTGTACAAAATGAAAAAAATGCAAATCGTTAATAATTTGAAACGCTATATATATATATATATATATATACAGAGAGGGAGAGAGAGAGAGAGGGATAGGGGGGGAAGAAGATATGTAGAACACACACACACACACACATATATATATATAAAGAGAGAGAGAGGAGGGAGAAGATATGTAGAACATAAAAAACTCAGAGAAAATGAATAGTATTAATGAAATTGATAACGTGTCTGTAACCACAACTACGCCTCGAATCTCCAGTTATTTACGTTAAATGTTCAATGATTATTAAAATAATCATTAAATGATTATTAAATAATTCTTATCTAACCATAATTATCAAATTATTTATTAACGATGTTTCTATTTAAGTCTGAGTTATATTTATCTCAAAACAACTCATGTTATTAATGCATTTAAAATCGAGCAATGTAAGTTATCCATGTGGGTTAATGTTTTTAAAAAAATATGATGGTGGTATCAATTCAACGTAGGTAAGGTTTTGTTGTTTAATCTGCCTCTGCGTCTCCTTTGATTTCCCTCGACTGTATCATCTTGAAACTCCCTCTGGTTAAAAAAAATTAGACTGTCGGAATCGTCCAAGATTAAATGCAAAAGTATAAATCCTAATTATCTGGTGTTGCTTATCCGCTGATTTTTATTTCTTATGAGTGACGTCACCTCAGATAAATAATGAACCATTCCACTTTTACTATAAAGAAAGAAAGGGAAGAAAAAAGACATGCTACACAGAGAAATATAAGAAAAAAAGAAAGTAGAGGAAAGATAGAGTAATCTTTCAACCGAACATAATAAAAAGAGAGAAGAGAGAGAGAGAGGAGAGAGAGAGAGAGAGAGAGAGAGAGAGAGAGAGAGAGAGAGAGAGAGAGGGTTGAATTGATTATTATACTATTTTAGAATAGCCCTTAAGTAAACATATCAAACGTTGTAATAAGTAAATTATCATACTGTGGAATATCCAGAGATCCCGCTAATAATAATAATAATAATAATAATAATAATAATAATAATAATAATAATAAGAAGAAGAAGAAGAAGAAGAAGAAGAAGAAGAAGAAGAAGAAAATGATGATGACAAGAAGAAGAAGAAGAAGAAGAAGAAGAAGAAGAAGAAGAAGAAGAAGAAGAAGAAAATGATGATGACAAGGGAGAAGAAGAAGAAGAAGAAGAAGAAGAAGAAGAAGAAGAAGAAGAAGAAGAAGAAAATGATGATGACAAGGGAGAAGAAGAAGAAGAAGAAGAAGAATATTAGGGATGAAATGTAGATAGTGTTTAGCTGTGTATGCCAAAACATCAAACTAACTTTGTAGTAAAAAATTGCTGCAAAAAATGAAAATATTTTGATGTAGACTTCCAGAGAATCATGCCTGAGCAAAACGTGAGAGGAAGCCGGAAAAAATGACTGGCTGCTACCCGCCTAAACAATTATGATAAAATATGTAATATCATATATCACAGGAAGATATAAGGTTATCTGATAATATCAGCTAATGCCAGTTCCATATCAGTCAGAACCCGGAGGGAATAATTCATCATATCCTAAATGCGGATGCGATTTGATAAGGTCTTTCATAAATTTAATGCTATCGTCTCAAAAAACGGCAGGAATTAGAGAATATTTAGCCGGTCTGATTGAAATAGTTACCTTTGAGGCTTGGAATGAATCAAGACAAATCGTTTAATTGATGGAAAGTGATTCATATTAAACATTGGTTGACTTGCAAACGTTATCTTCCTTTTAGTTTTATTTATTCATTTATTTAATTATGTATGTATAAGAAACTTATATGTTTTGATACATCATATTTCATAGAATAATCACTTTGCCGACTTGTCAGTTATTTTCTAAAATATTGTCTTGTAAATCATTGGGTGGAATTAAATAGCATTGGGAATTGTCGTTACCGTAGATTTATTTTGACATTTATATAAGTGACAGCACAAAGCTTATGAGTTATAAAGAATATTTGAAAAGTAAATTAATTGAATAAAAAACAAAATTCAGAAAGAGGACATACATACACGTACAAATAAACACACTCATATATATATATATATATATATATATATATATATATCAAAATCATGCACGAGTAGGATGTGACACAAAGTCACTTTCTTAAGCGGAGTTTAACAAGTTTGAATTCAGAATTTTCCTTCTGCTAGTTTTATTACCTAAACAAGATGGAGGAGCCCAGACTTCCCTCCTATCTACACATAAGTTGAGGGAGAATATTTGGATGCCAACATTTCACAAGGGTGTATATATATATATATATATATATATATATATATATATATATATATATATATGTGTGTGTGTGTGTGTGTGTGTGTGTGTTTGTTTGTTTGTGTGTGTGTGTGTCTATATATAAATCTGTCTATAATGTATATTATTTGGGATTTAGTATGAAGCATTAGGTGTGAAATATAAGAAACTCAGTTTTTGAATGTTAAGTTTCATTTTATTTCGGTAAATTTTCGGGGATGTTTAAGCCCTTTCTTCGGAACAGATAAACTGGCTGATCTAATGTTTATGGCTTTTATATATACTCTTTATTGATGGTGACGGTATCATCTCCTAAATTTGTGTTTAATCAATCTGTATGTGTGCGTAAGCGTGTAATCCATTTAATTTCAGCATGTTTGCGTGTTTGTGTGGATGGAAAACCGTGGTCAATTAAGATGCACTTCAGGTTTTGGAGATTTTGTAGTGGTTTGTTGAAGTGTTGAGCAATGTTACTTAGTTCAGATTTTTGTTTTATTGTAGATTTATGGTTGTTTAATGTGAATCTGAAGGGTGTTTGTGTTTCCCCTACATATCCACTGGTTTTGCATTAGATATAGTAGATGATATTTGCACTGTCGCAAGTGAGTTGTGGGGGTTGGATCTTTATGTTACTGTGTGGTATTAGGATTGAGGAATCTGTGTTTATGTGGGCGCATACTTGGCATCCTGCCTTGTTACACCTTGTCGTGTAGAAGGTTGCTGTTTTGGGGGTTTCTGGGATGAGGGTGATCATGGTGTTTTTTTGTATGCAGGCTGAGTTTTTTTTGCTAGATGTTTTAGTTTGTATTCATTTGCGGAGTCTGTTGGGAATGGATGAAAATAGTTTAATGAAATGCCAACACGTGTTTTGGTCGGGAGTTTGTCCATGTACACATTTATTATTATTTTAAATAGGAAATAGAATAATAATAGAAAAATACAAAATTTCAAAGAAAACGGCCTTCTTCAGGTCAAGATATTTGATATTTGAATTTCATTAAACCATTTTTATCCATTCAAGATTTTATTTCCTTTAAATATTTATACTTTTAATATATATATATATATATATATATATATATATATATTGTGAGTTTATGTACAAAATTGTATCCTTGTATCAGCCTAAGTAAATGTAGTTCAGTTTAATCCCTAAAAATATTTAAAAATATTAATACTATAAGAAATAGTTTTTTCTTTTCTTTTCTCATTTTAATAAAGAGAAACTTTGGCGAGATATCTCGTCAGCCGATTGAGCTGGCTGTGGAGGATTCAAAAGTAATTATAAGTTGTTACTAAACAGTTTCAACTGCGGCCCAAATGACGATGTAATAGCATGTAATAAATAAACCAACAAGGGTTGACGTGCCGTAAAACCAACCAACCGACTCAAATATGCAACATGCATAAACGAATGATTGGTAACTGGATAAGTATTTCTAATTTTGTATCTAATCGCCGCCAGACGTACGACAAGCCTTTCTGAAAATTGAGCATCATGGCGGAAATTTTGTCAATTTGCATCTTAATCAAAATCTGAAAATGGACACTCATGACCGGAGTGATAATAACTAACAGGTCATTGCAGTTTTTCCCCCGAATAATATTGGCGTCTTTCTCATTTCCATACAAATGGTTTCTTGACATTCTATTAGATCTATAGACAAAATCGTAGGAGCATTAATCCTCTCTTGAAATTATTTGGTATAAATTCAATAGGTAATATCGAGATATAAGAATGAAAAGTTCTGAGACAAATGCCAAACAGTTAAAGTCCTCTAACCCTGTAAATAATAGATATTATAATACAGAGTGTCTATAAATGTCATAGTGAATTTTCTAGATGAAAAAAAGTACTGGCACACCCTGTTGGCACCTGGTACTTTAAGCAATCTTTTTCTTTTTAATGATTGGAATTTTTGACCGAAACGGGGTAAATTGCCGTAAATGACCCAAAAACCCGGTAATTCAATCTTAAATGAAAAGCTGACCCGCAAAAACAATCTGACAATTTCAAGATACCATAAATCTGAACATAATTAATAGATTCCTTCATACAAAATGGCAACAACACTGGAAATAACAATCCACAAATAAATTCTTCCTAATCAAACCCACTTTGGGAGGCTGGAGACCAACTTTAAGAAAGTCTAGAAAGGGAAAGTCAATTGTGTCCCGATTACGCATTGGTCATACAAGACTAACGCACTCCTATATACTCAAACAAGAACAACAACCACAATGTGAACATGTCAAACACCTTTGACAGTTAAAAACACTTATTCATGGAATGCAGATTTTTTTGCTCACATCAGAAAACCGTTATTTAAAAGCAAAACAATATGAAAGATATGTTTGAAAACGTCCCACATGGAGGATATTCTCTCCTTTTTGAGGGAAATAAAATTATACCTTAGCATATAGACATGAAACAAATCAATACCATACAAACATATCCAAATATAATGCTATACACATTTTTAAACCAATTACTAAAAAGTATAAATAAAATACACGATATGTATAACTTCCTTTAGGCATACATAACCCCAGAGGGTTGATATGCCGTTTAAATCAGAATAATACAATAAAACACATGGTATATCTTAAGTCTTTAAGTTTTTAATTTATAAAAAATTGAACTTCAATCTCCATCGTTTGTGATAACACTTCTTATAACATGCTCCTGAACAAATCTTGGAAACATCACCCAACCAAAATGCAGCTGTATAGCACTTATCCTATCACAAAAGCCATCCAATTAGACATGTAGTACACTGCAGGAAAGAAACAACGACATCATAAGTGATTTTTTCTGTGGGACACACGTAATCATTTAGGCCGACCAGAAAAAAAAACTACATCAACCAGCTTCTATGGAATATTCTGGTTGCCGTTAGTCCTACTGGGCCGATGATTGGTGAATTAATAGGTAGAAGATAGATTAGAAGATAGATAGATAGATAGAGAGAGAGAGAGAGAAGAGAGAGAGAGAGAGAGAGAGAGAGAGAGAGAGAGGATGGGAACTTGTTGTCAGAAGACCTGATAATTATGATGATACCATGTAATTATACATACCACTATAACATGTAATATATTACTTAACTATATCGTGTGCATGTAATATTACTTAGATTACATTTTATATATTATTATTTATCAATATTATATATTTTATTAGATAGGAATGTGAATGTATTTGAAAATCAATTAGTCTTGGACAAGAATATTTGAAACCATAGAGCTGTAAATTATTTGTATTAAGAACAGTTACTTGAAGTTATAATTTCTTTTACAATATTATTATTACTACTTATGTGAAACCGCCCTCCCGACTGGGGCAGTAGAACACACCGATTCCACTTGTGTAGAGGCGTAAAATCTCTCCAAAGGGACAGCCTGATGGCCGTGGGTGGTGACCCGTGATGCTTAACAACCGATTTCTGGTGACTGGACAGTCGATGAAATGTAATACTCCATTTTGGCCCTTACTTAGGCTAGACGGGCTGTCAGAGAGGCCATCTTCGACCAATCGGCTGGTTATGTCAAACACTAGCACCCATAGCTTGTTCCAAACCTATTGCCGTTATGGCAACACTGGAATTTTTTTTATCGTACATTTGCTAGATGTTGGTGGTTGAGGGTCTTACTGTCTTGGGTATGACGTTAAACTGCATCTAATGGTGAAGTTCTAATTCTGAAGCTCTGGGGAGTATGGAGTACCCATTTATAGTCATTACACACAGGTACCTCTAACCCGGAATGCTAGTACCTGCTAGGGTTACATCTATGGGTCAAATAGAAAAATGTGTTTAAAAATTGAGTTTAAATTTTTACAAATTTGAATCGCCATCAATAATGATAAAACAAAATGTATTCGGCATAGAAATAATAAACCAACAAGGGTTGATAAGCCGTAAGATTCAGCCAACCTAAACTTGCTGGAAACTGTAAAACGGCGTAAACAGTGATTGTTATTAAATGGAAATAGTTACTTGAAGCTGTAAAATTGTATATTAGATAGTCATAATTGAGACCTACAAACACATGCAAATTATTTCTATTAGGTAGATTAGATTTGTTTTTTTTTCTTTAATGGATATATCAATCTTCGTTTATATACAATTTAACCTATAGCTGGGTGGATATGACATGAGTTCATACCCTTAACCGGCGTAGGGAATGGACAGGGCGAAACGAGTTCAAATCTTGGAAGTGGCTATTTACATTTCACATACCTCGAATACTTGGAAAGGGAAGAATCTAAGAAAACTATACTCCGCCAGCTATGGGTGAATAGTAGGTCAGACTGGGTTCTTTAACCTTGGTATAGCGACCGACCTAGGAAAAATCTGAATTCAAACTATAGGGACTCTCATCTCGTTAGTAAAAATATATATTTTAAGAGATCCTTCTCCTTCCTCCAAACCAAGAAAAACTTTTGCAATTAGGTTCTGCGCTGATATTATTAGACCCTCTATCTACGCCTTCAGTCCAGCATGATTAGTTTTTACTTTATGTATATCGGCATTTTTAATTCTTTGTGCATATCGTTAATGTAGGTTTTCTTTTTATTGATTTAGTACTTGTGCTTTTCCTTCTCTCTTGATGTTTTTGCTGTCTCTATCTGCTTCTATTTTTTATTTTGATATTTCTTTTACCGTGAGGTCGACGAGTGTTTAGCAAATGTATTACTTGCTATACTAATTGAATAATTTCTCTTTTGCTTCTAGTGTGTTTTTATTAACTGTAACATCCAATTTTCTGTAGTTTCCAAGTATTCTTTAATCCCGTATTTTAATCCCTGGGCTCAGGATTAGCAGAAAATGCAAAAATGATTAACAAGACCAATTAACTGATACGAGATATCCCAAAGCATGGAGAGTGGAATGAGAACCATCCACCCACATAGGTTAGATGTAGGGTTACTGACTACAATAAATACACCCACACGCAGGTCGGAGAGTACTATGGTCATAACGTTGTGGAAATTACAGGATTCGAACAAAAGTGCAAGACATATAAATAGTTTAAATAATACCAACTATTCATCTTAGATATTTAGACATATATCAACCCGAAGAACACTGTAGCGAGATGGAAGGTCCTGAGTTTTTTCGAGGGACTACTATTAGAAAAGAGAAGAAGAAGAAGAAATAAGAGATACTAAAGGTTAAAAAACAGTGATGAGCACAAAACCGTTGTCGTGAGTTTGACCGGGGCGTGACCCCCCGAATGGAGAATTGAAAGCCAACTGGAAGTTTCGGGTGTTGACTGGAACTGGAAGTCACGTGGTGACGTGGAACGACGAAGAAAAAACCGGCTCTTTTTGCTTCCCGAGCCTAGGGGACAGTACGGGCCTCTGGTCCCTAGTGTGGGATTATAGTGATTTAACAGTGCCTCTCTCTCTTTTCTCCCTGCCTTTCCTCCTCTCCAACACAACCCCACGAGACGAGCCCTGCAAATAAAGCTAAGCAGCTTGTGACAATATACTTCTCGCGTTGTACTTTTTTATCGACAAGATGACCGCCACGTGCCGAACACCTTTTTAGTGTCGTGAATTTGGAGGCACGTTGACAAGACCTGCTATACAACATATATCGCTATTAGAACGTTACGTATATCCGTTTTGGTACCGTGAATATACCGTCGTGACGGTACAACACTTCCACTAATAATAGTGAACACTCTTTACTTATAAACATAGCCAAATATATTATTAATATTACTAATATATACTAGCAACAAAACGTCCTCCGGGTTGTGTAAAAATTAATTTTTAAAAAGATATTGCCTGAGGGGTTGTGGGTTAAAAATTCTATGCCAAAGGGTTTGTATCATAAGAAGCAAAAATCAAATTCATTAAAGGAGTAAAAAAAAAAAAATTTGGAAATAGAACAAAAAAATGTTTGCGTGCATCTATCAATTATCAATTAAATAATTATATTTGATATTTTTATTAAAAATTTATACACAAAATTGTAAATTTTATTTATTTATTTGTAAATTTTAGTTAAGTTATAGTACTTCTTACTGAAAAAAGCGCGAGAGTAAAAAAAAAAAAAAAAACAAAACAGTTTTTAAAATGCTTTACTCAAATTTTGAGTGAATATAACACTAGAATATTGTGTCGTAAGCTGTGACGTGTAGTTTTGGTTACAGAAAAAATATACTCAATCTCTTATTATTAAATATATATATGTTTGTGTATGGTGCGTGTGTGTATGTATGTGAGTGTGAATTGTCTTCAATTTAGGTTTGTGTGGAATTGAATTTCAATTTTGAAGTGATACTCATAATTTATAAAAAATTTTGCGTATATGAATATCAATGAATATGCAAACCTTCACTTATACAGGGTATATGACAAATTTGAAAATCTGAGCTTTGTGAATGTGAATGCACGTCGTTTATCAAAACTAAATTAAAAACAAAACTGTAGTTGAGGGCATGCAACTGAGGAGGCGTTTTTACAAAATAGATTCTGAAATTAAATTAAAAAAATAATATATATATATATATATATATATATATAATATGGTATTTATGGAAAAATGTGACTTACCAGTGAAACAGGTCACAATGGTTAGTTAATGCAAGATTCACAATGATAAGGCAGCGATATAACAAATATAAAGTGCTCAATACATTCGTAGAGGAAATTTATTATGATAATGGTACACGGTAATAACCTACTCGAGTTTCACATAAGGATCTTCAGGGTTAAATCCACTGGATTAATCAAGATATTGATTAATTGCAGTTGATATCTTGATTTATCCAGTGGGTTTAACTCTGAAGATCCTTATGGTGAAACTCGAGTAGGTTATTACCGTGTACCATTATCAATATATATATATATATATATATAATATATATATATATTATAGTATCCGATACCGCTTTAACGTTTCTGTTGAAGTGACGTTACTTACCCAAAAGTGCTCAATATATTATGAATATAGAGCTATAATATTTGTAGTAAAAATTATGTGTCTACTATGGAACCCATAGATCTATACGATCTCTTCAGGACCCAAACTTGTATTTGACAAAGTTTAAATTATTACTCAGTTGAACTAATATAAACTTATTTTCAAATAGTGAATGCTGAACTCTCTGTACGTTCAGTTGTTATCTTCTATAATTCTTATTGCTTATTCTATTCATTTATTCATTTCCCAGTGCTCATCACTGTATTCTTCTGAACTTAATCTAATTTCAAATAACACCTAGTGAGAACAGTTAAAATTCGAGAGTATAATTCTATATATATTTTAGAAATCTAATATTACTAATCTACAGTGTTTCCCTATTCTTATCTATATATGTATATATATACTATAAAACAGATGGAGTACACTCTTGACCTTTAAATATATACAGATGTATGTATTTATAGTTAAAATGCTCCTCACAGTCTGTAGGTGCGGATGGCCAAGTGGTTAAGAAGCTGGACTGATGATAATTCGATCGGCTGGAGGTAGCCTGCAAATGTCTGGCAACACTGAAGAAACGTGATACGTCGAAACACCGTTTCTGTGAAAGACTATATATATATATATATATATATATATATATATATCCTTTGGACCACAACGGCTGTATGGAGAGGAGGGTCTGCTGCTTGGGCAACAGCTCATCCTCTATAAAATCCTCCCCAGGCGACGTAGTTTTCCACTACAAGAAAGCAACCGGGGTTGACAGCATACCAGCAGAGGTATTGAAAGCAGTGGAGTAGCGCTGCTCCAACCACTACACAAACTACTCTGCAGCTGCCGGGAACAATGACGCATCCCTCAGGTCAAGCGGGACGCTACCATCTTCATCTTATACAAGAACAAAGGAGATTGGGGCGACTGCAACAATTACTGGGGCATTTTCCTCCTCAGCATAGTTTGGAAAGTCTTGCGCGTGTTACACTGGTGCGTCTGCAGACTCTTGCATCTCGCATCTATCCAGAATCACAGTGTGGCTTCCGAGTAAACCGGGCAACCGTGGACATGATCTTCTCACACCGCCAGCTGCAGGAAAAGTGCCAGGAGAGCAGATGACACTCTACACCGCATTCATAGACCTAACGAATGCATTCGATCTGGCTAGCCGAAGTGTTCACAGTCATTGCACCAGAGATTGCCATTCAAAAATTGGGCTGTTCAGCCACTCACGCAGTTAAAAAAATGAAAAAAAGTGGACACTACGCCATCGTCTTTAGTAGCCGAAAGGATGCCAACCATATATATATATATATATATATATATATATATATATATATATATACAGATATGTGTATTAAAACAGTTAAAACCCCCTTCATATTCTGTGGGTGATGATAGCCGAGAGGGAAAGCTGCCCGACTGCTGCTGAAACGATCGGATTTCTAACCCGGCTGTAGGTAGCTCACAAAATGTCTAGCCACACTGAAGAGACTTGATAAGTCGAAACACGTGTCTGTGGATGACATATATATATATATATATATATATATATACCAGTTGTTCGGGTAATAAGGTTTAATTATGAGTTTATTGAATATATTCTTGTACTTTCGGAAATGAATTGTCTTCATTTTTATGATAGTTTTATTATTCAATCTGTTTTCAATCCTATTTGATGGGATTGGCGACATTATTTGCCAAATAAAACTCATACTACTAAATTTACTTTATATAATTGCTTTCTATTTTGTTATTCCAAACATGAATTAAATTGATACGAGGCGCAACAGAAAATAGTAACAGAAATTGGATGATAGAATATGCATTAATACTTAAAATTATTTTATCACGAAGCAATCACTGAGATAAGATCACGCCAACAGAAAAGGTTCTTGTGTATTATAGATGAGTCCCTAAAGGGCATTCTAATGCAATAAATGGTTTTGAGCGTCAACGCGAAGATAGATACACGCACGTCCATAAATGAATACGCCACTATAACTTGTTTGTGTAAAGAAATAATCACTTTTTTTCAAATCTTACCCCAGAAAGTAGCAGTAAAATTGATTGTTTTAACCTTATTATCTTGCGCCAACTTAAACCGAGACTGTTTGTGTCACGGTTTTAGTAAGCGTTTCTTATAAGTCATCCACAACGTAAGCGGTCTTGTTTAGTGTGCATTTTATTAATGGATTAGATAATTTTTGATTGGGGTGTTTGATGTGTAATGATTATCCTTGTAGAAAATGGACATGGCGACCCAGTTCGAAACCTTTATGTGAATGTTTGCATTTCACTTTGCACTAATATACTTGGGAAAAGTATCAATCCAATAAATTGTGCTCTTGTTATTGGTTATTAGTCGGACAGACTAGGCTTTTTAACCTTGGTATGGCAATCGGTCTAGGAGAAGGAAAACTCGGAATTCAAAGCCGTTAAACTGCTTAAAAATGACCCTGTGTCGCATACTGCTCGTACGGAGGGTTTGGCAAATACATAATTGATTACCGCCCTGTCGGCTAGGGGGTTAGAATGGAATGACTGCACCTCTGCAGAGGGGTAAGACGCCCCCAATGGGGCCACCTGTTGGCCGTGGGTGGCAACCCGTGATGCTTAAAGATAGAGCCCAGGGGATGAGCAGTTCATGACATGCAATACTCCACTTTGGCACTATCTTGGGCTAGACAGGCGGTCTGGGAGGCCCCTCCGATCAATCGGCTGGTCACGTCAAGCTATATGCCTATTGTCTTTTTATCATATGGGTGCTAGAATGGCTGCGGGTCTGCATGTCACGTTAAACTCTATCTGATGGTGAGTCCTGTTTTGGAGGTTTGGGGATGTGGAGCACCCCTTCATCACTATTGCTCCCTGGTCTACCTTCCCATCTATGGGTTAAATAGAAAAATGTACTTATAAAAAAATTGTATTATCCATTAAGAATTGATTTATTTCAAAACTTTATCGGCATTAAATGACCCACTGAGGTTGATATGCCGAAAAATAAAACAAACCAAATAATTGATTAATTGATTTAACGCACGTAAACTCGTCTTGGTTTTTTTTTTATCCTTATAGGTTTGGGAATTGTATTCATTGGAACTTTAAATCTACATACGAGTTTTTTTTTTTTGTTTTTGTTTTTGCACACAGTTATATGATATCAATTACCCTATACGATACAGATAATTTTCAAACATTAGAATGGTTTCATGTAACTAATATTAATAATTATATGGTTTTAAGTAATCATTTTTGTACACCAATTGTGATTTGTTTGCAAACTGTTTTATGCTTCCAAGTAACTAGTAATAATCCTTAGTATACGGTTCCAGATTACGTAAATATGCTTAATACTAACAATGTCAGTTATATGTCATCAAGTATTCCTATTAAATAGGAATAGATTTTAAGCAAATCCATTTAAACCAATAGATGGGACACAATAGGTACTACAACTCAGGGTCAGAGTGGACCTGGTAGTAATGCCAATGGAGGAGTACCACACTCCCTACATCTCCTGAACTCGAGCCTCAACATCAAATGCAAGTTTAGTACCATATTATGTATATCTCATTTTTAGAAGAAGGGGGCTCCAACTCCTCTGCAACGGGCACAACCAGTGTATTCTACGCGTATTCTGTCGGTGGGTTTTATTATTGGGGTAAAAAAAACATAAACAGTACACATTTCTTTGATTTTATTAACAACATATTTTTCTGGTCCCCTCGTCTCTTTATCATTTGATTTCATCTTGCGTAATCAACCTGGTTACTTATGTATACCACTGATATTCCCCCCCCCCGGGATAATGGACTTTTCAGTAAATCTTGCAAGGTGTTGGGATGATTGAAAAGTGGAAATCTTTTTCTAATTCCGAATCTAATCGCCAACGGACGTACCGGAAGCCTTACTGAAAATCGAGCAACATGGCGCTAATTCAATCAATTTGCATCTTAATCTGAATACGAAAATGGGCACTTACGGCTGCAGTGATAACGTTCTCATAATCAAAAGCTCAAATCGTACTCGTTATGCTGTTTTGATCATTTTCTTTATATGTTATTCTTCTATTGACAGAATCAATGTACATTTTGAAATAAATTACATTTTATCATGTATTTTCAATCATTTCTATGCATTACATCCGGTTTAGCTCAGTCTGTAGAGCATCAGCAAAGGAATCGCAAGGTTCCCGGTTTGATACCAGTCTTCGCCAACTGAGTAGCACAGCTTGGGTAATCTGATCTATACGGTAAAGCTCATGGTTGTTGTGCCGTTCCACCTCAGACGCTAAAACAATGCCTCTAGTCTAGAGTTAGCGAAAAGGGGATAGACTCCCCTGCTGTCCGGAGGTACTGACAATAGGCCACTTCGCCTATTTGACTACATACTACTTACGGCCAAATTACGCTGGAATTACCGGTTCCCGCTAGATCACCGAAGATTTGCCTGTTCAATTATAAATTGAGTGACTACTTAAGCCAAATCATATATTGCAAGTCATTGAATCATTAGTTTATCCAAATTATATGATTCGGGATTAAATAACCCGAGAAGTTTGGTATGCCGTGAAATAAAACGACCATTTTTATATCATTTAGATTTTTCAGAAAATTGTCCTCATCATTATTGTTATATGCACAACGTTTCGGTCGTTTTGCCCTCCAGCCATCTTCAGGTGTTTCTTGTCGAACTCGGAATCTTTCATGTCGTAATCGGGAGCCTTCCTGGAACTTCGAGCCGAACCCTTTATTTAATCCATTGAGGTAGATTATTATCATTCCGTTGACCAAGACCGGGTACAAGTGTTGGACAGTTGAACACATGACACAAGGGAAATAAGAATTGAGTTAATACAGTTCTAAGTGACAGTTACCTATACGTTGCAGGTTCAATCCTGACCACGGGCAATAATAACAGAATATTTAACAGCTTAACACCTGTACCCGATCATAGTTAGAGGAAATGAGAATAATCTACCCAAATGGATTAAATTTAATTCCCTAAGCGTATTAGTGGCATGTCAAATACAAATAACTATATCCAGGATTTGAATTCGAATGGCCGTTTCCATTTCCAACCACAATAACCATTACATCACTCATGTAGCGTCTCTTGGAAGGAATGAACTGGTGGTTCCAATCCTTCTCCTGGTTTACAATTACCGTTTTTGACGGCATATAGGACGCTAAACTAACCCTAAAAACCAACCCTAACCCTACCCACTCCTAGTTGAGTAACATGATATTACAGGGTGACCAGAAAAAACAGAACCCACAATTTTGTAACAAAACTGTTAATTTTAACTAGGGGGGTAGGGTTAGGGTTTAGGGTTAGGTTTAGGGTTAGGGTTGGGGGGTAGGGTTAGTTTAATGGGAAAATAAATAAATAATTTGGGTTCTATTTTTTCTGTGTCACCCTGTAATATGATGTTATTCAACTAGGAAATAACCAAATAGAAGACTAACAATGGTAAATAGAAAAACGATTAAGATTTTTGCGCTAAGTCTTCTACGGAAAAAAGCAAGCAACTATTAAATAACAATTAACAAGTACAAAAGACTATGAATAAAAAAAATATTTTTTGCTGATTCACCTGGCTTCCGCGCCCCAGTCAATATACTCACTTAGAGCCGCAGGAAAAAGAACTAAGAAATAAGATCTCATGGTCAAACTACGATATATGTATACTAGATATTATATTTACAAGCTGAACTACCCATCTTCGCCAAGAAAGAGATAAATTCTTGTATCGGAGCAATTTCTTCCTCGAGGTACGTTCTATATTCTATATATGAATACGAGGGAACCAGTCTGAATTGATTTAAAGCCTTCAATTAAGTGCTTCTTAGCAGGAATCAATTAACTTTCTGATTGATCGATTTCAGCTAAGAAACAGTCGAAGAATGGGAAGAGAATTAGAGGAAATATTTTATCTTCTAAATTTCTTGTCAACAACTAATATTTGACTCAACGGTTTTCGTAACCGTTTTAAAACTTTTATAACTATCACACCACCTCACTAATAATATATACTCCTAGTTTATTATTTAACCTAAGATCCCAGTCTGCCCTACAATTTGCCCATAACTGGACGGAGAATATTTAGATTCATATCTTCCTCAGACGTATTAGCACTATGTGAAATGTAAACAGTCGTGTTTAGTATGTAGCAATACGAGAGGCGTATACACTAAAGATAAGTAGAGTACACTGGCTGGCACTGATCAAGCGACCCCTCCTTGAAGATTCACCTAATTAGGATTATTTAGTTCTGGTCGATTCTGATAGGACAAGTACAACTATTTTCATAAAAGATCCGACATTTTCGGCGGAAGCCAGCCAAAATATAAGGATTAGCCAGACTCCCTGCTTTGGACAATTTGCCACCCTATCACTATCTGAAAACATTCAATTCATTTTAGTTTCTCAGAACTCACGTTCAGCTGAGTGATATTTGATTATTACAGGTACATTTATTTGGGTGTTTCAGGAAAAATGAGCAACTTTTAGGACAGTGCAACAGAAACTTTTAAGAAATAAACACAGTATTATGGAAGACAGATTCTTTGGTAGTATAAGTTGTTAAGTTTTATTTCTACAGTCATAGGACATGTAGCCCTTTTAAAATGCATTCGCAAATGTGCCCCTTATTACTTTTTAAATATAAATACGCGTCTCCGCGTTTTTGAACTAAGCCATTGGATTTGCTTCCATCCGCCAATTCCACAAATTGATTTTGAGGCTCAAAATTGGGGTCCAAACAGATAATTTTAGTTTTATCGTTGATCACATGTTGAGTGTCACCGCAATCAACGATCAAATGTTCCTTATGTGATAAAGAGTCATACCCAGCAGCAAAAAATATGTTTGTTTTCTTTGGGGACAACATTTTGACAAAAATCCTTTTTCTTATTTCTACAGTCGTACCACATGTGGCTCTTTTTATTACAAATATAACATGTAATATTTGTTTTAAATGGCGACTTCTTGTTACCCTTCCAAGGTCTGCCTTGATAATTCTGGTAGTTGGTATATCTAGTTGATCTGCCTTCATAGCGGGGATTGGGGGTTTTACCCTTTTTAAATTGGGTCTTCAGTTGTATAGTTCCATTTTCGGATTCCCCAGAGTACATACTTTCTGTTTCTGCATAACTACGGAGACTTACTTTGAATTCCGTGAACGTCATAGGCTTAACCCTTTGGGTTATTACTGTTGCAAAGGGTTTGAAATTTGAGGGCAAGCCCTTCAATACCATGGCAATTAATAAGCCATCACTAACAATCTCCCCGGGCTCCCTTAATGAGCTTGCAATGCTCTCAGTTTGGATTATGTAATCCGTGATTGATTCATAATCTGTTCTATTCAACGAACTTAATTGTCGATATAGCCCTACAATTCTAGGCTTGCCTTTCGACAAATAGTGAGTCCTTAATATCTCCATTGCCCTTCTGCCATTATCTCTCGCTTTACTTTACCATATGGACTGACGTCTAATGGTTGAGAGACAGTGGAAGAGTTAAAATACAAAAAAAATTGTACACAGTTGTATTCCTATCTAATACTAATATCTTATACACAATTTTATGGTTTCAAGTATTCCTATCTAATAATGGTAATTTATTCATAATAATATGCTTTCAAGTAATTAATCCAATTTAATAATTGTCACGTAATAAAACTATATTTGCTATAATTCGTCGTCTAAAAACTTCTCGCAACGTTTATTTTCTAGACGATTTTGGCAAGTTCATTATGTGTCTATCCATTATCTAAGAAACTGCATCTGCAAACCACCAGATGGTGGTCTAAAGTATTTGGACGTCATCTTCCCGACAATAACTATTAAATACGGGCTTCACAACTATACATAATTACTTTATAAGGAATATTTAAACCTTTCCGGGACACTATTTATATTCAAATGTCAATAATAATGGAGATTCGCTTCCGGTTTTTGTCTGTAACAAAAGTTACGTCACTGCTTACGTCACATTACCCAAAATCGTCATAACATAGAATAAATTTGAATATGCAACATTAGACAGTCCTCATTGTTTTTTAAAACAAGTTTTAATAAATACATGACTGGTATTATATATCTAAATATAGTTTGTTTTATTTTAATACATATTTAAAGTTTACATTTCAAATTGTTTTATTTTTTAAATCCTTAATGAATTTGATGATTTTACTTACTTAGGGTACAAACTCGCTGATATTGAATTTTTTACTCCCACCCCTCAGGCAATATGTTTCAAAAATGTATTTTTATATCGCACGGAGGGTGTTTTTTTATTTTGTACTTGTGCCAATAATAAGAATTAATAAGTAATTATTTAGAAATTAAATTCCTATATAGAATTAATTATTTCTTTCATAAGAGTGCACTCATTTTTGAAGGTAGTTAATAAAGGATGTTATATTTATAAGTAAATAAAGACTTATAGCATCAGAGTTTCAATAGGGTGAGTTTTGTCCTAAATAATGTAAAAATCGTCGGGGTGGCCTAAAGTCGATATTAGCCAATCAGCGAGGAAATTTATCCCCTTTTCACTAGCTCTAGACCAAGGAGATTGTTTTTGCATCTGAGGTGGAGCGCCACACCTACCATGTCCTAAATAATATATGATAACATCCGATTTCATTGTGTAATGATAACTGGCAATCATAGATTGACCTACTAATTTATTAATTTCTAGAGGAGGAGGACATGGTTTCATTTCCTTAGTGAATTTAGATAACCTCAAACAGTATTTGACTCGGATCGATGTTTCTGTTTTACGAATGGATTACCTGAAAAGTTAATAAAAAACAGCCCCCATATATATATATATATATATATATATATATATATATATATATATAGAGAGAGAGAGAGAGAGAGAGAGATAGATAGAGAGGGAGAGAGAGAGAGATAAAGTTTAACCTAATGAGTCAGATATAACTACTAAAAGTTTGAATAGGTATATCTGATTCATTAGGTTAAACTTTATTGTTTGCTCTACTTATGCATTGAGCACTCTTTACTTTTTAGCTTTAGAATATATTGGCGATATATATATATATATATATATATAAACTGTTTTTCTTGTGGCCTAGGATTATAGTATCAACCGATTATTTTCTGTTGGTAACGACTATCTTGGTCTTTTCTTTTTTTCAATTTTTTTTCCAGGAGATGTTTGGTAGTATATTTTTACAATCAAACTATTTGTCGGGTTTTTTCTTACCACAAGGGTTTACCAACAAGTTTGGTATATTAGTTAGTTAGATAGATAGATAGATAGATAGATGGCGGGTGATGCATTGTAATAACGAATGACAATCACAAATTGAAATTGCGACTATCATGAAATAAACTATATTTAAAAAAAATACCATTATTACTATAGGTACCCTTCTTGGGACAGACTGGGGATAGACTTTTCTGGGTTTTTTAAATATTTTTTTATTCTCATTTAACTTAAAATACCTTTATCGAGATATACCCAACGCACACGCTAGCGAATACACAGACAGAGAGAGAGAGAGAGAGAGAGAGAGAGAGAGAGAGAGAGAGAGAGAGAGTCTGTAAGTAATCACCCATACACTGTTGGAAATATACACTTCCTGATAATTACCTCAGAAGGAAATCAGTCAGGATTAATAACACATCAATAAAACTCATTTGCCAATCATCCACGCAACTCCACCATATATATATATATATATATATATATATATGTGTGTGTGTGTGTGTGTGTGTGTGTGTGTGTGTGTACTTAAAATTGGTTATTAAGTTATATGTAGTTAAATTGGTATACAATATATATATATTTATAACTGTACATGCACTCAAACAAACTTAATTTCTCTCTCGTATATATATATATATATATATATAGTGATAACATATATACTAGCTAATTGTTATATATTCATTATACATACTATTATATTGTTATTTTTATTATATTATCTATTTATTATATTATATATATTTATTTATTATGTTATTATTATTAGTTGTATTATATGATAATTATTATATATTTATTATATATACTTTTATATTATTATTTGAATTATATTATCTGTTTATTATATTATGTATATATATTTACTATATTATTATTATTAGTTGTATTATATTATAATTATTATATAATTATTATATATTTATTATATATACTAGCAAATATATGAACCCTCCAGTTGCAAGTATTTAAGTTTTAATGTAATTAAATATTATATTAGAAAAGCTAATGAAACTAAATTTATAAGTAAATAGTGCTCAATATCATTTAGTTATCAGTTAGAGCAGCATGGACATGAAGTCAACGGTGTTTGATAACTGATAGTTTCTGGCCAATGTGAATTTCCACTTGAAAATTGCATATATTCAGTGTGGCCCCGAAAACATACACATCCTTTTATTAGATACTTTTTTTTAAATAAAAGAGAATGGTCAAGTCCCGTTGATAATCCAGACTTATCTGCTGTGATCCCTAATATGCTTACTTTGAGTAAGCAGGTGAAATTATGGCATCTAATTGAGCCATAGAATGGTAATTTATGAGGAAGTGCGTCCCGGTCTCCTGCCTCAGAAATTGCTACCCGGTGACTATTAAAATAACGTCCCCAGCTATGTCGTCTCAGCAGTGTTACTTGAAAGAAAACAACCAACTTAGGGCGTTAAATGTATTTTAGAGGGGGAGGGGCTTCTCTTTTTTTTATATGAACAAATGGAGATGGGTGGATAGATATATATAAACAAAGTAAAAAATGATCAAATTGAGGTAGATATCTAGATAGATAGATATCCATCTTCATATCTAAACAAGAATTACGACAAATTTCTATAAATAAACAAGAATTACGACAAATTTCTATAAATACATTTCTAAACAAATTACGATAAATAAATAAGAATTACGACAAAAAAAGAGAAGCTCACCCCCCCTCTAAAATACATTTAACGCCCTAAGTTGGTTGTTTTCTTTCAAGTAACACCACCGAGTCGACATAGCTGGGGACGTTATTTTAATAGTCACCGGGTAGCAATTTCTGAGGCAGGAGACCGGGACGCACTTCCTCATAAATTACCCATAAAATTTTCTTAACACAAAACGTACACCAATCGATTTGTTGAGAGCAGCAATGTCAATTGAAATTATTTATTGAATCCCCATTATCAGCCTTGAACAAAGATTTAAGAATAAGATAATATCTGAGTTAATGATAATATCTGAGCAACAGGATAAATAATACCTCAAATGAATTTCTACAACAATGGATTTGATATTAAAAAACCCATTAAGGTTGATATGCCATTAAAATAAAGAAACTATTGTTACGTACTGAGGGTTTTCACCGTACCAAATCGATATAATGTTATATACCTTTCTTTACTTCTAGTCGTCTTCTCTTCCGGTCGGCATTGCTATTCTGATCGTCTATCATCTTGGTCTAGTCTCTTCTAAGGTCTGGACTTGCTTCTATGGGGATTCCGGGTCTGGTTTCTGTTAGGGATCTCTCTTTATCAGAAGCCCTGTGTCATTGTTAGTTTTTAGGTAATAAACACAAGACTTCGATTTACGTTGATGTTACTTTATTTCCAAATCCCCAACCCAGACAATCTGCGCAGATGACAGGATGCGCATAGAAATGCGACTTACACCTTCGAGCTCCTACCTGCTAACTGACTTAAACTTACTATATCCTTAAACCAGAAGACAGGGTCTTCCATGCCTTCCGGTTCTCACGATCCATCCCCGCAAAGCAAGGTGAGAGTGAGGTCAAGCACTGTCACTCACTCTCAAGGCCATCAGCTACACTAATCGCCATTATGATTTCTACACTATTGCCATAATCATTAGGTAACTAATAATTATGTAACACTATATCAAACCAGAAAGATCCTGGCAGCAGCATCCTATAGAAGCTTTATGACCATGTACTTCCCATCTCATAAATCATCCAAATAAGATGAAACCAGTAACATTTGTTTTCTCAAATTTCTATGGTCAACTGTTTGAATACCTGTGATAACTTCAAAATATTTTCAATTTCGTCTGTTCGCATTATAAGCAGTATCTGAACCAGTGGATAGTGATTTCGATGTTATAAGGTTTCGGTCTGTTAGACCTTCTTCAGGACGTTGGATTGAGTTCTTGCTTCAATGGTGAAGATTTTCATATTGGTGAATTAGGAGGTTGTGAATAGGGGAGGGGGTGGTCAATTGTTGGTGTTAGCAGGAGTGTTTAAGTTGGTAGTGGGAGTTCTATTTATCTATTTATTTTTATTTAATTTTTTTCCAGATCAGGTGTGTAGCTGGTAAGGTTCTGTTAATGATGCCACATGTGTATGGTGTTAAAAGAGGTTCAGTTTAAACGCCTACGCCACGTTCAAAATTATATCCATACCTTCTTTCAGTACTGCAATGTAGCTGCACCACTTGGACCCTAACGAGGCGCCTCGAGAATAAGCTAGATGGAGCTGCACATGAATGCGTGTTGTCTTGGACAAATCGTGGAAACAGCAGCCCACAAGGAAGCAGCTGTATGGCCACCTGTCCCCCATCTCATAAACATCCGAGTAAGAAGGACAAGGCATGCTGGACACTGATAGAGAAGCAAGGACGAACTTATAAGCGACGTTCCCCTGTGGAAGCCAACACATGGACATGCTAATGTGGGCCGCCCACAAGGGACCTACATTGACCAACTATGCGATGATGCTGATGCTGCGCAGAGGACCTCCCTGGGATAATGAATGATAGGGAAGGTTGGCGAAAGATTGTCATGATATCCTTGTTAATTACGCGACATGATGATGATATGCTTTTTAGGAGCTGATGATAGGTGTGGCGCTCCACCTCATATGCAAAAACAATCTCCTTGGTCTACGCTAGTGAAAAGAAGATATACTCCCTCGCTGATTGGCTGATACTGACTTTAGGCCCCCCAACGACTTACTACTATATGCATTTACAAACGCCTCTACACGAGAAGGGTATGATACAAGGTCATTTTTAAGTAGAGTTTAACAGGTTTTAATTCAGAATTTTCCTTCTCCTCCAACGGTTGCCATCAAAGGTTACACTGTCTAGTGTGCCCAGCTTTTAACCTATAGCTAGAGGGAGAATAATTGAATTCATAACTTTTCCAAAGGTATAAGAGCTACGTGTATTGCAACCAGTATCGTCCAGGATTTGAACTCGTCTCGCTGTGTTCATTTCCCTCAATGGTAGCCATTACATCACGGGTGACTACCTTTGATTAGAGAACTTAAATAGATTTTAATAAATCAATGTGCACATACATTCTTGGGACACACTGCACACATACACACACACACACACACATATATATATATATATATATATATATATATATATATATATATATTGCTGTATACATACATGTTGAATCACCTCGCATCACACTTCGATTAAACAAACAACTGATGATATAAAACCAAATAAGTTCATGTCTTTCTCTCAAGAAAGTTCTAACAGGAAGAAGCATGTAAGTATTACATACACCATAAGACACATTAATATTATCAATTTTGGGAGCAGGGTTATATTTTATACAGAAATGAAAGAATTTTTTTTTACCTCCAAGTCTCAGAATATTGAATTTTGAATTTTCAGATATCATTATTATTGAATCACGCACCAAGCGAACTTGTAAAGAAAATCTTACTTGTTTTCAGAATATTTATATCACATAATATCGGGATGGATAACATGCTTCTAACCCCCACCTTCGCTCAATCTCCGTCTCTCCCTCTCTCTCTCTCATATATATATATATATATATATATATATATATATATTTGTGTGTGTGGAGAAAAGAAAATGACTCATCGGAGACAGAAAAAAAAGAAGAGAAATCATTAACAAAACGAGCTTGTCACAACACTGACTACATTGGAAAAGAATAAGAACTTTTCGTTGAGACAGTTCGGTTGGTTTGGTTTGTTTGTTTAATGACACATCAACCTTCGTGGATTATTAAATGCCAAAGCCACCATTGTAGAACAAAAGTAGTGGTACTGTTTAACCCATATTCGCGTAGATGAGCGGATTAATACCTTTCTCAGTGGTATTATTTCGAAAGCAAACAATAACACAACTGGAATTTGAACTTGCTTACTACGAAAATCATAAAACTGTGTGGAAATTATTTCTATTAGATAACAATACTCTATATCATAAAACTCGGGCAAAGAAATAACTCTAAGAAAAACTACACAAAAGTATAAATGCATAGTAAACGCGATTCCCAAAGACTTAGATATAAAATAACCCAAGACGGATTAGCATACCGTTAAAATCATTAAATCAATCATAGATATGATATTAGTCGTAGTAGTATCTAATAGTTTTATTTAATTTTAGTGTTAATTAAAGTCATATTTCTCAACTAAGTGTTATTATTAGTTACTTAAAACCATATAATTGTGTGCAAACAAATGACTATTATTAAATAGAAACAATTACTTGAAACTATAAGGGGCCGGGTTAGCTCAGTCGGTAGAGCGTTCGGCTAGAAATCACAAGGTTCCTAGTTCGATATCGGTCCCCGCCAACTCAGCGCATGAGTAGCACAGGGATCTGTGCGGTAAAGTAAGGGTGATGGCAGGTGTGGCGCTCCACCTCAGATGCTAAAACAATCTCCTTGGTCTAGCGCTATTGAAAAGGGGATAGACTCCCTCGCTGCATGGCTGATACCGACTTTAGGCCGCCCCGTCGACTTTACTTTTTTATATAATTATTAGTATTAGATAGGAATGCTTGATATTTCAATAATATAACGATGTGCAAAAACACGAAATGAATACACAACAAATGTAAAAGAAAATTTACAATGAACGTGATTCCCAAACTCTAGTCATAAAATAACCCGAGACGGGTTGGCATGCCGTTAAAATCATTCTATCATTACAGGCAAAATCAATTCAATGTATGAAGATCGAGTACGCTTAACCTTAAAAATGCTTATATCATACTTAATACTTAATAATTAGAATATTTAGAAGGATATTTATTTTTACAATTTAAAGATTGAATTCATGTATATAAAATCATAATATAAGAATAAAACGTCCTAATGAAATCGAATGAGCCTAAAATAGCACGGAGTGGTTTGCGATGCCGTTAAAATCAATCAATCATTGCTGTAGAAATAGTCAATAGTCGGAGACGCTTAACTTGAGAAATAAAGTGAATAAAATCTTTTTTACAATTTAAACATTGACATTGTGTTATAAAAAAAAGACAAAAAATAAAAAAATAGCATCTTTCAAATGAAATCTAATGAGCATAAAATAACCCGAGAGGAGTTGAGGTGCCGTTAAAATCAATCAATTATTGCTGGAGAAATAGAGTCAATGGTCAGGGACGCTTAGCGTAAGAAATTCAATGAATAACAATTTTTTTTACAATTTAAACATTGAGATTATGTTATAAAGGAAAAATTTAAAAGACAAAAAAAGAAAGAAAAAAAAAGAAATAGAAAAATCAAAAAGTAAAGAGGAAGGAAAAAAGATGAAAGAAAAAAAAAAAAAAGAAAAAGCCCAAAATAAAATCCAGTGAGTGTTTGCTTTCTTGCAAAGCCAGTGAGACTGACACCTCAACTGGAATCTTCATGGTTGACAGTGTTTGTGAGAGAAAGAAATCGATTGGGAAAAAGAAACAAAAAAAAAAAAAAAAAAAAAAGAAAAGAAAAGAAAGTACGAAAAGAGTTCCAATGAACGAAATACTTGAAAATTCTTCGCTTGAAAAGATTTCCTTCTTCGAAACGGTGCCAAGATGGTAAGTGGAATCGGCATGGTATTTCTGTTTGGATTGTGCCTGGGTATTGGCGAAAACTTTTGGTATAGAAAAGACTGAAAAATGTCTATCATTGGAAATCAATATTGTCGGAGTGACATGAATTTATCCGCTGCTTTTCTAGTTCCACATGTCACTTGACTGGGATATAAAAGTAAAGCAGATTTAAAAATGGCTCGCACTGGACATTATCGAAGAGCTTTGTAGAATGACCTGTCACATCATCCATGTGCTTTCTAAAATATCTACCAAAGAAGCTTAACGAACTACAGATAGTCGTCGACTTACAAACAGTACGACTTACGATCACCCGATGAGACTTATGTGATGTCGTCACTGATGACCGCTATGTCGACAATGGTCAATCATTGGACGAGGAAGGGGAAATGTCTCCAAAACACAACTAGTCTTAAGCGTTAGGACCTTTGTTGCTTTTGTAACGTAGTGATATATGGTAACAGTACCCAAAGCGATATAAGTAACGTTCTAATATCGATATATATCGTATAGCGGGTCTTGTCAACGTGCCTCCAAATTCACGGCACTAAAAAGGTGTTCGGCACGTGGCGGTCATCTTGTTGATAAAAAAAGTACAACGCGAGAAATATATTGTCACAAGCTGCTTATCTTTTATTTCCAGGCAAGGCTCGTCTTGTGGGTTGTGTCGGAGAAGAGGAAAGGCAGAGAGAAAGAGAGAGAGAGGACACTGTTAAATTATTGTGTTCCGACAACTGGGACCAGAGGTCCGGTCCGTACCCTACGCGTCCGAAAGCAAAAAGAGACCGGTATTTTTCTTCGTCGTTCCACGTCACCACGTGACTTCTGGTTCCGGTCAACACCCGAAACTTCCGGTTGACATTCAACTTCTCCATTCGGGGAGTCACGCCCGCTCAAATCATCGTTCATCACTCCACGCTTTTTCAAAGCCTCCACCTTGTCTCATTTCTTCTTCCTCCTTTTTCTATAGTAGGGCTCGCAAAAGTCAGGACCTTCATTATCTCGTTACACTTTATTCTTTAAATTCAGTCTCTGGGGGTCATGGAAGCAGGAAGAAATGGTAAACGGAAATAAGACGTAGGTTGGTCTCTTCGTTCTTTTAGGAAATGACTCCTTTCGCAGCTCAGACACCAAATGAGAAAAAGCGGACGAATTATGAAATACACCGTCTTATACTAGGATTCACAGAGAGCACTTGACCCACACTGCCGCCTCGGTCAGTGACATTGTCTGGCCAGTGTGTGTCGACACTTAGATGATAACAGGTCTTGAGTGTTAGATCCAGAAATGGAAGTGAGGTTGAACTTTTTAAAATCGTATTTCTTCGGAATGCTGTTTTTTTATAACTTATCTATTCACGCCTCGATACAGTTTGGTGACTATCTTACGCTTATAATTGTAACCAAAATGCTCAAATAAAAATTTTAAAAATAAAAAAATAAAAAAGAAGAGAAACTTGCAGCACGGACTCTAATACAATTATAGTTTTTTATGGGACTTATTTCCATATAGAGTTCTTTTTAGAGATAGAGAGAGAGATAGAGAGAGAGATAGAGAGAGAGAGAGAGGCTAGTAAAATAATAAAAAAATAATAATCAAAGATTATACTATAATGTAATCTAATAAAAATGTCGGTAATGTGTGTTGGATTTTTTGAGTATATAAGGCGTGCGTCAATGGGTCACTTCTATTTATAGACTCGCCTATAAGCACGTGACCTGGGAAAGATTCCTATTGTCCAATCACTGGCAGCGCTCTGCTGCTGCTATAATTATTTATACTGAAGGCCTGAGAAGACCTAGGCATTGGACCTTGGACACTCGTGGAGGACGGACCTCATGTGATTATCTCACTGGATCTTATTGGACTGACCACCAGATACTATTGACTTATTTTAAGTTATTTTACAACTGGCCAAGGATGGCGGCCAGATACTCAACAGGTTATGGGCCCAGGTCACGTGCTTATATGCGAGTCTATAAATAGAAGTGACCCATTGACGCACGCCTTATATACTCAAAAACTCCAACACGCCCTATTCATTTCGATCTCATAGTAAGACGCAATACTTGTTTCGGATTGTTAAAAACTCTTCATCATGCTAATACAATTATGTCTTGTGTTGGGATGTATTTACATGTATAGTCGTAAATAAAAAAAAAAATCTACTATAAAACCTGTGGATCTTGAGTGTCTATTCCTTTTTGTTTTTAAACATAAATATTTGAAAACTTTATTTTGTAGACACGCTGTAAAAGGAAACTTTAATTCGTTACCAAAATTCTTTTGGCAAAAAAAATCAAAAAATCAAAAAAAATCAACTGTTTGAAGTGTAAAGATCTAATAGTGAACCAATTATGCTGGAAACAATCTGGTGTGTCTTTGGGCAAAATAAAAGTTTGTTTACTCAAAACGACAAATATTTTAATAAATTGTCAGCTAATTTTCTAATCTGACATCTGCAAACAAACATAGGCGATATTTTTGTTGCTGCTTCACGCAATGCTTTTTTTTTGTACACGGAAACAAACACGTGAACATACCGAGAATATATCTGTGAATTACTTAAATAGTTACAGACTTGACGACATATCACGCAGGAATAGTTACTATCGTAATAAAGGATTACAATTTTCCAAAATCGTTAATTTCTTATCAGTATTTTTTCATTTAACTCTCATTAATTGGTGGGAAAAGAAACACTGTTTTCAAACCAGACTCAGAACTCCCCAGTCAAAAAATTATTTCAATTAATTCTAAAGAAAAAATAACATTTTGTTTACACCCATGCACATGATCATTGATGGTGGTAAGCCCCGGGGGAAATTCCGAATAATATTTATATAAAACTGAAATTTCGTAAAGCAAAAATAATCAATAAAATCTGCTAAAAATTAGCTTGTATGTGACTATAAGAAGTAATACATACATATATATATATATATATATATATATATATATATATATATATATATTCTGATAGTATACGAGTGTCACTGGCTCTGTTAGTGAGTTTGCGGTGTGAACTAAGTTTTCGGCGGTATTATTAGTGGAATGCTCAATAACAGTGATATATATATATATATATATATATATATATATATATATATATATATATATATTAATGGGAATTATTCGTTTTGGGAGTTTGGCATGAGAGAAATAGGATCGGAAATATCATATAGTGGCTAAGGCTTGACGAAACAAACCGGTTGATCTGACCCCGCATCTAACCAAAAATTGACTCATTTAACCTTGGTATTTCAACTGGTGTAGGAAAAGTACCATTCTGAATTGAAACCAAAGGGGTGGTCTTCTGACGAGTCAAAACTACTTTGAGAGCTCCTACTCTCCTCCCCTCCTCCTCTAATCTATTGTATTTAATAAAAGTAAATACGACTCTGGCTGATCTGGTTGGTCCAGAGTGTCATCTTCTGCTTGACACACTTAGCATTGAGTCTGACTAGCTTCTGCAACCTGTAGCAACATGTCCAAGGAGTGATAACTACAGCAAGGCCCTAGAATATGTCAGCAATGCAAAAGTAGTAAATGACATCGCTGAGCGGGGAGTTAAGATGATGAGTGATTTTGCAAACATCATTACCTCAGATTCTCAGCTAAGAGAGTATCTTATTCAAGCTGTGGAATACAACTGTTAGCGATTTGATAGCTTCAAGAAGCAAACTCTGAACATATGACTGTGAAGTGTCCATCTGACATAGACAACTTGAAAATAATGTTTAGGCGTCTTTGTCACACATTTTCTGAGGTCAAGATTGTAATATTTATGAAATTTTGATATTTTTCAGAATATGATATGTCTTTTTTTTCTTGAATGTTTACTTGGATTGTTTTTACAGAAAGAGTATTACAAATGCTTCAATTTGATACCCATTTTGTTGTTCTATCCCAATTGTAACAAAATTTCAGGTGAAAAACTATCTGACAGAAGGCAAAATTTGGCAATTTTCTTCAAGCGGGCTTAATATCTTGAGGTCCAATGAGGCAAAGGTTCCTGACATTTTACCTCAAAATGGTTGTGATTTTCGGCTTTTCCGGGTCAAAAAGCATGGGAAACCGTGCAGGGGGGGGTATGAAAAAAGGAAAAAGTTGATTTTTGAACAGGTCTAATACTCCATGTCTTCAAACCTTACTGTTTGGTGAATTTCTAGTTTAAGAAAAATAGATAAATAAAAAAGCATAGCACTGAACTAATTCTGGGGGCGGGGGGATAGAGAATATGTCAGCCCTACGTTTCTACATTTTTTTAAAATTTAAATATTATCGGTACTAGCTTCTACATTGTTTCTTTTAATGTCACTGACTCGTCTCGACAAAAGTATAGATAACTATACATCATCACTTTATCATATAAGTTTCTCCGCTGTACATTTGTCTTCATTTAAATTTTAAATAATCATTAGGCTTCAATCTTGGCACTTTTTTATCAACTCTCATAAATTATCCATTGGGTTACCCGTTCACTCGACGCCATCATCGTTATTGCTGTACGTACATCGTAATATAGATGTTAGTAATTTTATCTACAATTTGTTTTGTTTTAATTTCTTGTTTGTTTTGAACATCGTCTCCGGATTATTTCAAAAAATGTCTGCGAACTTTAATGATTAATTTTTAATAGAATTTATATTATAACAATGTTTCTTTTTATTCCTTCGTTTCGTGTTAATTAATTTTTGTTTTATTTATTCATTCTTTTTTTCGGTTGGTAAATAACGCAGAACATTTGTTTGTTTATTCAAGATTGCCGGAGAAAAATAACAATGTTTAATTCATGTTTTCATTTGACGTACTGAAAATTTCATATTTCTAAGTGTCGACTTGATTAGTTTTCTTCGCAAAACATAACAATATTTTTTTGTTTCAATCATTTGATGGGTTTGATTTTTTATTTAAAAAAATCAATTAAATGTCAGTGATTTGATTGATTTTTAACCGGGCAAGTGTTATTTTGTACCAAGAGGTTAGGGAATCCCGTTCATTGTATGTTCATATTTATATCTATAGTTTTGTTATTTTTTAAGAGTTTATTTATTCATTCTTTTATTTATTTTTGTACCCATTCACCTCGAACAGAATTATGAATCTACCGCTATCGATAATATTGAAATTTGATTAAAAAAGTCAGACGTGTTGAGATGCAAAACAATAAGTAAATAAAAAATGATGAGTATTATTTGTATCATTCGGACTATTGTCCTCATCTTGATTGTTATCTGTACAACGTTTCGGCCGATGAGCCCTCTGGCCTTCTTCCGGAGGTCACATCGGCCGAACGTTGAACAGATAACAATGAAAATGAGGACAATAGTCCGAATAATACAAATGATACTAATTATGAAGCCTCATCTAAAAAATTCATAGAAATAAAAAATGATAATTTGAAAGGTTTTACTAGTTCTTTTGCATTTGTAATGCACGTTCATGCTAAAATGCTCCCTAACTTTTGCCCCTTCCCTTTAAAAAAAGATACGACACTAACACTAAGTAGACGCTAACTTATCATAATTTTGCTGAGCAGCGATTGCTTTTATTTCAACGCCATGTCAACCTGTCTAGGATTCATTCCTACGTATGATACTTTTATGTTCATATTTATATTTATTATATAGTTCTTTCATTAGAGTATTTTTCACATATTCCTCTCAAAGCTCCAACTATGCTCTCTCCATTTATGGATAAATAGAAGGGCAGAGTGAGATCTATAATCATGGTGCGGCGACTGGTCTAGCAGAACGAAAACCAAATTAAGACCAGTTTTAATTAAAAGTCGACCTTGTGTCATATCCTACTCGTGTTGGATGAGTTAGATATATACATAATGTTATTTGTTTGTTTCCGTTGCAAAGAAATTGTTATATAAGACTGTTATTTTATTTTTATTAGTTATGTTAAATCAAATAAGTTCTCTGCTACATTTTGTTGATTGATTACATGATTTCAATGGCATGTCAACCTATCTGGAGTTATTTTCTAGGGAATTTCGATTATTGTACGTTCATATCTACTCTTTTAGCGTATTTTGCTCACAGTCCTATTGAATACGAATAATTGCCTTTCAAGTGTGCCTCGGCCATTTATAATACCGTCGATCCCAGGGGCTTCCTCCCAGGCAATACCTGCCCCTTTGACTAAGGGCAGGGCAGGGTTTTTACCCAGTGCCTGAGGCGCCCCCTGAGGGGAATTCGACGCAATTTTGTTCTTTCCCATCCATCAGCTTCGGCTTGTTAGTGGGCCCACGTTAAAACGAGGCCCTGTGCCCAGTCCATACAAGTGGGGTATGAGACAAACACTCCTATTGAATACGAATAATCCTTAAACAGATCTATTTGACCCATAGATTGGATCATAAAAGGTTACTACCAATCCAGATCAGTAAATCTAAGAATAATGTCAATGAAGGGGTTATCCATTCTTGCTTATCTCCAGATCGGAATTTTCACCATCGGATGTAGTTTAGTTTTATACCCAGAACATCCCATTTTAAGAGGGGTATTCCCTCTGTTCAAGGCAAGCAGTCAGCACTTCTTTGCCTCATTACAAGGGTTAATTGGCTCTGTTTCTATTCAATAAAATTTGAAATTGAAAATCTGCATCCCTTGTTTGTAATCTTTTCAGTTCTCCTTTATATTATTTTGAAGGAAATTAGTGTTTCTTAAAACCGTCATCTTATCTCGCAATTATTCTAGTTCTTCCTGAGAATATCTCCGCTCACACCTCCATAAACTCCCACACATTCAGAAGAACTTTGGCATAGTAGTATAGATAGATGTATATGATATATCAATTTAGAGTTAGACAGCCGCCTGTGTAATGAGATCGGATACAATAAGTTCCAGCCATTGTACGTAGCTGATAAAATGTATCATATAACAATGGTATAACTTATGGAAGACTTGAAGTGAATTAATTGCATTTCTCTTAATTGGGAAAGTACAGCCATTAAGCAAAGAGGCAGCGAGACGTGTTTAACAGGCGAAGGTGAATGTCTTGGGAGCAGAAAACTGACTTTCAAATAGTTGTATATCTAAGGCGAAAACTGAAAGTCTTTCTTGTATTCATTCAGTCATTCATTCTTCTTTCTTCTGTCAATTCATTCTTTCTTTCTTGTTTATTCATTCATTCTTCTTGGTCATTCATTCTTCTTTCTTTCTTTCTTGTTCTTTCATTCTTCTTGTATTCATTCATTCTTTCTCTTTCTTGTATTCATTCATTCTTTCTTTCTCTCATTCTTCTTTCTTTCTTTCTTGTATCATTCATTCTTTCTTTTGTATATTCTTTTCTTTCTTGTATTCATCATTCTCTTCTTGTATTCATTCATTCTTCTTGTATCTCATTCATTCATTTCTTTCTTGTTTCATTCATTCTTCTTTCATTCATTCATTCTTTCTTGTATTCATTCATTCTTTCTTCTTATTCATTCATTCTTTCTTCTTGTATTCATTCATTCTTTCTTGTATTCATTCTTATTCATTCATTCTTTCTTTTGTATTCTTCATTCTTTCTTTCTTGTATTCATTCATTCTTTCTTCTTCTTGTTCTTCTTTTCTTCTTCTTTTCATCTTTATTCATTCATTCTTTCTTTCTATCTTTTCATCAATCATTCTTTCTTTCATTCATTCTTTCCTGATTCTCATTCTTCTTTCTGTCTTTCATTCATTCTTTCTTTCTTCATTATTCATTCATTCATTCTTCTTTCTTTCTTTCTTGTATTCATTCATTCTTTCTTTCTTTGTATTCATTCATTCTTTCTTCTTTCTTTCTTGTATTCATTCATTCTTCTTTCTTTTCTTTATTCATTCATTCTTCTTTTTCTCCTTTGTTCTTTTCGTTCTTTTTCTTTTCTTTTTTTTCTCGTTCTATTTCTTTCTTCTTTCTCTTTATTTCTTCCTTACGTTATTTTTCTTTCTTATATCTTTTTTCTCTTTTATTCTCTTTCTTATTTTTGTCTCTTTCTTTCTTTACTTATTTTCATTACCTCCCTTTTCTCAGTTATTTTTTCTATCTTTCGTTCTTTTCTATGTATTCATCTCTTTCTTTCACTTTTTCTTTCTATTCCTTCTTTCTATTCCTTTCTTTCGTTCTTTTTCTTTTTCTATTTTATTTTATTTTTGTTTGTTTGTTCTCCTTTTGTTTGTTGTTTGTTTGTATGTTTGTTTCAGTTTGTGATTTAGAGTTTCTCTCATGAGGAACATATTATGTATCAAAATAATTGAGCAGGCACACAACGAACAGACACTTAACCCTTTTCGTGTTGAACTGGCCAGGTCTCTGTAGAAAACGTGTGCTTTTGTTTACAACTGAAATTAATAACCACAACTAATGGTTAGAGGGGAGTAAAGACTAGATATGAATTTGTTTCAAATTTGTTTGCAGATTGGTTTCAAATTGAAATTTTAGTTACTTTCAAACTGGCATAATTTGGGAATACGAGGTAAGTTCAAAACGCATCGAGAGTGCAGCTGTATTTTCCTAGAAATGAGACTTTTTCTAACATCTGGATCTTGATATACGAAAAAACAAGAAGACTTGAACGTCTGGAGTTGAAAAGTATAAAGAAAGATAATCCGTGGTCTCTACCAAAACACACACACTCGGGAACCTTCTCAGACATGGGACCCTTCTTTTCAAAGTCGGGAACCTTTACAGGACTTCGAACCGAACGCTTTATTCAATCCATGGGGGTAGACTATCCTCATTCCGTTAACCATGACCGGGTACTTGTGTTAAGCTATGTTAAGTATTAACTATGTTTTGGAAATTGCAACCTAATGATGATTGTCACTTAGAACTCAACCCTTATATCCGTTGCGCCATGTGTCCAACTGGAAAATTCAGATTGTTTTTTTTGGGGGGAACCTAATGTTCCATTCACCTAGAGTATTTACCTTTATACTTATGTAGGATTTTTACCATGACTCATATTGCGTTTTTTGTGTAATATTTCTTATATCAATATTATGTTTGAAAGGACCATAGCCAGTGAGTCTAATAGCAAGGAACTAGCGAGGCTGACCCCTAGATTGAAATAAACATCTCTTCTCATTAATTCAATATTTCAAGTGCATTTTCCGACTATTTTCGTTAAAATATCTGAAAAGAAAATGTATTGTATCATATTATAAGAAATTGCACAAATTTATTGAAAATTTCCAAATTATAATTGAAAATAAAATTAGAAAAATATAATAAAAATAATATGATAAAAGCCAACGGAATAAATCCAAGTTGCTAAATTATGTGAACACTACAGCGTTGCGAATGAAAGACAATAACTTCGAAAAAAAATTGACGTCTTTTTTTATTTAATAATTAAGTCTATTTTAATGTAAAATTCAACAAGTTAAAGGGAGATAATTTCTCCACGATAAACTATCAAGATAAAAATAAGGCCGCATTCATAATTAATGTATTTTAAGTAAAATATCTTACTGTTTAATTAAACTTTTATTCGATTTATTGAGAAGATTATGAATATTGCAATTAAAAGGAAAAAAATATGACTAAACGTATTTTCTTTATTTGTTTTCTTCAAGATCTTTAATGTGACCTTTATCTTTATGGGTAACATCAAAATAATGAAATTTAAGATAATTTAAGTCTTTAAAATTCATTTCCTCACAATGAGGACAAAGTTTTGAAGAAAAATATTATGCGTGATGATATTTTATGTGAATTTGACACTTTTCCCAAATGGGAGGGGTTCCAAAATCGATCTACCCCAACCAATGGATCCCCTCTGCCATCCGCATCAATAACTTGGACTTTTCTACAAGTCCGAGCAATAAAAAAACATCTTCCGCCATTGTGCAACATTTATTGAACTGTGGCAGTTTAAAACCTCACAATGTTCACCATCCTAGAGGTCTCAATTAACGAATTACAACTATTTATCCTCGAGGCCCTCCTCATTAGTAAAATCCGACCTGCGCTTTACGCCCCCCCCAAAAAAAACCCCAACAATTTTATACTTTACTTTTATTCATTTATTTACTTTATCCACCTTCCATAGCACAACACGTGAAGAAAAAAAATACCTGGTGACTTTTTCTCGCTTTGTTTTCATACCCCACCAACCCAATTCTTTAGTAGTTCGCGCCTTTTTCTAAATTCAGTTTTTACCCCAAAATATAGAATTTCGATCAAGTCGATTATTTCTTTACTAACTTCTTAGATTTTTATAAATAGAATTTTTAAACAATGTAATTCAGGGATTTACAAGGAAGAAAATTCTACTTTTTTAAAAAGTTAACTTTTTTTAAATTCAATTTTTATATTTATTTTCTTTAATCGAACAAACATCAAAAAAAAATTTTGACCCGTACAAATTAACTTTGGTGGGGGGTAACTTACAGGGTGCTTTTTTTTGTGTGTGTGGGGGGCTCGCACCATTTTCACAAGACAAGAGAATGTTAGCACAATCCATTTCAAACATTTAGCACTATTTCCTTTTTCATTCCTTGTTCTGTCACGGCATTCTCTGGCGAGACGTGACCGAAAAAAAAACGTGTCCCTTTTTTAGAATATCCTAATTAATTTTAAAATGCATACGCTTTTTAAAGCAATCCTCAAATTCTGCGCGTACCAAAAACTTAGCTCAGTCTGTAGAGCGTATGACTAGAAACCACAAGGGGCCTGGTTCGATACTGGCCCTCGCCAACTCAGCATATGAGTAGCACATGGATATGTGTGGTAAAGTGAGGAGCTGGTGGTAGGTGCGGTGCTCCACCTCAGACACCAAAACAAACTTGGTCTAGCGCTATTGAAAAGGGGATAGACTATCTCGCTGTCTGGCTGATATTTATTCCTAGATTAACATATTATGGTAACTACATCATCATAATATAGCACTTTAATGCTTCACACCAATGCCCACACCTGGTATATGTACTTCCAAAAAACGGATACAGATACAAAAATATATCTCAAATATATATATACTCACTAGAAGCATACGGATACATATATATATATATTATATATATATATATATATATATATACTCACTAGAAGCATAAGGAGACATATATATATATATATATATATATATATATATATATATAATATATATATATATATATAGAGAGAGAGAGAGAGAAAGAGAGAGGAAGTAAAGTAGATAGATAGATAGATGAAAATAACATTGGCTATATATGTGACAAATGTAAATAAATAAAAATGATTTGAAAGTATTTAATATATTTACAATCATAGGACTAATAAGTTTAATATACTTACTATCAAAATCCAAATAGACCTAATATACTTGCGAAAAAGGGCATTTGGAATGGAACATCTAATGTATTTTCAATTAAAGAATTTTGAAAGGAAGCATGAGAAACTGTTTTGCTCGTAGATTTCGGGAATCTTACCATATATATATATATATATATATATATATATATATATATATATATATATATATATATATATATATATATATATATATATAGTAAGATTCCCGAAATATACTATATATATATATATATATATATATATTAGTAGATTCCCGAAATATATATATAATATATATATATATATAAATATATATATAAGATTCCCGAAATATATATATATATATATATATAATATATATATATATATAAAATATATGTAAGATTCCCGAAAATATTATATATATATATTATAAGATTATATATATATATATATATATAATATATAAAATTTAACAAGAATACAAGTATTTTCATGCAGGTATGTATAATTAAACGAAATCAAAATAATCATATTGACGTAATCGAAACTTTCTGAATATCTCCAAATTAATAATACTTTCCCGATATCACGCGTGACAAACCCAATCCTGAAATATTTGATTAAAAATATCAATCGATTATTCGATCGATACAAATTCTAAAAAAGACGAATAAAAATACATAAATACATGCATACTTAATAACATACACAGCCACATACATTATGCAATGCAATTTCAATAATAACTTCGATTGGTCACTGAGTACGAATGAAAAAGAAATGAAAAATTACTTCAATATTTTCTCCTCCTTCATATCTGATAATACCACACCCATTCTTATGTTCTGGGCATAACATTAAACCACACCCTGGTTTATTTCTGGACCTTTGGTTGGTTGGTTAGTTGGTTGGATTTTATGGCATGTCAACCCTTGTTGGGTTATTTTATGCAGAAGACGTTTTATTTTATTCATTATTGATGGTATTAATATTTTTTACTCATTTTTTTAAATTTAACCCATCGATGGGACCCTAACAGGCACTAACACTCGGGGTCAGAGTGGACCTGGAATTCAAAAAAAAAAAAGTTTTTCTCGTTATTCTGTGATAAAATATGTTTTACTTTTCCTTATATCAACAAATGCCCTGAAGAAGATCTACTTAACAGATCGAAACACTGCAGCGCCGGCTAATAAACTAACTACTCATTTTATTTAAACAAATGTCTTACTATACTACATTGGTTTCTATACAAAATCATTCATAAGATTCATTTTAATACATTGGAGAATAAAAGAGGAGTAATATCAAAAATCAATAGCACCAATAAATTATTTATTAAACCTGGTTTTGATAAAAACCAGTATGCAAATTAACCACACCATTCATTATGTAAACCTTTATTTCTTGGTGATATATAAGTCATATTGCAGGATTTTAAACGCACTAATAATATGGACTATTTTGAGGCAAATGCAACTCAGATTTTCATAGAGACGTCGTTAATAAATAAGGTTCATTCTATAGATCAATGATTTTGACTTGTTCAGTGATAAGCATACTCAATTCCTAAGTGTATTGGAATGTAAGCAGTGACGGGGTTTCGGTTTAAACAGGCAGACACCGATTTCACATTATTATAAGATATAAAATAAAGCTATATAGAATACGTAGATTGTAATAAAATGTTTTAAACCTAAATTATTTACACATGGATTGGTTAGTTTTTTTTCTTTTCCTTCCTTTATACTTTTTTCTGTTCTTTTAATGTACATAATACATATTTAGAAAATAGCTTACATTTCAAACATACTTTCAATTACTTACCACATCACATAAAAAAAGAAGCCTACTAACGAAAAAAGGTCCTCTTGAATACTTTCTCATCTCTTGTTTAGAAAGACTTTTTTCATCCTAATTCCCTGATGAATGTTTAAACAAAAACCATCAGTGTTTTTGGGAATAATTTGTTCCATTTTTTAATACACATACACACACACACACATATATATATATATATATATATATATATATATTTATAAAGATAAAAGGTGGATTACCGGTGAATATGGGCACGATCGTTGGAGGTGCACAAAATCCAGGGGTTAAGTCAGCGATAAAACAAATACAAAGTGCTCATTACAAAGTAGAGCAAATTTATTAAAGAAATGGATACAATAGAAACCTACTCGAGTTTCACCATAAGGATCTTCAGGGTTAAATCCACTGAATGAATCGAGGTACCGATTAATTGCAGCCGTAACATCTTATTCAATGAACACACGTGTAATCGGCTGCAATTAATCGGTACCTCGATTAATTCAGTGGATTTAACCCTGAAGATTCTTATGGTGAAACTCGAGTAGGTTTCTATTGTATCCATTTCTTTATATATATAATATATTATATTATATATATATATATATATAGTGAATAAATGAATGAAAAAACTTTAAATTTGCCTCATGTGACAATTTATTACAACTGCAAAAGACAGCATTAATCAGAGAGAAAAACATGGTTGTTGGTGTATTTCTTTCGGAATAGATTAACTAATATGTTTTGCTCTGTTCGATGATGATGCTTTCTGCAGTTAAAATAAATCAATACATGAAGCTAATTTCAAGATTTCATTTCCTTCATTTATTCATTATATTGTTTTCTCCGTCCACATAGTATTAATAGACACACCAAGTTCTCACTGAAGATGATCTGCAGCATTACAGTTGTACCCCGCATGAAAAGATCCACATGACTATATATATATATATATATATATATATATATATATATATAATATATATTAGGCAGATAAAAAAGAATTAGGAGTGAAAATCAAACTTTTTGCATTTATTGAAACTAATTATTTTTCACATATATTCAATTAAGAAATTCAATTCAGCCAGATAGTAATTAAGAACAATTAAAAAGAATTTATCTATAATTTACCTGAATCAGATATCTATTTAATTCTAGAATATTCTAAAATTCTGAAATAGGGTTAGGGTTAGTATTTATTATTATAACCTTATAATATGCTTTTTATGGTAGGCCACAGACTACAAGACAGACATGATTTCGTAGATCATATATATATATATATATATATATATATATATATGACGTGTTACCCTGTATGACCTTTAGCATATAATAATTTCAAATACTTAAATTCAAATAATGATTATCAATACTATTTCGAAAATATTTGTTTACCAAACTATTTAAAGTTTCATGACAATAATTACCTTGCAAGGATAGCCTCATAGATATAATGAATATCTAAACACTCCAGTAAATTGGTTTTCACGTCTGATTTTTTTCCATATATATATATATTTATATATATATATATATATATATATGTGTGTGTGTGTGTGTTGTGTGTGTGTGTGTATGTGTGGGGGAATTATTCTGAAACATAAAAAATAAAATTATTTTCTCTATATATCTGCTTATAATTGTTCGAAATTGGTTTGTAGCAAACATTATTTTAATCTCACAAAGATATTTGTTTTCGGCGATTCAAAATGGAATAAAAACAGAATTCTCTAAGCTTGAGTAGACGTTTGTCATAAGAATGTATTGTGTACGTGAATTGTAAACCATGTTAGATTTACAGAAGAACTTGCAAAACTTTACTCTCGCAAAAATATTTGTTTTGAGGTTAGGCAAGATGGCGCTAAATCTAACATAATGCCCCAGAATTGAACAGAGTTTTGTCATCAACTCTTGTGTGGTTGATAAGTACAAAACATGTGAGAATTACAGAAGGATGTGTACGGAGAAGCATGTTTTAGTCAGAAGATGTTTATAGATGGGTTAAAATTTTTTCGTTACCATTATAGTATGTGGCCTACCTTTTGAATGTGGACTACGAAATCATGTCTGTCTTATAGTCAGTGGCCTACCATGAAAAACATATTATAAGGTTATAATAATAACTGCTAACCCTAACCCTATTTCAGAATTTTATAATATTTTAGAATTAAATAGATATCTGATTCAGGTAACTTATGGATGAATTCTTTTTAATTGTTCTTAATTACTATATAGAGCTTATGACTGAATTGTATTTCTTGAAATTGAATATATGGGTAAACTAATTAGGTTCAATAAATTGCCTACTACTTATATCTATAAATTTACTCTTAGTGCGGTAGGCCACATTCAAACCGGGTAGGCCACATACTATAACAGAATAAAAATGGTAAGCGACATACTATAACGACACCCATTTTTCACTACGAGACTGAGTGAAAATATTGTCCATGGAGGTCAGATATGATGACATTTATCCGGTTGATTTTTAGTTGGTTGGATTTTAAGGCAAATGGGAACAAATTAGGTTCTCTTTTAATGCCAGTAATTACGTTGCAATATGTTCTTATTAATTTTGTTATCTTTTTATCGCATCGTTGAGACAGAGCAGATAAATACGAGGTCTACTCAAATGGTATCGATATTAACATTTTTTTTATACAATATAAGCTTTTAAATTTTAAATGAAAATGTTGAGCAGCGCAACTTATATAATAACGTTGGTTGGTTCGACTTTACGGCAGGTCAATTGAGTTATTTTAGGCCGGTGGGTATTCAATTTTAATTAATTTAAAAAAAAATCATTTTATGAAACTCATTTTTATGTGTGGGCCTGGTAGTAAAGTCGATAAAGGGGTATACAAACTCGAACGTCTTACTCGGCAAATTCTGAGTACGAGAATGGAAGAATGCTATTTCGACAATTCAAGTCAAATGCAAACTATATATATATATATATATATATATATATATATATATATATGCAGCAGTCTGATGAAACTCATAGGTATACACACAGATACCTGTGAGCAGAAATAAATCTCTAACCACAAAATGACTAATTCGTAAGCCTTTTTATCTACCATATATATATATATATAATTTAATATACCAAACTTATTGGTAATTCCTCGCGGTGAGAAAAAAACCAGCAAATAGTTTGTTTGTAAAAATATACTACCAAACATAAACCGGGGAGAAAACATTTTTGGGAAAAAAGAAAAGACCAACATAATCATACCAACCAAAAATAATCTGTTGATACAATATTTTGGCCAAAAGAAAAAACAATTTATATGCATATATATGTATAAGATATATATATTCATACAAAACCGCCTGGAGACTAATAATAAGTTAATAAGTAAAACGTGCTCAAAACCTAAGTAGAACAAATGAAAAAGATAAATCTAATGAGTAAGACGAACCTACTAAAAGTTTTGCTTAATGCTCTTCAGGGCTAAGATCTGACTCTTAGCCCTGAAGAGCATTAAGCAAAACTTTTAGTAGGTTCGTCTTACTCATTAGATTTATCTTATATATATATATATATATATATATATATATATATATATATATATATATATTTCTTTATTTCACAAAGACAAGATTCTTTCAGGTCATATAGAGAGGTCAATGCATGTATATTTTAAAGTAACAGACAAATATTAATAATTCTATATGAAGAAAAAACTAAACCCCCGTCATAATGGTTTATTCATAATTTTATTTCAACGCTCTTCTTTTTAAGAGAATTCTGCATCATTTGGTTTTCTTCATTTTGTATTTGACTATCTGATGATGCAGAATTCTCTTGAAAAAAAGTTTGTTGAAATAAATTCATAGATAACACAATATGACGGGTGTTTGAGTCTTTCCTTTTAATATATATATATATATATATATATATATTATATATATATATATATGCAGAATCCCATCTACTTCCCATACATCTTAATATTATTTTTCCTTATAACATCCAAAGTATTCAAGTGACGTTATCGTACTGATTGATACGCACAGGTCATTTCTTATCGTCTGTGGGAATTTAGCCTAATAAGGCCTTTAAGTCAACATTTTCTTTATCATAAAAAATATTTGATCCGCCGTGTATTCCCAGAAATTCTTATGTGAAGCCGTTTGATTATTGCAACGAGAGGATTTTCTTTAGAGCGTTGGCCAAATCCTAACGAACTCGTCAAATTCTGATAGAAGCGCCGAGAAGGTCAGGTTTATTTGGTGCAGAACACTGGCTGAATCTGTTAAACCTTGAAGGACAGAAGATAGTAAGGTGAAGTACAAACAGCGTGTGAGTGTATGGAGAGAGAGAGAGAGAGAGAGAGAGAGAGAGAGAGGAGAGAGAGAGAGAGAGAGATTTGCTGGAAAAACAGCAATATAGATATGAAGAGTGAGATACAGATAGATAAAGATATTAACAGACATTATATATATATATATATATACATTTATATGAAAGAGAGAGAGAGAGACTGAAATAGATTCGGAGAAAGTTATATATATATATATATATATATATATATATATATATATATTGTAAACACGGTTTGTTTGGAATGGCTTTTTGCCGATAATTTTTGGGAGAATAAGTGCTTAATTGGAGTCGTACCTAATTTTGAAAATTAATTAATTAATAATGAATTAGGCAGGAATACCTATTAAATGTATGGCTAAACAAATCGAGAAAAATCAATCTTTGTATGTACATTTCGGCCTATTAGGCCTCATCAGCAGAGCTATAGATCGGAAGACCGCCCTGTGCGTGATTTGAAACCGGACTGCCAAGCTGACAGGCCGATCCCATAACCCTTACACCAAACGGACTTCTTAGATTTTACGATTTTTTTAGAGTAGGTTAATATTCCTCTTCTAGTGACTTTTATTACACGACGATATGATAAGTTGTAAACTTGTAGCTTAGCAAATCAAGAAGGTATCCCACTAATACATTTATTGTGGGAATGATAATAACAATAACAATAACAATAACAATAATAATAATAATAATAATAATAACAATAATCCCAGCAAGAAGGCCAGACATAGTGTAGATAAACAAAAAAGAAAGAACTTGTTTAACTGGTGGATTTTGCAGTTCCAGCAGATAACAGGTTGAAGCTAAAGGAAAATGAAAAAATGGACCTTTTCAGAGAACAGAAAAAGTTATGGAATATGAAGGTAAAGTGATACTAATTGTAGTTGGTGAACTTGGAACGGTCCCAAAAGGATTGGAAAAGGGTTTGGAAAATTTGGAAATCAGAGAAGGATTGAAACCATTCAGAACACAGCACTGCTGCAATCTGCCAGAATACTCAGAAGAGTCCTGGAGACCTGAGGAGATTTTCTGTCACTCAGACTCCAGTGAAAGACCATCAGCTAATGCTGATGTGAAAACTCAAAAGGAGTAAATAATAATAATAATAATAGATGGCGCTCCGAAACAGTTCTAAAAAGCATGGAAATAAGACTAGAGGAACTGGGAATCAGGAGGAGGAATTGAGACCATCAAGAAAACTGCATTGCTGCAATGAGCTAGAATACTCAGAAGAATCTTGGAGACCTGAGGAAAATTGTTGTCACTCAGACTCCAGCAAAAAACCATCAGCTACCACTGGTGTGAAAAACTCACAGACGTGACCATAATAATAAAACGCGACAAAACGTCATGAAAACTGCAAAGAATGGATGCACCTATGCGTCATAGGTAATGCATCGGATACCACCAGACGCACATATGCGTCTTCTAATTATTTACTAAGATTTGCTTACTGTGGCATAAGGCCAAATAAATGTGTTGGGGATGGAGGCTCGAAAAATCACTTGTGTGCTTTTTAACCATTTCACCATGTGAATAGTGTGTATATTAATCCAACCTCTCGGCCATGACAATGAAGTGTTACGCTTAAATCCCAAGACCATCAAAGCTAGACCCATACCATCAGATGGAGTTTCATGTCATACCCAGGACAACCGTTTCGGTGGGATTAGCTCGGCAAAGATACAGTCAGCGTTTTCTATGGGCTAGTTATAGGGGGCCCTTTGCCTTTTTTTTCTTTTTCAAATTTAAATATGAATCATTTATGGATCAGTGTTCGAGCTAATGTGAAAGTTTTGAAGGCTAAAATACTTAACGGGAAGACCCACCCCATTGCATGATTGACGCAACACTTTTGGCTTTTTTCTAATTTGGCCTCATTCCAAAAACAAGATAGGATTAGTGAATGTCAGTCTAGAAAGATCGTCTTCTGTATAACTGTAAAGAGAAAAATAGCAAACAACAAACTTGAAAAAACGGTCTGCATAATGAATTAGACAAGTTAATTAGGGATTAAAATAAAAGTAAGGAGAATCAGTAACAAAGTGTAATTGATGGTATTGTCTGCAAAAACGTCTAACAAAAAATAAAATAAAGAGGTAATTAAGCCTGGTAAATGGCGGGAGAAAAACAGACAGAGCGACACGCAATACTTTCGTCGTCTTTACGACTGAGCTGAATTTTTGCTGAGTATTATTATGTACTTTTGTTATGGGGATTTTTTTATGGGAATTTATGTGTTTTTTTTGTGAGGGAGGATGTAGTGAACAATTTATTCACAAACATAACAAAGAACTTAAACTTTTACTTTTTCCAAATAAATGAGACAAGATATATTTTTTCAGAAGATTTGCAGCCATTTTAAAAATAAAGGTCGTGAAAGATTTCTCAGAATAAAGCATGATTAAAAGTAAATGCATAATTGATAGATTGATTTGAGCACCATGTCAAACTGCCAAAGGTTATTTTATTCTTAGGGTTTAGGGAACTGCGTTCATTATTTGTTAATATCTACAGTTTTTTTTCTTGCTCTTGAATACAAATATTTTTAAACAGATCTTTTTAACCTATAGTAAACCCTTTGGGGTCAGAGAGGAGATATGGCAAAGAAAGGGTACATACACTGCCCAGATCACATAAATTAGTTCCTACCTTAAAGAGATGGGAATATTACCATGGAAACATTCCGTTTTTATAATTCTGATGTTTCCCATGAGTAGTCCTCTTGCGTTTTGATACCCAAACGTCTAAAAGTAGTGCTCGCAACGGGTAGGAAAACAGCACCATTCACTCCACTAGGGGCGTTAAAATTGCCTCAATCTTTGCTAGCACGATACACACCCACAAATAATCGACCTTCGGGTGGGAATGCGTTCACCTCTATCATTCCTTTTTCTTGCCTTGGCATAGAACGCAGAAAAAAAACTTAAAACATGATGAACGTGATACTGGGGTTTCCAAAATGGTGGCAGTACCTCCCTCACTGCACCCATGGAGCAGAGAGGGGAGTAATTCGACACTGTAGAAGTGACCGAGGGGACCAATACTATATTTTGTCCCGTTTGAATATATATTATTCTATTCAGAGTTAAATTTCTTTGTGAAACCATTTGACAGCAAACCAATATATATATATATATATATATATATATATATATATATATATTATATATATAAGGCGTGCCATGAAAGTATTGAGATTGAAGTTGTGTTTACCAAGATAGAAATGAACACTGAATGGAAAGTTCATTTTTTTCAAAAGACAAAGTGTGTAATAAAAGTGCCGTTTTTGAAGCTGTATTTACCAAGATAGAAATGAAGAATAAATGGAACGTTAATTTTTTCACAATACAAGGTGGGTCAAAAAGTACATAAAATCTTGATACTTTTTTTACACACCTTGTATATATATTCCTGTGCTGGTTGTCCATATCATTCAATCATTGTCGACGGACTGACATACGCTATCCAGTAAATCATTAGGAAATGCAGAGACCGTTATTAATCGTCCTGTTTTGAATGATTTCGGACTATATTGAAATTGTATTAAGCATTTGAACTACAGCTTCCGGATTGTTCAGTTGATCAACTTGCCGTACATAGGTGAGCAAAAGGTTAGGCGTCTTATCAGGACAGACAACAATATAAATCACTGGATAGTTTTCGAGTCAGTATGTCCTGGAAGCGTTCGTGTGTTTGTGATTGTGTCTATTCTAAAGATAACTTCGCCGTGCTAGGACAAAATAATTGGCCCTTAAGGAGATGAGAGAGAGAGAGCTTCTGCATTGGTAAAGTTCTTCCAGGCTAAGACTAATGAAAAAGATATTGATTATTGGATAACTCCACGAAAGCAAACGTGAAGTAAATACTTGTTTTTTCCCCACGGACTCTATGGAGCAGATGTTCCTCTTGTTTGTCCTTTGATGGTTTAAAGATCTGGTTTGTCGAATCACTTAAGACATTTCCAGTATCTTGTTTAAGTACTTATAAAGATACACGAGTTTAGTATCATGGGATACTGTTTTAATTATCTCTATACATAGGAGGCGCAGTGAAGGATTTTGTTTTACAGGTTAATTATGATTGTAAGAAGTATATTGCACGAAGAGTCAATAATATATATATATATATACACACATACATACATACATATACACATATACATACACATACACATATACATACACATACATATACACATACATACATATACACATATGAATATACATACATATACACATACATATACACATACACATATACACATACATACATACACATATATACATATATACATATACATACATATGTGTGCGTGTG
>CM042147.1:38936123-38956123 GCA_023376005.1 Doryteuthis pealeii | reverse complement strand
TTTCGCCTTTGGCCATCATCAGGGGATATTTATATAATGACTGTTTACGGTTTAAGAGTGGAATGTTCATGGAGGCCAAGGGATTGTCTTTATGTGTGAATTAAGCTTGAACTTTATCTTTAAGAATTAACCAACTGAGTCGCAGGTGTTTAAAAATAATTTTAAATGTGAAAGTCTTTTTTTCTCTCAAAGATGTTACGCAGGAGAATCTGTTCATAAAGGATAATGGACTTTTCAATAATTATGTTTTAAAATATTTTATTTTCAACATTGCATTAATGAATGAAATATATATATATATTGAAGGTAATGAATCAAAGTACATAAAATGGTTAATAATATCACAAAAAATTGTTTATATTGCTATAATTTTGAAATAGGCTCTTCTGTGTTTATACTACGAGAGGAATTTGGAGTTATTTATATTTAAGATAAGGAGGGTAGTTAGGGGAAAAACAAATTTTAGGAGTGTGTTACTTCAAGGTGGGCTAATCCCCTATCAAACTAAAATTAATGTTGCTGCTTTTCTCATCATGACAACAATAACAACAATATACTTTGAGGAAATTTACGAAGTCAGCACACATACATATACTCATATATATAGATATACAGGAAAACGTTTATGGTATCAATTGATTAGTAGTGGAGTGCGGGAGATGTTATATATACATACATTTTGCTTTGTAACAATCCCTTTAAGTTTAATATATGTATTTAAATATTTTCTCCCGTACTCCCCACTAATCTATTATTGCCCCGACCCGGTCTTTAAGCCATGTCCGTTTTTCAATCAGATTTGAAAATGCCAGGAGTCTGAAATAAATTTATATCTGATCCCTTAAAATTATTCATTATATTTTACTACGTTAATAATAATTATATATACTAGCAAATATATGCACCCTCCGGGTGCAAGTATTTAAGTTTTAATGTAATAAAATATTCTATTAAATTAGAAAGGCTAATGAAACTAAATAAGAATACAGATAAAAAAGATTTGAAACAGAGGGAGTATAATAAAAGATTTGAAACAGAGGGAGTATAATAAAAAATGGAACAACTGAAACTTACTCTTCCATCACTCTCGTCTTTCATTGTTATTTTTTCTAATTTAAGTATTTAGATGAAGAAGAGAAGTAAAGAATAAAATGACAGTTATTTTTTCTTTTTAATTGGATTTCATTTAAGATTCATTGAAGAGATTTTTGCTTATATTCATTAAAATAAAACCAAACAGTTAGAAATCAATAATGCTAAGCACATATTTATTAAATTCGATTTTTTAATATTAATATGCAAATTAGCCTTCCCGTTCACACTGTAAACCGCTATTTTGTTGTATATATAAATATAATTGCATATTGTCAGTATGCAGACATAGTTAACAGTATTAATAATGTAAGACAATTTTATTAATAATTGAGGTTTAGATAAAAATAAAATCATGGAGAATCTGATGTCAATAACTAAGAGAATTGTGACTTGAGTAGGAATATAGTTTCGGTTACAGACAGAAAAACACACAATCTCCATTATAATAAGATATGTATATATATATATATATATGTATATATATATACATACATATATATACATACATATATATATATATATGTGTGTGTGTGTATCTGTGTGCACGATGGTATATAAATATCGCTTAAAAATATATATATGACATTATATCAAAACACAGTGCTATAAAACTTGTTGAATTATTTCTAGAGTTGCAAATACCGATTAGTCTCCTAGGTCCATTAATATTGCATAGAGAGCTCGTTTCTAGCTGGTGTCTCTTACTTGCAACCTACCCGCTGCGAGCAGATGATGTGAATACATATCTTATTTTGACACATTTCAATTTTAATTTTTAATTCTAATTTTTAATTTTTAGATATGTTTCCGATTTATTTAGTTATTTTCCTTATATTTACATTTTTTAATATTTTTATTTTAACTCCTTTATTTTGATTTCAATGTACTTTATCCTAATTAATTATGCAATAATAATAACAGTAATAATAATACACACACACGCGCGCTATCTCTCTCCTGCATACACTTTCATAATATATATATATATATATATATATATATATATATATATATATATATATTAACCAAAAATTATATAATTAAAAACGTTAAAAATTGAATAAGGAAATATCTAGATAAACCTCGAAATCAAATCCGGAGCTGGAGTCCCTAAGGTAGTGTGATGCTGAACTCAGCGCTATCCAGCAACTCTTGCGACACTGTCGTTGCCAAACTGCATTGTTTTCTTTAGATTTCCTTTGGTCCCCAGCGGCAATGTGGAGAGGGGACCTGCTACTTAGGCAAAAGCTCATCCCCTATTTTAACCCGCCGCGTAGTTCCACTGATTAATATATATATATATATATATATATATATATATATATAATATATATGAAGCCCTTTAAGTAATCATATATAAATTCATTTCAGCCTGAAGGAATTTTTAACTGCGATTTCAAAATGGATAATGAATAAAGAGTGGAGTGGGGTATTTATAGATTAGTGGTGAAGGGCGGGAGTGGTTATTAAATATATATGTTTTGCTTTGTGAAGATCTACTATACAAATTCAACTTTCTATGTTTTCGTGATGGAAATATTATTTATATTTTATTCCTTATATAGTTTGGGTAGCGAAAACAAAATCTACGATGCTTGATAACAGTCAGATGTATATGCTCTATCAAAGATATTGAGCGCTCTTTACCTATAAATATTGCAAACTATATATACATATACGTCAAATGGTAGAGGCGTGTAGTATCATTTGACAAGCTTAATTTCGCTAGGATTGTTAGCTGTGTACTGTGGTCGAGGCGAAATAGTGTTTCACTATGCTCGCTGAGGTCCCTGTTTCGATTTCTGTCGGAGGGAAATCGTTAGTATATGTCGCTGATGAGACTTAATAAAGTCGAAACAGTCTGTACGACATTCTACACACCGAGCGATCCTTTGCCGGGATTATACTTGTCAATTTCATTTTCTATAAGAAAAAGTATCGAATTTTATGTGATACATGCGTTGTAAGTGCCTTCAAGTAAAAATGTAATACATATATATATATATATATATATATATTATATATATATATATATATAATCCAAGAGTCCAGAGAAGAATATCTGTTACGACATAGAAGTTTTTTTAACCAACCTGTCGCAGTTTGAGAGCTCAATGTGTGCTCCTATTGTTAGAGTCACAGAGCAAATTTATAAATAAAGAAATAACAAAAGACTTAGAGATTTTGCATTATAGACTATTACAGGGAGCTTAGAGAAAGTGTCTAATTCTCCCAGCTCATCAGATGCGAATATATTATATATATATATATATATATATAATATATATATTGTGTGTGTGTGTGTGTTGTGTATGTTTGCGTTGTGTGTGTTGCGTGTGCGTGTGTTCGTGAATGTGTGTGTATGTGTATGCCTATGCGTGTATGATTGCTCCATCTTCACACATGATTGCCGTTCTGGACTCCCCAGTATCGTCTAGGTTGACGTATTTTCTTCCACTGTGTCCTCTCAGATGATTTTTTTTAAACACACCGCCGTCTTGCAAACCTTGATACAAAAAATGATAGATAAACGGAGGGATTCTAATTCCGTTTATTGGATAATATTTTTGAGCACCGCCGATGTGTCTTTTCAATCCAGAGAAAGATGCATGCACTTTACTGCAGACGACATAAAGAAGGTGTATCCTGTTTAACTCTCCCATGAGACCAAATATGACTGACCTATCCAGCATTAAAGAGAAGAATAAGTTCACAAATATCAAACGTCTAAGCAATCTCTTGAACCTGACTGACTAATATTGTTCCCTTCCTCAGCTCTCGCTTCAACTTCAATTACAGCTTTCATTGCTTTTACTGTTCTTCGCAAAAGATGCAAATCCTTTTTTAAATGCCTCTCTCCACCTAGATCTTCTCAATATCATACCGCCCTGTCGGCTGGGGCGTTAGAATGCACCGACTGCACCTCTGCAGAGGGGTAAGACTCCCCCAATCGGGCCACCTGTTGGCCGTGGGTGGCGACCCGTGATGCTTAAGGATAGAACCCAGGTGGATGAGCAGTTCATGACATGCAATACTCCACTTTGGCCCTATCTTAGGCTAGACGGGCGGTCAATCGGTTGGTTATGTCAAGCCCTAGCACCTATATGATTTTCCCAACCCTATTGCCCTTATGGCAAGCCCCAACCCTTTTTTATCATATGGGTGCTAGAAGGCGGTGGCTGCAGGTCTACACGAATGACGTTAAACTCTATCTGATGGTGAGGTTCCAGTTCTGGAGGTTTGAGGAATGTGGAGCACCCCTTCATCACCATTGCTCCCTGGTCCACTCTGGCCCGGAGTGGTAGTACCTGTTAGGGTCCCATCTATGGGTTAAATAGAAAAATGTATTTATAAAAAAATGTATTATCCATTAAGAATTGATTTATTTCAAAACTTTATCGGCATTAAATAACCCATTGAGGTTGATATGCCGTAAAACAAAACAAAATAAATCAATATCATATTTTCTAGAATATTAATTTTCAGCGATTTAATATTATCTTTATAGCTTTTTCGTGCTTAGGTTGAGGAAACTTGCCATGTAGTTGTTCATCGAATAGTGTGCCACATGAATAATGTGTTCTTCCCATCGCATTTGATTTGCCATTATCAGAGACCCTTTGTTTGCGCATTCAGCCAGGCTAAAAACTTCAGTATCCGGTGACATGCTTTGCCGTTTCCCATTGGCTATTTGCTTCAGGCATTTTTTAACAAAACGTGCCAAAATCTAAGATGCATGCGGCGAACTGTCCATGATTCTGATCAATAAGCAGAGAAGTCGATACACATATACTCTATAAATATAGTCATTCGCCATTCTACCAGACTCTTTACGCGCTTTCCAAAGGTACCAGGTGGTTGTTGTAATAACTATCTCCCCATCTCTCTCAAACACACTCTCAAAATCTCTCCTCCACCCTCTCATATATATATATATGGAGGATATGTGCTTAATTGAAGTCATACCTAATTTTGAAAATTAATTACTTAATAATTAATGAATTTAGGCGGGCATATATGTTCAAATGTAAGGCTAAACAAACCGATTTGAACATATATGCCCACCTAAATTCATTAATTAATAACTAATTAATTTTCAAAATTAGGTATGACTTCAATTAAGCACATATCCTCCAAAAATTGTCGGCTTAAAGCCATATAAAAATAAACACATTTGTTTGTTTACTTAACCAACACATATATATATATATATATATATATATATAATATATATATATATATATGGGCCGGTTTAGCTGAGTTGGTAAAACACCCACCAAGGAACCGCATGGGCCCGGATTCGATTTCGATAACGGTCCCCGTAGTTTCAGCGCATGAGTAGCACATATTGACCAATCAGATCTGTGTGTTAAAGTGGAGAGCTGCCAGTAAGTGTGGCGCTCCTACACAGCTGGTAAAAAACTATCTCGCTGATCCAGCGCTTGCAAAAAGGTATAGACTCCTGCACTTTCAGGCTCATACCGACAACAGAACACTCCACCAACTTTACACCCACTCACAGAGGATATATATATATATATATATATATATATATATATATATATATATATATGAGTACACTATAAGATATCAAATAGGCTAATATCTCACCACTAAGAGTTTCATGCTTTTGATCCTTACTTTATTCATACTCTTTTTGAATCCTTACATGGTTGACATATTGAGTCACGTTGCTCCATCCTGTAGCAAATTACTAAGTAAATAGTTACTTTCATAACTTGTTAGCCACTACCAAACGCTGGGACACTCAGCTTATCTTTAAAGAATTTTCATTGAATATTTTGTGGGAGTTGAATAAAAGTGTGTTTGAGTATATATATATATATATATATATCTTATTATAATGGAGATTGTGTGTTTTTCTGTCTGTAACCGAAACTATATTACTACTCAAGTCACAATTCCCTTCGTTATTTACATCACATTCTCCATGATTTTATTTATATTTAAACCTCAATTATTAATAAAATTGCTTCACCTTTTTATTAGTGTTGTCCATATCTACATACAAATAACATGCAATGTATTTATATATACAAAAAATAGCGGTTTACAGTGTGAATGGGAAGGCTAATTTGCATATTGATATTAAAAATGTGATTTTATTAAATATGTGCTTAGTATTATTGATTTCTAATTGTTTGGTTTTATTTTAATGAATATAAGCAAAAATCTCTTCAATGAATCTTTAATGAAATCCATTAACAAGAAAAAATAAGTGTCATTTTATTCTTTATTTCCTAATTTAACTAAATAGTTAAATAAGTAAAATTCAGCAATGAAAGACGGGAGTGATGGAAGAGTAAGTTTCATTTCTATTTTTCTATTATACCCCCACTCTGTTACATATCTTTTTATCTGCCTTCTTATTAGACTTTCTAATTTAATACGATATTTCATTACATTAAAACTTAAATACTTGCACCCGGAGGGTGCATATATTTGCTAGTATATATAACATTGGAATTAACATTGGTATGGATTTTACATTTCCGATCTATAACAGATATCAGTATTCGAGCCCCGGTGAGCATAAAGTTTCCTGGTTGAATTTACTAGACAGGGAATCGGGTCTTTCCACTTGCAAAAAGTCTCATTTACCGAATATTTCTTGTTACATTTCTCTTCATTCAGTTATATTCCCTGTTCGGCCGAATGAAATATCAGTTTCGGGAAATATCACGAAAATTATTAAATTCTGTTGGTATTTAAAACATACACATCCCCTGAAGCAGTAACAATGTTTTTTTGATAGAAGTCTTAGAGTTAGGAATGATCATGCCACGTTAATATATATATATAAAGAATCCTGTAAGATATTACAAGAAGATTTAATGCCAATGTATTTTCGGAGAATTTTTGTGTCAATTTATTGTGCAGATTTTCTTCGGAATATAAATATTTCAAAGATCAAAGGTAAAACGTCTGGAAATGTTTGATAACATTACAGGCTTTATTTCGAACTAGAACTTTCAAATTGGAATTTAGAAAACATTCGATAACAGAAGAAATTCGACTGAATATTCGCATAATAATTGCACGAAAATAGCATTACTTGATGATAATAAATAAAACGTTGTCAATCTCAATTTTAAAAACTTGGTGAATTAATCCAAAAATATACCAAACAAAAAATTAAAAATCAAAATTGAAGAAAAAGAGTGGAACAATTATTTATTAATCCCGTTCACCAAGTGTAGCACTTAACACAAGCGCAAAAGTCTGGGGTATCCAGCAAATATCGAACTATTCAGTAGCAACAAATCTGGGAGACTAACTTGCTAACTGTTACACTACGATGGGACACCCAACAAAAATATAACCTTAAAATTGATATGTAAAAGGAATAGAAATATAAGATTAGAATTAAGAAAAATGCGTAAAAGTATAATCTTAAAATAAAGAAAACGAGAAGAGATATAACCATAATATTAAGAAGAAAAATGAATACAAATATAACTGTAAAATGAAGACGAAAAATGAGTAGAAATATAAACTTAAAATTAATAAAAAATTAATAAAAAATAAACTTGAAATGAACATTAAAAATGAGCACATATATAACCTTCAAATATAAGAAGAATTAGTACAAATATAACTTTCAAATGAAGAAAGAAATGAGTAGAAATATAACCTTAAAACTAAGAAAAAAAACAGTAGAAATTTAACATAAAAATGAGTAGAAATATAACTTTAAAATGAAGAAGAATGAGTAGAAATATAACTTTAAAATGAAGGAAAAATGAGTAGAAATATAACCTTAAAACTAAGAAAAACATGAGTAAAAATATGAACTTAAAATTAAGAAAAATGGGAAGAATTATAACCCTAGAAATCAAAATGAAAAAATAAGTTGAAATATAATTTTAAAATTACTTAGAAAAATATGTAGAAATATAACCTTAAAATAAAGAAGAATAATGGGTAAAAATACAAACCTATAGATTTAAAAGAAAAATGTGTAGAAATATATCATTAAAAGGAAAAAGAAAAGAATGGGTAAAAATATAACCCTAGATTTCAAAAAGAAAATAAATGAGTAGAAAAATAACATTAAAATGAAGTCGATAAATGACTAGAAATATGATCATAAAGTTATGAAGAAAACATGTCTATAAATATTAAGATACGGTTCTGTGAACTAAGTAGCTCACTCTCTCAGGCAATCACAGTTAACTTATTTTTGATTGATTGATTGATTTTAACGGAATGTCAACCAGTCTAAGGTTATTTTATGCCTAGCGGTTAGACATGGCGTTCATTGTACATTTATATTTACATTTTCGTGTAGTTGTAACTTAAGAGTTTTTTATACATAGTTATATGATAGTGTTAATCTTTCTTTTTTCGTTGTTTATAAAACTTTAAATTTAAGCATATGTTAATTCATTTATTTGTTGTTATTAGCCATAGAACAACGGCTAGACTAACAATAATATGAATTATTCTTATATAATAGTAATAAGGTTTCAAATATGGATTTCCATCTAATAATAAGCGTTTGTTTGCACATAGTAATATTGTTTCAAGTAACTAATAATAATGACCCTTAATAAACAATTATAGCTTGAAGTATCTATTATCAATACAGACACTTTACAATTAGATTATATAAAATATTCCTATATAATACGAAATATTTATCAATTGACATATCTACTTGCCCCATAGATGAATTCCTAACAGGTACGACAATTGCGGGTTTGAGTGGATCTGGAAGTAATGGACAATGAAAATGTACATCACTCTCCCCAGAACCCCATAACTGGAGACTCACTATTATATGCTGTTTAAAATTATACCCATGACACCACTTTTTGCAGTGGGGTTTACCCTTCTTCAGAGAATACAGTTATCGAAGCACGACAAGGCAAAGCACAGTTATGGTTGGCTATAGAATACTAAGAAGATTTTCAGGAAACTAATAAGACCTGCTGTCACTCGGACTTCAGTTAATACCGTCAGCAAGTACTGGTATAAAAAAATTGAAAAGAGTAAAATAATGGCTAGTATAAAAGTGATGAAATCATTTTATTTTGGGATGCTAATAAAAAAAGGGGAGAATTAACTTCAATTAAAAGTTTAAGTCAGTTCCCATTAATCGAATTGGATATAAAAATTCCGTTCCTCCACCTTGTCCCTTTTCCGATCGAATTCTCCTTTGCATGGAATTTGCAAGTTCAACTGACCAATGAATAACATCGAGGCTTGAATTGGTTCAAATGAAGAAATATTGCTACTGTTAAATATTTGAATTTGATTGAAGAATGAAAGGGACCTTCTGTTTAATTAGGAATTTGAATGCATTGCTATTAAACTCCGGTATTTGTCATGTTACAGATTGAAAGAATATCATTTTATATGCTAAGCAGAGCAGATGAAAACATTAAACGGGATTTTGAACGCATTTTCTGAACATTATCAATTCTAAATCTGAAGGAATTTGATTTGATCTTAAAACATAATTCTGCACACTGATATGATTAACAATATCAACAGAAAATACACTACTTCTACTACTACTACTAATACTAATACTAATAATAATAATGCGACAAGAAGAAATTGCTAATAAGAAAAAAAACAAAAACAAAAAACAAACAAATAAAAAACAAGCCAATGTAGGATATGTGGGAATACAGATGAAACAGTTAATCCTATTGTAAACAAATCTAGGAAACTGGCACAAAAAAAATACACGAATACACATGTCTGTTAAAAAAAGGTGACCCATTTGGAATCAGTGCAAAATATTAAAATTTGATTATGTTGAAAATAGTATATTCACAAAGCAGAATATGTCCTATGAAATTGTTGTGATGTGTAGTTTCGTATTCCTTGTTGTAGCAATAGTAGTAATTCTCCGAGCGTATCTTAGCTCTATGTGTTAGCTTCCTGTAGCTAAAATCTCCATGTACTCTTGACTGTCTCTATATATCTCCTGCTGTAATGCACATATGTACATGAGATAACACGCCATTAGCTATCTCACTACAGAAATAAGACGCATTACATTTTGGGGACTTTAAAAAAACAAATAGACTACGCAACCCCAACCAAAAGATTGGGCCTATTTTTAATTAAAAAGAAGAAAAGAACTTTGATATCTGATGGGTTTTTCTGTTCCGGTGGATCATAGAGTGAAAATAATAAAAAAAACAAAAGAGAGACAAATGCTTGGAGATTAACACATTGACCTGCAAAAAAGACTGGAACTGGACATTAGAGATCAGACGTAGAATCGAGATCAGCATTGTTGAAATCAGCTAGAATACTTAGAAGAGTACTTGAGAATTTAATTTTTTTAACAATTTTATTGAGTTGAGGTAGGGGTCCAGCTGTTATTTTCTGTTTAAAAAACAACATTTTTATAGTGAATAAAAAAAGCAAAAATAAACATATCCTCCTCGTTACACTTGTCTTTCTTCTTGTTTTTGTAAAAAAAATAGATAGGCATTACCTATCATTTATAGCAAGTAGTGTAGTGTAGTTTGAAATAACGGTAAACTATAAAAATATAGTAGCGGAATCATAGAGTTTGATTAACAAAGTATCACCTCAGGTTTATCTGAAACGGGTATCTTATTTGACTTTGAGAATCAGTGACCAAGGAACGCTGGAAAGAGAGAGAGAGAGAGAGAGAGAGAGAGAGAGAGAGAGAGAGAGAGAGAGGTGGGTGGAAAGGTTGAGGGTGGGAGATACAACAGAACCAGACAGACGCTCGACCCGAAAGAGAACTGTGACCACACCACAATTATTCACAACCTCCCCATCTTTGTTTTGCCCTATCGGCTGAAACAGAAGAATGCCTAGACGGCACCTGTGCAAAGGGTAAAAATTCCCCCAACGGAGTCACCTGTTGGCCGTAGGTGGTGACCAGTGATGATTAAGGATGGAAGCCTCGTGCCAGAGCAGTTCATGACATGCAGAACTCCACTTTTGCCCTTACTTAGGCTAGACGGGCGGTTGGAGAAACCCCGTTCGATCAATCGGCTGGTCATGTCAAGCCCTAGCACCTATATGATTGCCCCGACCCTATTGCCTTTATGGTAAAGACCTAAACCTTTTTATCATATATGCTCTTGGATGCGGTGGCTGAGGGTCTTTAGCATCCTGGGTTTGACATTAAACACATCCAATGGTGAAGTTCCAAGTCTGGAGCACTGGTGAGTGTGGAGTACCCTTCATTGCTATTAAACCCAGATTCAACCTGAATTGGAGTGGTAGTACCTGTTAGGGTTCCACCCTTAAATAGAAGAAAACAGTTTAGTTGAAAATGTGTTTAAAAAATTAGTTTTAAAAGATTTTCCGTAACCAACAAGAATGAATAAAACAATATATTCGGCATAAAATAACCCAACAAGGGTTGGTTTTACGGCATGTAAAATCCAACCAACCGATCTTTATTCTTGTTTTTGATCTTTTTTCCTTTGTGCATTAATTTTCCATACCCTTCTATACTAGAGAAGTATTGTTTTTGGATTATGTGCAAAATATCCCAATTCTTTATTTCCTTTAAGTGGAGAACATCTTGCCATCTTTTGATAAAAGAGGAAGAATTTATATATATATATATATATATATATATATATATATCGGAAATGCATTCTGTCAGAACTTGGATACACAAGAAGAGAAATAATCGATTTGACATTGCTTTTAGGGAAATCAATGAAGTGTATATTTGTTTTGTATTTCGGCTCACAAAACATATCAGGACGATCCTTTACAGGGGAATTGCCGGTTGATTCACCGCTATAAAGTAGTCTTTAAATGACGTGTTTTGGTAAATATAAGAAAAATCGGGAACGAATGCGATACATTTATTAAGATTTGAATCGGTGTATGTGCATTGACATGTGCCACAATGAATCTATTATGTCTTCTGCGTTTCAGTTATTAATACATTGTTGGGCAAAATCTTTTAAGTAAGGATAGATAGGAACTGCACAAAGAATTGGAGGACTGATTTGAACAAATCTTGGACAAAGTAACCCCACAAAAAAACATCTAAAAGGCTACTTACCTCCCATCTCCCAAAACGTCCAAGTAAGGCAAACAATTTGTCAGGCATTGCCGGAAAAGGTGGGAAAGGTTCATAAGCGACGTTCTCAGGTGCACTCGTACACATCGTCACACCAGTGTTACTAGACCAGCAGAAGATTACATATATTAGTTATGGGTGGACACTGGATGCCTTGTAGAGGGTCTTCCAAAAGCGATGGCATATATGGGACGGATGGCGAGAGCGAGAGAATCAAGGGGGTCCGTCCCATGGCTTGATGATGACGACGAGGAGAGAGTGATCTATCTGTGTAAGGCAATGAGTCTAGGAGACCAAATCCATGCGCTATCAATATTTGAATTATTTTTAAGCGGACAGATTTTGAAACCCGAATTTGAGACAAATAGAAGAGCTTAAAGTATATTTGTATAACCATATTTGAAGCCTTGCCTACATCTTGTGACTGTCTCTAAATGCTGAACACGGTTTGTTGGTTGGTTGGATGAATTTTGCGGCATGTCAACCCATTGAGTCATTTTATGCCGAAGACGTTTTGTTTATTATTTATTTATGGGTACTCAATTATTTTAATTTCAATTATCTAAAATATATTTTTAGTACGTATTTTGATCTATTTAACCCATATATGGGACCCTAACAGATACTACCTCTATCTAGTGATTACCCAAGTTCCAGAACAGGAACTTCACCATCAGATAGAGTCTAACGTCATACCCAGGACAATAAGATCCTCAGTCACCGCCTTCTAGCACATATGATAAACAGGGTTGTAGCTTGACATAAGGGCAATAGAATTGGGACAATAATAAGGGTGCTAGGGCTTGACGTGACCTGCCGATTGATCGGAGGAACCCTCTCCGACAGACCAAAGTGGAATGCAGCATGTCATTAACTGCTCAACCACCAGGGCTGAGCACTGGATAGTGACTTCAGACATTGACTAACAATTTGTGAATTTACAAAGTTTATTCTCTGCATTGCTGTCTTAATATATCAAAGTTATTAAAAGTTTAGGGAGTCCAACACATTTTTGATGGCCGGGAACAGAATTATAAGTTGTAGGAAGTGAGAGTTTTAGGATATATAAAAAATCAAAACTTGCATTGTGTTATCTTATCTATTCATCACCATTGAAAGCGTACGTCGTGTTATGGTTATTCTAGTATTAAATGTACACGTCAACACAAGTTCAAATCCAGAGTGAGGCTGGTTGCATTTCACGTCGCGCTAATACGCTTTGAGAGCTATATCTCCAAATAAGGTATTTCCAGCTCTGGGTAAATAATAGAGCAGCCTAGACGTTTAACCTTGGGTTAGCAACTGGTATTGAAGAAGGAAAACTCAAACCTGTGAAAACTGGCTTTAAAAATTACCTTGTGTTACATCCTACTCGAGCGGAGTGGTTAATAAATATCAAACTACGACCATATTAACGATAGCGATATTGCGAAAAATAATGCTATAGAGTTTAAACAGATAATTCAATGTCGTGATAATAAAAGTCTCTCTTTAGTAATGCCAGATAGTAAAGACAATGACAGGAAAGACAACTATTCTAAGAGTGCATTAGTTGTAAAAAAATCAAACCCAAAATGTTTCGTGATACACGGAATTGATATCTTTATACACAGGTTCAACAGATACTATCACCGATTAAATGTTTTGAGCCAAGAAATCAGCAATTTTGTTAAGAAAAACGTCTGGCAAAATTATTAGCGATAACAGCTTTTTAAAAAGTTTTTTCTTAAAGAAATGCGAGTGGAATTTAAACTATTGACAACTGTAATTACACAGAACAAGAAAGTTCAGATGTTTAACAAATGTAAAGTATCTCTAAGAAGTTTTGAAGCGATGGAAAAAATCATGGAATAAAATAACTAATAATATAAAAAAGATCTCTTTCCACACTTTATATCGAAACTGGCCTCATTGAGAACTTTATATAAACTATTATATACGATAATCAAATATTGAATTCATGGGGACTTTGGCCCCTATTTACGTGCATTTGAACATGGATACATTAAAATAACTAAGAATTCTGAAACAAGTAATTTTACAATTGTATAAGTTTAGAATTATGTAAACAAAAGATAATTTAATAAATATTAGTTTAGAAATATTTTAGCAATAATAGAAACCAATGGTTTAAATTACATTGAAAATATGTACGCCATCGGAATGTTACAAGATCTTTACGTCATTAGAAAACAGCTGATATTTGAAAATTCCAATATTAAATTTAACTTAATGATCACGTTGACAATGACAAAAGAAAATTATAAAAAGGCCCATAGAGCTGAAAAACTTCAGTTGGAGCTTACGATCTCCCCAACTCGACAGTCGGAGCGGATGCTCCTAATTCAACTCGACACAATGGAGAGAGGACGCTGTCCGATGACATAAAATACGACTCAATAGGTCCGTCTATTTTTTATTTCATATTTTCTTTCTCTCCTATTTAATATGATACAAGTTTCAAACAAATTGTTTTATCAAAACTGCTACAACGTTGACATATCCAATCACACAATATAAACAATACCAACGCACTTTAAAAACACAACTGCATACATACACATACAATCCGCACATTAATGAAAGAACAATTGACTATCACTATACCAATTGTAAAAAATGTATATAAAGTTGTTTTCTTTTATCAATTTTATCTTCTTTTGTTTTATACTGAAACTACATTCCATTATCTTATACATTTAAATTGTGGGATCAACACTCGGATCTTCTTCAACCCATCACACACCAAACAAACACGGTCCCTATAAATTAAAATAAATATGTAGCGCATAAAAACGTAATACAAACATGATACCAAATACTCCCATTTGAATTGAGTTCCGAGAAACGATGTCTGACCGCAGGATCTGAAGTTAACTACATTATTATTGCGTTGATGGTTTGGGATTCATTTATACTAATTATGTAGAACTTTCGTAGGTCTCATAGAATTTAATAAGGAACAAGCAAACATTGCAAAAAAAAATGGAACGTCATTACTTTCTTATATAAATTATTTCCGCTTAATCCTGGAGAGATAAGCGCTGAGCATAGATGAAAATTAAAAAATATTTGGATTATGGAATCAATATACTAATCACGATCCAAACCAAATATGATGAATGATTACTGTTGGGGGTCATAGGTCCTGTCGCCTAGAGCTAACGTGCTGGACTGAGACATCGTAGTAACCGAATTCGAATTCCAGTCACACTATTACACTCACTTTCGGACTAAATCATTCGGAAACGTATGAAATCCCTCATTCATTTCAAATATGGGTTAAATAGTACGATTACTGTTCTTCTACAATGATTGATTTGGCATTAAATAACCCACAAATGTTGATATGCATAAAACAAAGAGAAAAAAACAGTTCTGACTTTCACCAAACTTAAAGTCGCTCTAACAACCATTGAAGTGACAGAAAAATTATAGAATAAAAGAAAATTATGCAATGGCTGTTAAAACAGAAGGCAACAAAAGAAAAAGTCAGATATTTAGTTTACTATTATTGTGATCGTCCAGTTCACTAATACAAATATTGTCAAAACCGAAATCGCAATTTACAAATTTATTAGCAATCGCGAATGCTGCTCTCATGCGAGCAATTTCACAAAGTTGTTTTCAAAAGCTTTTGTTATAATATTACTAATGGGAATAAAGAGAGACAGGCATTTTATAGACCATCAACAAAATCCAACATTATGTTAGTTTTACTATCTGTGCGGGTCTCTAAGCACAACATAGACGAGCTGTTCTTTCACTAATAAGGCAACATTCCACCAATCGTTAAATATTCTGAAATAAAGATGTAATATTAAATATCTTTTATATGGGCCTCACTTTGCACAAGATTAAAAGTACAGATGATATAGCGAGTTTTCAGTAAATTATCAAAAAAGGCAGAAAACCGGCGATATTATGTAGAAACTACTACAGATGTGCATTACGCAGATGTTCGAGCGCTTCTCACAAATATACCGGCACAAGCCGAATCACTGCTGCATATCCCAGAGAAGGCAACAAGAGGAATTGGCCTTCGAGTAAACTCCACTTTAAATAAGATGGAGAATTTAAACACTAGATGACACGCTTCTGAAATTTGTAGAACAGTTCACATACCTTGGTAGCAATATTTCATCAACAGAAAGCGATGTTAATATACGCATAGGAAAGGCATCGACAGCTTTAGACAGTTTATCGATCACATGTAAATCTGCTCTGAAAGATGAAGCAAAAATTCTTACAAACAGTAACCATATCAAGCCTATTGGATGGCTGCACCACTCAAAATTAATGAAACAATAGGAAAAGCATATAGATAGTAACTACACTAGGATGCTGGGTGCTGGGTTGAACGAATTTTTAAAGAAACATCCCACAAAAAGAAGTTGTACGGCCACTTCCTTCCTATTACATAAACCATCCAAGTAAGACAAACAGGACATGTTGGACACTACTGGAAAAGTAAGAACTAAGAAGTGAGGTTCTTCAGTGAACACCAACACAAGGATACACCAGAGTAGGCTGACTTACATTGACAGCTCTGTACGGATACTGGATATCGTGAGAAGGACTTGTTTGGTGGGATAACCGATAGGAACGGGTAGAGAGAGAGAGAGAGAGAGAGAGAAATGGAGCAGAGAGAGAGAGAGAGAGAGAGAGAGAGAGAGAGAGAGAGAGAGAGAGAGAGAGTGTGTGTTTTTTGTGTGTGTGTGTGTGTCATTGAACAGGGGGCAGCTCTTGTTATTTTAAAAATAATAAATATTGTAATTTACCCTTTTTTTAAAATTTAATTCTTTTAGCTTTTTTTTTAAAAGTTATGACACGAGTAAAATAAAAAAAAACTATTTTTCCTTGCTAAAAAACGCAAACAATTCCTACCTTGTACAAGTTCTTCCCTCTCTATCAATCTTTATACATTCAAGATAACCATACTATAATCGGATATCAACGGCCTACGTACTTTGAGGCTCGTCTAAGTTTACATGTGTCCTTGGAATTAACTTATCGAATGTGTTATTGTGACATCGCATCTGGGCATGCGCGTACGCATGCTCGATTTTCTTTACAAACACTCATACTTGGTTAGGTTTTAAAGGATTATTTGTCTTGTAAACTTGATCTGTTGAAGGGGAATGAAAGTAAATATCAATGCCTGGCGTTGTAGATACATTTCCTTTTAATCCGTGCGAATTGAAAATTTGAAATGAAAGGATCCATCATTCTAATGCAGGATTTGATCTTTTCGTTAGAAATAAATTCTTTTTCAGGAGAAAGTAAAAGGAACATAACGTATACACTCGTTGTGCAGTGGTTATCGTCGTATGAAATGGACAAGGCGACCCGTATTCAAATCCGAGACGAGATTGTTTCTTGGGTTTCCCCTTATTGACCATGTCCATGCCATCTCATGTGCAATTATTTTTTTAGTTGAAGTTGAATGAAAGTAAATATCAATGCCTTACATAATAATAGATATATTTCATTTTAATCCATGGCAGTTTGAAAAGAAAGGACCCATCGTGCATTCCCAACGTCCAATTGTGTTTAATTTTGGTCTGTAAGTCTCATACATTTCGATTTCATTGTCGACCTCCTCTCGTATTGGAAAGGATAGAGGAAGAATTGGATTTAGAGATTTTTTAAGAACATAGCAACTGACACCATGCAATTTAGTACAACTCGTCGCATATTGATCGGAGAGGAGATGGGCGCCCACTAACCCTGATTTCCTTGAGAGGAAGGGGAATTACTTGGCATGACATCCGACTATCTAAATAGATGATGAGAAACATCCTTCCAATTTAGCTCTGGGAAGTAATACGACTATCAGGCGTTAAAAACATATACAGAATTTGATTTTTCCGTGAAAAATCAATGATCGTAATAGAATTCGTGAGGTAACGGTTATCGTCTTAGCAAATGGACAGAGTGACCTGAGATCAAATCTTGAACGAAGCAGTTTGGATTTCCCATAGCTCTAATGTCTTCTACCAAAGTTGGTTTTATTTGTGAGTGATGGATCTGCGAGACTAGCTGCTAATCAGAACACTACGACTGGATGTCCTGACCTTTGGGGAAAGTATAAAACCAACTATTCTGCCTCAACTATAAGTAAATAATAAGGAAGTCTTTAGTCCTGGTATAGTAACCCATTTAGGAGAATGAAAATTCTGAATTCAAACCTGTAAATCTTCCCTTAAAGAATAACAGTGTCGCTCTTTGCAGGGTGGTTAGGTAGATATATTTACACTATTCGTTTTTATGTAAAATCTTTATGTCAATGAAAGTGTATGAACTTTAAAAAAATATCAACAGATTTTTCACTACTGAGGTAAACAAAGGGTGTCCCACGATGATGTAATGGTTAGCAAGCTAGTCTAGTAGATCAATTACTATTGAATTGCGAATTTGATCACCGCCGGATGTCCCATACTAGCAGAAAAAAGTGATTTTGCGCTGCATTTGTTTACAACATTCTGATTTGTCCCTGGTGGATTGTCCTTGATAAACTAGAGTACTCAAGTGTGCTTTCCAAAGTAACAATATGCCATGATACGGTATGCAGAGTAACACGGTCTACGTAACATTTAAGTATATATGAATTGCATTCTCCCTACAGATTTGAATTCAATGGCCTGAATTCTATTACGTTATCGAACAGTCTTATTTAGTAGGCGGAGAAAAGTTATTTAATTTTTTTCCAGTGTACTTGACAGGTAACAGACCAAATGTCTGTATGCCAAGTTTGGGAAATTAAAAAAACCACAGGGCCGTTCGTTTCTTGTTTTGAGAGAGTCACGTGAGATTTGAGAGATTCGGTCAAAGTAACAATAAATGTTAAAGAATGAACCCAAACTTTTGTAGGTTTTATCTATTATCGGTTACAACATCGGGAAAAAAGTTTTTCAACTAAAGTCTATTCAATTAATAAAAGTAATCCCTTTCCTTCAGTAACCTGCTATCACAGTACGGCTTTCCTTTGACCTTCTTTCCTCTTTACCCAAACACAGAAGTCCTCCGAATTTCACCACTCTCGCAGTCACTTGCTTCGTTCCTTACTCTCAGTGTCAGCGACCGTCCCTTTTTTATTATGGCTCGCCTACTTTTCATGCAAATTCCGTCTCATCCGATCCAGGTCTCTCGTGCACGGCACAAGCGATTCTTTGCCGCTTACATTGGCGGGGGGGGGGGGGCGTTTTCAGCCATGCCCATTACAGATTGCAATCCGGTTTTCAACAAGACAAATCAAACTCTAGACATCGGTGAGCTGAGAAGTAACTGAGAGAAGTTTCTTAAAGAATGAAACTGCAGGAGTAGTGCAAGGTAATTTAGTTACATAGAGTATTTAAATATTCAATGAAAAATTTGTCAGTACCAAAGAAAAATGAAAGAAAAACAGTTGCCTATGCAGCGTGTCTTCCACCTTGTCCAACGGAAAGTCAATATTAGCGGATTTGACAGAACGAGTTAAAAGAGCATGTCATGCCACCGTAGCAACTTCGGCTTCAAGTTTCGAATTCGAAGTGACCTTTCTTTTAGTCTGGTTGTCTACCCAGATTATAGAGCCCTGTCTGCACTACTTGCACAAAGACAGTAATGCTTGAAATATATCATACTATCTTAAAGCATTCCTTATAGTATTAATGTTAAACATATCTATATTACCCGTATATTCGTCTCTAAAAAGTTCTATAACCCGGGTAAGTGTAGACAACGAAGTATTTCCAACAAACAGTATTTTTAACAATTTCGTGGAAATTAACAATCTTCTGAAATAAGCATTCACAGTGTCATTCTTGATATACGAGTTATTAGGCACTTGTGGTGTAAT
>CM042147.1:38843623-38931123 GCA_023376005.1 Doryteuthis pealeii | reverse complement strand
AACCTCTGAGAAGTATAGAGTGCACTCACATTGCCATTACTCCCAGGTCCACTCTGATCAGGAGTGATTGTACTTTTATGGTCTCATATATGGGTAAAATAGATATGTTAAAAAAAAAAGCAACAGAAACTCCTAAGAAATTACTACAGAAAAATGTACATGCAAACGTACAGTAGACGTGTTGACATGTCCTAATCAACCACTTATAAATCATTATTTTATAGGCCCAAGAATTAATTTTATTACTGCAACATTGTAAGTAAATGGTACCGAGGCGTGAATAGATAGGTTATAAAAAGCCAAACAATTAACTCATGTTTAAAATAATTAAGAATAATTCTTTTCTTGTATGCCACTGTCAACAGGGTTCGAAATACACCGGCTGCTGAGCGGTAAAACCATTACAAAATTAAATGTCATGGGTATGACATTAATCTGCATCTGATATTGAGGTTTCAGTTCTGAAGCTCTGAGGAGTATAGATCACTACTATATTGCCATTACTCCCAGTTCCACTCTGACCAGGAGGGATAGTACCTGTTATGGTCTCATCTATGGGTAAGATATATCTGTTAAAATCGTATTCGATAGGACTGTGCCTCCCTCTGAACAATAAACCCAATAACAAAAACTCCTAAAAATTACAACACAAAAGTGTAAAAAACCAAAAAAACACAATGAGCGTGATTCCCTAACATCTGTGTCATATATATATATATATATATATATATATATATATATATATATATTTACCAACCCCTCCGCACGAGCAGGATGTGACACAAGGTCAATTTCTAAAGCGGAGTTCAACAGGTTTGAATTCAGAGTTTTCCTTCTCCGAGACCGGTTGCCTAACCAAGCTTAAAGAGCCCAATCGGCACTACTATTTATCCATAGCTGGAGGGAGAGTCGGATTCATACCTTTCCCAAGGGTATTAGCGCAAAGTGAAATGCAATTACCACATCCAGGATTTGAACTCGGGGCGACGAGTCCATTTCCCATAACTTTAACCATTACACCACGCGCTTCCTTAAACATCTGTATATATAATAAACAGACGTGTTGACATGCCGTCATAATCAATCAATTTAATTCTTACATGTGATCTGCCCTGTCGATAAGGCTTATAATACGCTTCTATAGAGAAAATAACCTCAAACGGCTTGAAATGTTAAAATCAATCACCTACATTTGGTAAAATTTAACCCATCAAATTAAAATTGTAATAGTTAAACAAAAATCAAGCTTCTCTTGATACATGTTGACCACTCCTCGAATTTAAAAAATGACTCATCAAGCTATTAATTTCAATTGTATTTATCCTGGGTAACGCCAGTTAACTTGCTTAGTGTATATAACTGAAATAATTCCTTATAGTAGAAGGTTATGTGAAATATTGCATAAAGGCCAGACAGTTTTATAAGTTAAATCTTTAGAAGAAATTATTTTCGAACGAGTGGTACTCAAAACACTTAGAGATTTTCATTTGTAATTAAATTCATAATTACTTCAAAAGATATTTGTAGCTGTTTTGTTCGTAGTTAGTGTAGTGAAAATGTACTAAGTGATACAATCGATCTCGTAAAACTTTGGTGTAAGAAATGGCGATAGTAATTGAAGAACAAATCATTAAAACAAAAAAAAGGAATAAAAAAACAACATTCAAGTGTTGTTGAAAGACACTTTATATTTATAGAACGAGATTAAATTACTAATTGTCTCAAGCAATAACAATACTTCTACCTGTTTGCGCTTCAGGCTTCGTTTATTGATAATAACTTGCGACACTTTAATTAAATTGAACAACCGTCGAGCGTGTCACTCCACCTTGGATTCATAAAAGATTTTGATTAACCCCTTTCAAATCGTAAATTTTTAACAGCTTCACTTTTTTTTTTAGGTGTTGATGTTTCATAGAAATTTTTCATTTTTTTCTTTGCACACGGATATATGAAATCAAATATTCCTATAGTTATAAGCCAAAAGATTAGGAACAACAAAATATAATACAAAATAACTCAATGAGTAATATTTAGAATTTTCGGACTGTTGTCCTCATCTTTATTTTTATACACACAAAGTTTCGGTCGATGTGTCCACCGGACCTTTCCGGGTGTTTCTTGTCGAACTGGGTAATTTAAATGTAATCCAGAGACCTAATTTTGTAATCGAGATCCTTGACATAATTTCAAACTTGTGGCTCCTTCCAAGTTGCTGATCTTGTTCTTTTCATTGCCTGATATTAAACATACTCTAAAGTACGTTAAGGAAGATTCATATGCCATAACACCTATCTAATACAAATAAATTTTTAAACAGTTTCATTATACCATAGTGTGTGTGTTTATTTATGTGTCCAATGTGTCATTCTAAATTTGGCTTATCCTTTTTTATTAGGCAGGTCTTAGCAGTTTGTTTATTTGTGTGTGTGTGTGTGTGTGTGTGTGTGTTCTCCTGGCACAGTTGTTTTTTTATTACCTTCATCTTTTCGTTATATGTTTGTGTGTGTGTTTGGTATGTGTTTAAATTTTAATTTCATTCTATTCATTTTTATGTGAATCCAAAAAGGAACAATGTTACACACACTTATATACATTATGATTTCCCTTTTAAATTCTAAATATCTACAGGATTGATAGCTGGTCCCCTTACTGGAGAGCATATCTTTTTAGTTATTTAGGAATATTCTCAGTATTCTTGTTAGTCTAACCACTGCATCATCCCGTCGGCAGGGCTAAGAATAGACTGACTGTATCCCCTTTCAGTAGTATTAGACATCCAAAAAAGATATGTCCTGACTATGACACTATACTGCATCTGTTGATGCAGCTTCAGGTCTGTATATCTTGGGAGAATGGGGAACTCCTTCAATGCCATTAATCCCAAGTCCATTCGGACTCAAAGTGATAGATACTATAAGGGTTCCATCGACAGATCAAATAGATTGTCTTAAAATTATTTGTGCTTGAAATGAATACTTGATACGATATATCCGTGTGCCAAAAAAAGTTTTGAAGAAACTAAACTAGAAATGTAAATATATACGTGTAATTTACGCAATTACCTAAATTCTAGACATAAAGTAACCATAGAGGGATTGACGTGCCCTTAAAATGAATAACTGAATAAATTAACCAAACAATTAACAAAATTTGAGAATGTGAAATAGATTAAAAGAAATACGATAGATCAGCGTTACACCAAACTAATCATCGGTGGTGCTTTGAACAGTAAAGCACTCACAGGAATGTGTTTCAAATGTAAATCATTCATTTTTTTTGTCTTGTTAAATACAGCTTCAGTCTGGATACTATGACATAATTAGCTATTATAATTTTAATCCTTTAATAAATTTGATGATTTTACTTATGGTACAAACTCTTCCTGCATTGAATTTTTAACTCCCTCACCCCAGGAAATATATTTCAAAAATTAATTTTTACACCAACCGGAGTTTTTTTTTCTCGTACAAATAATAAACAAAGAAAGAATGCTATGGAACAATATATAGCTTCTTGATACAAATGATTTAACACAATTCCATAGTTTCAAGTATTCCAATCTAATACTAATAATATGCACACAGTTAAATTGTAAGCCCTGTCGTCTGAGGGTTTAGAATATACCGACTGCCCTTCTGCAAAGGCGTAACATCGCCCCAATGGAACCACCTGCTGGCCATGGGTGGTGATCCGTGATGCTTAAGGACGGAATCCCGGTGGCTGAGCAGTATGAAAATCCGCTATGGTCTTACTTAGGCTAAATATCTGATCGGAGAGAACACTTCTGACTAATCGGCTGGTCTCGTCAAATCCTAGCACCTATATGGTTATCCCAAGCACGCGTGTATTGGTTAAAGACATGGGAAATGGACTGGTCGCCCCCCAAAATCCTGGATGTAGTAATTGCATTTCACTTAGCGCTTATTGGGAAATTGTGCTGCTATAAAAAGAGATTTACTTTCTCTCTTGAGTCTTTTTAACAATGTCCAATTTTCTTACGCTGTTGCTTGAAGTATCAATAGTATTTTCATTTTTTGTTTTGTTTTCTAAAGTTCCTTTCATTTTACTCATTTTTAGACCAAGTGGAACTGGTGTCTTTCAATTGCTGTGAATTACAGCTGGGGCCCCGGGACACTTGAGTTTTCTAGCTGATATTAACAGTGTTGTAATCTGGATGGTTTTGACACTTTCCTTAATCTTCAATTACTTAAGTTGGAAACGCATGTTGTAATAGTTACCGTCGTATGAAATGGACATGAAGAGACGAGTTTAAATTCTGTACGCGGATGTTTATATTTCACATAATGTTATCTGAAATGCAAACATCCGCGAACACGCTTGGGAAAGGTACCAATCCAACTATTCTCAATTCAGCTATGGGTAAATAGTAGGACAGTCTGGGCTCTTTAAACTTGTTAGGTTTTAGAAGAAAAACTGAATTCAAACCAAAAAAGGTTCTCTTATCGTTAGTAAAAACTATTTAAAATCTGCCCATGCTCCATGCCTCCACCCCAATCTCTTTTCCAAGCCTTTGGATCCGTTCCATCAGCCCAACTACCATTAGGTTAAAATAAACAGCCTGCATCTCTACAAAATTAAGAGGGAGCACCAAACCAACAGAGATTCCTTGTTTTCTTTTCTCTGCAATTTATTCCCAGCAAGAGAACTGAGAACTTAATCCTAAAAACTAATATCGTTCAGATCATTGCATAAAGATGGGTTTGGTAGTTCATAAGCCATTAGGTAATACATTCTATATATATTTATATATTATGTACATATATATGTATGTATGTATGAATGTATATGTACATATATGTATGAATGAATGTATATGTACATACATATATATGTATGTGTGAATGTATATGTATATATCTATGTATGAATGTATATGTATATATGAATGTATATGTGATGGACTCTTCCATCGATCGACGTATGAGTGTTCATACAATGAACATCCACACAGTGATTTGTTTATAGTGGTGAAGGCTTGTTTTGGACCATCCACACTTTTTGGCACAGTCGATAGGAATCCCCATCACATTTATGTTCCACATCTTTTTTCAGCTCTGTACCACGGTATCCTTTCTCTTTACTAGTCTGCAAAACTTTTTTTCTATTGTATATGATTACATAATCATATTGCAATGCAAACTTGTTATCATTAACGAAGAATTGTCTCTTTCTTGGAGTTGCCAACGCCTGTGGCAGCGCATTTCCGACCCGTCACAAAGATGCTTTGTCTAAATTGCGTCGATTTCCGTTCTGCGGATCTAAAGAGAAACACAACGTGGGCACAGGAGTCATTGACGAAGCAATCCATCGGAAAACGCCTGCGGTTAACTCACTAACCAAAATGAGGAACTCACTACTTTGCATCATTTATCTGTAATGTCTCATTACTTACTATAAAAATCACGAAGAAATGTCCATTACCTGATGATACTACTCCTGACAAAAATTAGAGGATATACCCCTCAGTTTCTTTTATTGATCTCATAATTTGCATACAGCAAGGATTCGATATGAAAATCGGTCTAGAGTTAAAAGAGTCCTTGTAACACCTGATTTGGCCCAAGAAAAAAATGTCAATTGAAACAATAAAAAAGATCTTAAAACTCATTCAAGAAGGTAATCAACAGAGGAGTGTTGCGAAAGATGTTAGTTGTAACAAATTATCTATGTCTAAAATTGGTTCAAATATAAAAATAGGGTGGTTATAAAAGGAAGACATACGTGTATATCACGAACGGCCCGAAAGCGTAAAGATAGAAAACTCAAAGCAAATAGAAAATATACAACAAAACAAATGAAAAAAAAAATCTGTCGAGAGAGGAGCCAATTGAATGAAACTAAATTCATGTACATACTTGTAAAAACATGTCTTGTGGACAATTGGAAGAAAGTGATATTCAATGATGAATCAGTTATCTGTATTAACCAAAGTGATGATGCTGGAACTTTTGTTGGGTGCCGTTCAAATGAAATATATAAAGACCACTGCCTGAAAAAAAAACAAGTAAATTTCCCAACTGGTTAATGATATTGGGCTGTATGTCATTTACAAGGCCAGTGGAGATGGCAGTCATTATCTCAACCATCAATACACAGGTGTTTTGAAATCCTGGATAATCTTCTCATTCCATTAATAGAAATTAGTTTACTGATGAGGAAGTTGTTTTTCAGGATGAAAATGCATCTTGTCACAGAGAAAAGGAGACTATAGCTTTACTTCAGAAAATGCATATAAAAATCAATCACATACCCAAAGAACAGCCCGGATCTAAATCAAATAAAACATTTATGGTTAAGAGACCAAACTGCCCAACTATCTGCCAATTGCTGGAGGGAGAATTGTTAGTTGCATACTCTTCCCAATGATATTAGCGCTATGTGAAATCCAAACAGTCACGTCCAGGATTTGCACTCGGGTCACCGTGGCCATTTCCGACGACGATGATTATTACACAACGAACACCTGTACTACATTATTATATTATTAGTAGTAGTAGTATAACTGTCCTATGATCGTAGTAGTAGTAGTAGTAGTAGTAGTAGTAGTAGAACGACTGTCTATCGAAATGAAGAAACGTTATCATTCGAATAGATGAGGTTATGTTTAAGAGCCCAGTTGGTGTTTACTTTAGTGGATGATATTACGTGATATCAACTAATACTAGAAGTACTAATTCCTAGTAATCCATTACAAATGAAATAAGGTATCCAGGCCCATTCCACCGGCAATTCTTGCACACAAAACAAAATAGGTTTTCATTTCGGCCAGGGTAAAATTAATCACCGTTCATCCATTGCTTATTTGAATTGGCTCTCCTGTTTTTGCTTGCTTAATGTTACGGTCCACTAAGAATTCGAAAACCCTCATTACCCCCCACCCCCCAAAAAGAAAAAAAAACCCAAAAAAAAACCCAAACAAACAAACTTAGCACTAGCAAACCCTTAACATCCACCCGGGAAAAATTAAACAGAAAGCTAATACTATTTCGATGAAAGTCTTTCAGTCGATTATTCACATTACACCAACCTGTCGGCTGGAGAAGTAGAATTCAAACCGACTGCACCTTTGCAGAGGAGTAAAATACCTTCCAATGAGATGCCTGTCGGCTGTGAGTGGTGATCCATGATGTCTACGGTCGGAATTCTGGTGGCTGAGCAGTCCATTACATACAACACTCCACTTAAGTACTTACTTAGGTGAGACGGTCGGTCGGAGAGGTCCGCTCCCATCAATTGGCGGATCACGTCAAACCTTTACATTAAAAAAAATGAGAAAATGTAAAAAAATAAAAATAAAAAAAGAGCAAAGAATGAATAAAACAAAAATATTTTCAGCATAAGATAATCCAAGAGTTGTCATGTAAAATCCAATCAACCAACCAACGGGAACGTTTCTAAGTATTCTTGTCAATTTCTGCAATGCTGGGGTATGTACTGTTTCAATTCTTCCAGCACGATATTACTATTTTCTCTTACAAATATCTTATGTTAATAGCATAGTTTATTTATTTTTCATCTGTATCCCAGTCTATGATAATTATCAAAAGAACGATTGATATTGCAAAAGCCATAGTAACACCTCTGACTAATCATCTACTCGTCTCTGATATATTTCAATGTCTCTTTAATTATTATTACCATTAGTAGTAATTGCTTGGCTGGTTGGTTGGTTGTATTTTACGGTATGTCAATCTTGGGTTATTTTAGGTTAAAAACTGTTGTATGGTTTCTATTCATGCAGATATTAGCGATACTATTTACCCCGTAGCTAGGAGGGTGAGGGGTTTCAATCTTTCCCAAGGGTATCAATCAAGTAAACGTAATAGCAACGCAGGGGTTCGAATTCGTTTACTACGATGTCGCAGTCAAGCACGTTGACTACCGCATCTCAAGTACTCTCTCCTTATAGTAGCAGTAACCCCAGAGTACCATATATCGATCGGATTAATGTTTGAAATTTATTTGAAATAGATAGGAATACTTGAAACCATATAACAGTATATTAAATAAATCATTTTCACCAAGAAAAGTTACTTAAATGACCCAACAATTGTTGACATGCCGGAAATCCACCAATCAATCTTGTAGTTATACGATATTGCTATACTATGGAGGCACGAATGAAATGGTTAGAGTCGTAGGAAATTACTCGTCGATCCCAATTCAAATCCTGGATGAGTGTTTGCATTTCACGTAGCGCTAATAAACTTGGGAAAAGTATACATCTGTAGGGACCCGGTTTTTTTTTGGAGATTGTGTAGTTGATGAGTTGAAGATCCGAGTTATGGGTCCCTACAATTTATATGTATAAGGACTACGGAAATGTAGTTTCCATAGGTAACAAAGAAGAAGACATTGATAAAGGAAACAAACTTATATACATAAATACAATTTACAGTGGTGTTGCAGTCTGACATGGTGTTTATATTAGTGTGATTGCTTGTGTCAACATATTAGTAGTTTGTCTGTGATTGGAACTTGTGATTGAAAGTTGTTGTTAGAGAGAGAGAGAGAGAGAGAGAGAGAGAGAGAGAGAGAGAGAGAGAGAGAGAGAGAGAGAGAAAATAGGAGACGAAAAGATAGACGGACCTGTTGAGTCGTATTTGATGTTTCGGACGTTCCCACTGTCGAGTTAGGAGCATCCTCTCCAACTCTGTTGAGTCAGGAAGAGCAAAAGCTCCTCACTGTCTCTGTGTCTCCTTATCTCTCGTTTTTCCAGCTCTATGGGCCTTTTATAATTTTAATTATTCATTGTCTACGTGTTCCTTAAGCTAAAATATTCCTCAAATATCAGGTGATTTGCAATGATGCAATATCGAATGATTTTGGTACATGTGGAATTCTGGTGACGTAAATATCGGATGAATTTAAACCATTGTTTCTATTGTTTCTAAAATATTTCTAAACTAATATTCATTCGATTCTCTTTTGTTTACTTAATTCTAAACTCATGACATACCATTGTAAATCTAGTTATTTAAGAAAACTTAATTATTTTAATTTGGTCAATTCCACATTCCGTAAAAATATAGGGGCCGATCCCTATACATCCAACTACTTACCCTCCAGATATGAGTAAATACGATATTAGTCAAAAGGCAATGCCATTTTGTTTAGGACAGGTATAATCACTAACACGGAACATGTATCATACATCAGAATGAAGCTGGTCATCTGTGGATCATATCCCTACTTCTCTACAGTCCGCATTTCTCTAAATAGCAAGGTTTCACCTTCGAATGAGAGGATGTACCCTTGCCGCGTAAAATTATGTTGACTGTTCTTTGAGCCACATCTTCACTATAGATTTCCCCTCCTCGTCACTGGAATAATGTTTGCCTCTCGAATCCTCTTTTATGGGCCCCATGAAAGAGTGTTTGAGAGAAAAAATAACATGCTATTGAGAGAAATGGTGACTATGTGGAGATGTATGGATGTGATGAACAGAGGACAAGTTTCATTTTAATGTATGATACATGTTTCTGTGTTGGTAATCATACCTTTCCTAAAGAAATGGCCTTACTTTTTGACACCCTTATACTAGGGCAGATTGGGCTTTTTAGCTTGGGCTAGGTAACCAATGTAGAAGAAAAACTCTGAATTCAAACCTGTTAAACTGCTTATGAAATTGACCTTGTCACATCCTGCTCGCTCAGAGGGTTTGATATATATATATATATATATATATATAACTACCATTATTCCCAAGCTTATCGGCAAAGAAGCTTCTGCTACAATTCGCTCCGTTCCTCTGTGTGTATATCTGGCAAAAGTGTGAACGTTTTATTAAAATCACCAGTAACCTTTTCTTGTTCGTGAATATCGATTTCAAACTCATAGAAAGAGACTTTTGCCAAAAGTCAGGTGAGTGTTCTTCCTATTATTATGAAAAGTAAACACCGATTCCGGTTTGATTCGATTGCCCTTACCAACTCAGCAAATGAATAGCACATCTTGAATCTATACAGTAAAGTTGGGAGCTATTGGTAGGTGTGGCGCTCGACAGACGCAAAAAACAATCTACCTTGCTTAGCGTTTGTAAAAAGAGCATAGACTCCCTGTGTTACATAATTATTAGATTCCTAATACTTATGTACAGTAGTGTAGAAACCAAAATGCTGTTATAAGTTCAGCCGGCGGCCTTGAAGGATTGAATGTCAAGGCTTGACCTCAGTCCTGATCCTCCTTCCGGTGGATACCGTGAGAATCGGTGGAGAAGACCCTCTTCCGATTTAGATTAGAAAGAGATTTTAGTTAGATCGGCCAAAAACCACGACGGTGGTCAGTCGTGTTATGCACGCTGTCGACTCAATCTGCGCGGTAGTCTGGTGGGATTTCGAAATGAAATATGATCTAAGTAAATCGAAGTCTTGTGTTATTATCTAAAAACTACCAATGACAAGGGCTTCTAATAAAGAGAAATCCCCAATGGAAGACCAGACACGAAGTCCCCAAGACGAAGTCCAGACGCTAGAAGAGACGCTAGAATAACTTAAGATAGAAAAGATGAACAGAAGAAGAATAGAAGTAAGAAAGTAAAAAGAAAGAGAGTATACAACATCTGGATGTCATGGCTAGTAAAAATAGGCCACTCCACCGGCTTTACTATTCATTGACAATTCATTTTTTAAATTTTTGTTTCTTCAAAAAATAAACGTGGTGATCGATATAAGATTGTATAGCTATGATTTTAAACCTGACTTTTACCACATTTTTTTCAAGTCGTTTCCTGAATATGGTCCTAAAATATAATTAGTGCTTGCTCAAATATCACCCCTCCATCAACAGATCTTGTCGAAAGAGAAATTTCGTTAAGGGAAGAAAAGAAAGAAGGAAACAAAGAATATCTGAGGGAAGGCACTACCGAAAGAAAAGAAAGAAAAAATGTTGAGAAAGAAATTAATTAAAAAAATCTATGAGAGAATTAAAATCCAAATTATACGACGCTCAAAAACATTCTATTTTCTGTAACCTATAACAAATTTTCGGATGATTAGTTGTTTTACAGCATGCCAACTCTTGTTGAGTTGTTTTATACCGAAGTTAGTTAACATATACAAGATACAAAACGATATTTTTGTAATGACACTAAACAAGAAAACCCTTCATTATCTCAGATCTATTTGACCCAAACTTGATACAACTATAACAATTATTTCCAATCTGGACAATAGTGGACCTAGGAGTAATAACAAAGGATTGATACCACACTCACTGGAGCTCCAGAATTGGAGTCTCCCCACTGGATTAAATTTAGTGTCACATACAAGACACTTTTTTTATAGGAGAGGATCTTACCACCGTGTAGGGAATGCACTCGGCATATTCTATCTCTCAACAATAGAGAAGGGGTAGTCATCGTGGCGTACTGGCTAACATGATAGATTGTAACATCGTAGTAAGCGAACTACAGTCACTATTACGTTCTCCATCGAACTAATACAGTTGGGAAAGGTATGAAACCTCTGATCCCCCGAGCTCTGGGTTACATAGTTCGGACCATATGACCTTTAGGCACCCCTTTTTGATCTCGATTAAGAAAATGTATTTCATTTACACCGTCAATATCCGGTTGTTTTAACAGACAATTTTTTTTAAATTATAAAACTAATCCCTAACAGGATATTGACGGTGTAAATGAAAAACACGTCCTTTCTTAATAGAGATCAAAAAGGTGTGCCTAAAGGTAATATGGTCTGATAGTTCTGCTACTATTCTTAGATAAGGATGGATTTAGCATTAAATAACCCACGAATATTGATATGTCATTATACTAAAAAACCGAATCAACGACTGAGAAGACCTTTTTGGAAACTAGACGAATAATTGCTATGGTCATAGTTTAAGTAGATTTCTTTTCTGAAATATATTTTTAAATGATACCGTTTAGTACATGAATTCTTTTTTCATGGTGATTCCACGATTTTCGAATAACATGTATATCTAAATTTTCTTTCTGTTCGGACAGAAGTAAAAATCCAAAAGAGAAATTCTGTTAGTATATAACGGGAATTACCAGCTGTTAACATAAAAAAAATCGTGATTGAGACTTCTTGTCTAGAAGCAGAAATGAAGCCAACGACCGGTACATGCGCATAAAAAATTCAATATGTGCTTAGAATATAGCAACACAAGAAAGGTATAAAAGACTGGTGCACTAAGATTAAATAGCGAGTTCGTCTCTTGTTGGATGCCCCCTACGTCGTGAACAAGTTGGATAAATACATTTTAAAGAAGTTGGTGCGTTAAAAAAGACGAAACTTCAACAAGCACTATACTTACTGGAATGAATAGCAGACTAGGCTAGAAGAGCATTGTCAGAGACTTATCTTACCCAAACTGTTCGCCACGGATAAGTTGTGACCCAATGTCACTAATATGGCGGATCCAGCGAGGATCGAATTCACTATTCAGTAGTAATGAACCTGCGAGACTAGCTTGAGCGTTTTCATAGAGTAGAATTCTCACCGGTAGTCCTATATTTCTGAAATGAAGGAACTCATAAGTCACCATTTCCTATGAACTCATACGTATGGGCACACCAGTGTTAGCCGATCAAGAAAAAACTTTATTTCTTCAGATTCCCAAGTTATGTAGATATGTTTAATTTTATATTTATTTTTCATTATATTCAGATATATCTTGGTCAAATTAACTCAAACAGTTTTATGTCATCGGAAAAATAATCACTAAAACACATAATAGAATTATGTTTTCAGGCGAAAACCCTTCAAATTCAAAATTCCCGAAGTACAAATCGAAGAAATAATTTCCACCATCTTGCTTTATTGTTGAAATTGGGATTTCACTTCGTTTTGTAAAATAAGCCCCCCTCCAAAATGGGGATGTAATACGCTAATCACTTTTAAATCTTGCGAACCTTTTCTATTGGCGAGTAAAATAAACTATGCGTACGGCGTCATATGAAGTGTTTAGAGTTACAAAAATACACCATTATAAAAAAGGAGTCAATTATCTTCCCCTGTTTGAAATGTAAATGCACAGACCCGAGTCTGATTGTCACGAGCGTATTTCTCAATTGCTTTATGGCAAAGTCTTAGTTTTCTGGGTTTGATGTTAAACTGCATCTTGTATTGAGGTTCGAATTATGGAGTGTGGAGTACACCTTTATCCTCATTACCCCCATGTCCACTGACACGGAGTGGTAATACCTGTTAGTGTCCCATTTAAGGGTCAAATAGATTTGAAAAATAAGTGAAAATGTGTTAAAACAGCATTTACGTAAAATGTTTTCGGCATGACAATAATGCTGGTTGTGCTCTATCTGTACAGAATGTGACTAATTATAAAGTGGACGGTATTTTTATTTTCATTTTTATTTTTTTAAACGCAGAACGCAGTAAAGTTATGTCGTCGTATATATTTAAACATTGTTTTCTAAATGTGATAATTGGATATAAAGTTCCGTTGTTAAACAACGTGATTTCTTTAAAAATCTGATTTCGAAAAAAAGAAATGGTTATATCTTAAATATACACCATGAGTAAATAATGAAACAAGGAGAATTCTTATTCCAAAGATAAACTAAAAAGCAAAACTAAAAAAATAACTCTTTTCCATTTTTTGTTTCTTTCGGTATATGCATTATGAATGTTTTAAACGTGCGACTATTGTTATCCACACGTATCAGAAGTTTGCCCAATAGGAAAGAAGCGCAAAGAATGGCGTGACTCCCGTCATAAGTCTCTCCCCACCCCTACACCATCGTTTCACTGAAAAATAGCAAATAGCTGGAAACCTTAAGACAAGAGAAAACAAAACGTGCTTTTGATTACAGAAAAAACAAAAAAAACAAAAAATGAAATAAAAAGAAAAAAAAGCAGAACAAGACAAACAAACAAAACAAAGCATCGGAAATTTATTTACAGTATTTAACATCAATATTCACATATGATTCGTTGATCAGACACAATGCTTCCCAAGAAAAAAAAACTGCGTTTCTCAATAGAATTATTATTCTGACAGAAACACAGACAATGCGTCGTGCATGGCATTTAACGGAATTAATGTCACAAAAAATGGTTATAGATGTTTCTTCATTTTTTTTTCATTCCCTTGCCGCTATAGAATTTCATTTAATATGATATCTATTACGAGAAGCCTTTCTTGAAATATCATCTCTGAAATAGAAAATAATATTCATGCAAATTGAGATACTTATATCACGAAACAGAAACTCCAATTCTATCATTGCATGTCTGATTGATTAATGTTAATGGCATGTTAACCTGTCTAAGGTTATTTTATGCTTATAAGCTAAGGAATACCTTGTGTGTAGTGCTTTTATAAGAGGTTTTTTCACATATTTATATGATATCAAATCATATCTAATTCAAATAATTTTCACACAGTTATATAGTTTCAAGGAATTTTATTGATGTAAAGTAGCTAACACCCCTTCAGCACTCAACCCGATGAATTAGCTCATAGCCATGAAATAGCCTACGATTAAAGTGGACTAACAAGCTGAATAATATTCAGATTGACCCTCCTATATTTAGAGTAAGCTTTGCATTGTTAATTATTTATTCTGTGTTTGTATGTATCCGTTTGGCACCGGATGCTGGTGCTTAATAAATGTATTAAGCACACCATTCTTTTGTGTATCTTTCCATCTCGCAATACAACACTTATATAATACTTGCAGCAACGTGACAAGCTACAGTTTTGACGTCTGTGGTTGTCTTCGTAAGTTTGTCGGTTTTGGTAACCACAATTCATCACTACCATTTTTACTGTTGATTGTACTGATTTGTTTTACGGCATACAAACACTTTCGGGTCATATAATGTCGAATCAAGTCATCTTGATGTTCGGTTTCTGACAGTACCTGCTGTTGCTTAAATGGTCAGCCATTTAAATATTTAACATGTTCATGGCTGCTTAACTTCTGTGATCTAGCCGAAATCGGTGCTTTCAAAGTGACTTGACAGTAATCCACGTTTTAACTGATACATACATACATAGGTATATATGTTACTGCCGCTAAGTGCCCCCGTCCTGTTTATAGGAAAGCCTTGCTATTTAAGCTTAATTTGTGGCCGACAATTAAATGTTACCTCAGTTCAACAAACAAGGAGTTGGGAGCATATGCGCATATATTCACAAATACGGAGTAGAATATGAATAAATAAATGAAAATCTTAAATTCATCAATTTGAAATTAGATTTATCTATCTAAATATACACACATTATATATATGATGGACTCTCCCGTCGATCGACGTATGAGTGTTCATACAATAAACATTCACACAGTGATTTGTTTATAGTGGTGAAGGCTTGTGTTGGACCATCCACACTTTTTGGCACAGTCGATAGGAAAGCATTAGTTCATCAAGGGTTGCCACAAACCCAATCAACGACCGATCTCAGGAATTTTGAATTCAGAGTTATCCCTCTCCCAGACTGGTTACCTACCCAAGGCTGAAGGGCCCAGTCTGTCCTACTATTTAATCCATAGCTGGAGAGAGAATATACGGATTCATACCTTTCCCAAGGGTATTAGCGCTGTGAAATGCAAAAAGCTTCGTCTAGGAATTGAACTCGAATCGACGAGTCCATTTTCCACGACTCTAACCACTAGCCCACGCGCCTCCATATATATAATTCATATTTTTTGCTTGAAGGCAATTACAATGCATGTATCGCACAAAATTCGATACTTATTGAAAATAATCTTGACAAGTGAATTCCGGCAAAGGATTGCTCGGCGTGTAGAACATCGTACAGACTGTTTTGACTTTATTAAGTCTCATCAGCGATGTATACTAACGATTTCCCTTCGACAGAAATCGAACCCGGGACCTAAGCAGGCATAGTCAGAAAGCTTATTGCCTCGGCCACGGTACACACCGAACAATCCCTGCGAAATTAACCTTGTCAATGATATATATATATATATATATATATATATATATATATATATATATATATGTGTGTGTGTGATTGTGTGTGTTTATATATACATTGCCAGTTCTGTATAGTGATTGGCCTATGAGAAAAATCTTAATTACTTAAAATTTCATTTTAAAATTGCAATAAATAACATCTTGAGTCTTTAAATTTATAAAAGTAAAGAAAATATATAGATGAATTATAATTATTCTCCTATCTTAACATACTTACATAGTTTCAAGTCAACACAACTCAGAACTCTAATCGACCTGATATCAAAATCAATGGATTCGAAATTAAATGACCCGTTAAGGGTTGATATGCCGTACAACAAACCGGCCAACCAACACACCTTAGACAATATTAACATTAAAACATAAATACATCATAAAAATATTAGAATTACTTTAACAGTAAGAATTTAAACAACTTCATTCAGCTTTAACAAAAATTTGGTGAATTTATAAGATTCGTATTTATTCATTCATATCTGAAGAGAAAGTGGAAGTGAATCCGACAGTATTTAATATAGTGAAAAATTGAAAAAACGCAAGTTCATAAAACGGGTGATGTTTTTTCGCAAACGCTGCAGTGTTTTGATTTGTTTCAATAGATCTTCATCAGGTCTTTTGTTAATTTGAGAAAAAATAAGTTATCACAGAATAAGAAGACTGAGTGTATTTTGCTTTGTCGGTCAATATATTTAAAATAAAAAATGAATTTAATGAAAACCTAGCGTTCTTTGGATGTTTGAAAATACACTCTCAGTCTTCTTATTCCGTGATAAATTTATCTTTCCTCAAATTAAAAAAGCCCTGATGAAGATCAATTGAAACAGATCGAAACACTGCATCGTTGGCCAAATAAAAATCACTCGTTTTATGAACTTGTTTTTTCAATTATTTATATCTATACTTTTACTTTTTAAACAGTTTATAACGAATATCTGATTTATTTGCAGGGAATTCTCAGTAATTTAGAACACTTATGAAAAGATGTCACTTCTGACCTTTTTCCTTGAAAGGTGTGTGTGTGTGTGCGTGTGTGTGTGTGTGTGCGTGTGTGTGTGTATATGTGTGTGCATATGGCGTAATTATTAGCCTCACAAGGAAATGAACTTGACAAGCTGAATTCAAATACGGGATGAGAATGTTTGCAATTTAACTTTGGTGAAAATCATTCTATTCTCCTTCCAGCTATGGATAATAGTAGGGCAGACAGGACTCTCTAGCCTTGGCAAGGCACATTGTCTTGAATGAGGAAAGATTCTGAATTGAAAAATTAAGGAGTATTGTTTGGAAAATCTATAGCACATTAATTTATCATTCGACTAATTCAAAAAGCGTGGCTGGTCCTACACTGGGTTTCAGTACAATAAACAAATTATGTGTAGGTAATTCAGCGGTTCACATCTTTAACTGAATTGCTGGGCTCCCATACACAAAGATCAATGGGAGTGTAAATTTCTAATATATATATATATATATATATATATATATATATATATATATATATATAAGCCTTGAAACAAGAATTAAGGAAAGGTGAGCTATACTTTGTTTTAAATTTTTTTATTTCCCTAAGCTTTGAAGAAAAACAAAACAAAACAGTACACACACACACATATATATATATATGTACTGCTTTCAAGGATTCACCCCCTCTCTCTCTTTGTCTGTCTGTCTGTCTCTCTCTCTCTCTCTATATATATATATATATATATACAAACAAAACAATACAAGCGAATGTAACCAGAGCGTGTTTTTACCAAATCAAATGGACTTATCACGTTTGCCTGCACATAGTTCTGAAAGAACTTTGGTGTGTTGTCAAAGGCTATGAAAAGTTTTTTTGAAAATTCTTACAACTGTTTTTTCCACCTGAAGATGTTTTTACCATTTTAATTAATAGTTGTGAAGTTACTTCTAATGATCTAAATCTTTATGAAGTGGCAAATATTATAGCAATGTATGTAAACAAATAATTGCAATATTGAAACTTTCAAACCAAAATTAAATCTTCTCACACACACATACATATATATATATAATTATTATTACAATATTTTGAAGGCAATTACAATGCGTATAAAATAAGATACTGTCCAATGTCTAATCAATTTCGAAGTATCTTCATCTTCAGAGAATGTTTTTGAAGATAGTATTATCAAATACTATATATCTATCTATCTATCTATATCTATATATCTATATCTATATCTATAGTATTTTGTTATTTCGTTACTTATATATTTGCTCTGTGATTAACATTAAGAGCACACATTGAGCTCTCAAACTGCCACAGTTTTGTTAAATAGAACTCTTGTGTCGTAAGGAAGATTTCTTCTCTGGACTTTTGGATATATATATATATATATATATATATATATATATATATATATAGGTAACAGTTTGCTATATTCATAAATAAAGAATATTCAGTATCATTGATAGATCATGTATAGCAAATATACCTACACAAGCCGAATCCCTGCTACATAGCTTGGAGAAGGTAGCACGGAACATCGGCCTCTATATAAACTCTGATGAAACAATTCATGTATTTTTAAGAGGAAGTAGGCATCTCAACATTCAATGGAAGCCTCTAAAGCCGGTTGAAAAATTAATACACCTACGTAGTAATATCTCATCCACAGAAAGGGATGTTAATTCACGCATAGGGGAGGCAGGTTCTTCTATGAACAGACTATCAGTCATGGAAATCCGATCTCACTGACAAGTCAAAGCAAAAATTCTTCAAATTGTATCGGTGTTACTGTATGGCTGCACCAACGTGGACCCTAACGATGCACATAGAGAATAAGAATGGGGCGTGTGAACTTAAACAAATCGTGAACAACAACAGCATACAAGAAAGCAGATATACGGTCACTTGCCCCCTATCTCTCAAACTATCCGAGTGAGACAAACAAGACATGCTGGACACCGCTGGAGGAGCAGGGACGAATTCATACGCGGCGTTCTCCCGTGGAAACCAGCACATGGACACAGCAGCAAAGATATTTGTGCGGATACTGGATGCTGCGCTGAGGATCTACCGAGAGCAACATTTAAAGGGACGGTTGGGGTGAGATCGTCATGGATATCCATGCTAATAAAAATGAATATGAAATTATATATATATATATATATATATATATATATATATAGAGAGAGAGAGAGAGAGAGATAGATATAGATAGATAGATAGAGAGAGAGATAGATAGATATAGATATAGATAGAGAGAGATAGAGATATATATAGATAGATAGAGATAGATAGATAGAGAGAGATAGAGATATATATAGAGAGAGAGATAGAGAGATAGAGATATATAGATAGAGAGAGAGAGATAGAGATAGAGAGAGTGAAAATGGAGAGGGGGGTCAAATCCCAATACTTGATATACTATTTGAAATGTTTATATAGTTAAAACTTTTGTTCTAGTTTTCAAACATACCAAACAGTTTTTATTTCCTCATTTCAACACAGCTTGTCACTTTTCTCTTTACTAAAGGAATTGGTAGGCTGTTTGCGTTCACACCTTTCTGCCCTCGAATAATACTGCTACGTTTCGCAACCAGTTCATGCATATAAATCAATATTTAATCGCTTGGCAATGCCACCATTGATGACGGCTTACGGTGTGTGGCGTTCAATTGAGGGGGGACGGGTTATAGACGTGCAAATCATAACAATGTTGGCATAATCCTATTTTGTTCTTTTGGACAGAAGAAGTTCAGTTACACATGAAATGATTTCAGAATCTGGTTAAATAGACTAATACAAAGTGTAGCACGGTTAATTTCCTCCTAAATTTGCTGTACTTTTCAAAACCGCACAGTTCAAGGTCTTATAATTGCATTCAATGTACAGTAATAACTTGTATATTGTGGTCATTTATTTTCATAGGCTTTATTTGTACTATTCAAAAACGCACTGTTTAAGGTCTTATGATTGATGTCTGTGTATGGAAATAACTTGATTAATGTAATTATTTTACAAGCTTTATCTACCCTATTTAAAACCGCACTATTGAATGTACAGTAATAACTTCTTATAATGTGGTTATTCATTTATTACAAGCTTTACCCATACTAGTCAAAACGGCACAGTTTAATGTCTTATAATATATTTCTATGTACGGGAATAACTTGTCTAATGCAGTTATTTTTTACAAAATTTATCCGCACTGTTCAAGTTCATATACTTGCGTTCAATGTACAGCACTAACTTTTATGCTATGGTCATCCATATTTTACAAGCATTATCCGCACTATTCAAAACAGCACTGTTCAAGTTTTTATAATTGATTTCTATGTACTAGAGTAACTTTTCTAATTTTAATTTTTTACAAACCTACTCCGCGCTATTCAAAACCGTACCGTTCAAGGTCTCATAATTGTGTTCAATGTACAGTAATAACGTATAATATGGTTATTTGTTTTAAAAAGCTTTATCTACACAATTCAAAACCGCACTATTCAAGGTCTTGTAATTGATTTCTATGTACATCTTCGATTTCTTTTTTATGGAAGTCATTAGATTTTTAAAACGTTAGATACGCTCTAGTTTTTTTTGGGGGGGTGTAAGTGGGAAGTCAATTTTTTTAAAACGTTAGATACACTAATCTTTTTTCCTTTTCGTGATAGGGAAGTAATTCAACTTTTTTTAAACGTTAGATACGGTCTATTATTCCCCCTTTTTATTTCGTAATTGGGAAATCATTAATTTTTGAAACGTTATATACACTCTAGAATTTTTATTTTCATTAAAAAAATTTTTTTTCGTAATTGGGAAGTCATTAAATTCTTTTTATTAAACGTTAGATAATCTTATCTTTTCTCCCTTTTTTATTTCAAAATTGGGAAGTCATTAAGTTTTTAAAACGTAGATAGGCTGTAATTTATTTTTCATTGCAGAGTTTCGTAATGATTAAAGATTAGCGATTACGTTAAGTTTCGAAAGAGAAAGGTGAGTGGGTGGAAAGTAGTGCATGATTTTTCGTTTTATTATAGCGGTTCTAAGGAAACCAATCGTAAATGTATTTACTCGGGTGTAGTTTAATTAGTAAGAAAAATCTTTTATTTAGTTATACATATGAATTGTGAATATATAGTCAAAATTCGTTACAGTAAATAAGTCGGGAGGTAAACGTAAAGTTCTGATTTTAATATTTTATATTTTATTAGTAGATATAACATGTATTTTGAATATTCGTAGTTTCTTATTTGAAGTTTTTAGTAATACATCATTAACACGAAGCAATTGGTATAGCATTTTTAAAATAATTCCAGTTTTAATTAATTTTTATCTAGAGTTGTCTCCGAGGTAGGAATAGTTAAACCCAAACAGAAATTACTGTTACATTGGAGTTTTTTTTTTAAATGTTACAACCATGTAGTTATGTGTAGAAAATATTTGAATACAAAAAAAATTAAATGTGGGGAGGGTAATAATAAAAATAAAATAACAAAATGAAATAAAAAGTAAGATAAAATGTATAAAATAGAAAATTCGAAATTAAAACAAACGTGAAAATTAGTAAAAATAAAAAGGCCTCTTAAGTCTGTAATAAAAAGGCCTCTTAAGTCTGTAATAATGAAGCGTTAACTCTAAATCTTGTAATCCGTTTTAAAGAAAAAAAAGTGTTATTATCTTCTTACACCGCTAAAATAGACTGTGCGGTGCATTTGACTGGTTGTTCGCATCAGCCAATCAGAGGCGCAGTAGAGAGTTTTACACCCGTCAGAAATCAATAAAAAGCCAAACACCAAATATCACCATTGAACGTCGAAAGGAAAATACCTTTCAGTCTTTTGAAGCGACGGTTAACGGATTTCCTTTTAATAAACAAGTACATAGGTACAAAAGGGAGGCGTCCCAGACATGCCGGAATGTATAGAACATACGGAGTTCGTCACGCAGCAATAATAAGATGCGAAAACAAGGATGACATGGCTGTCCTATGGTTGGACCTTAACAATGCATATGGATCAATACCGCATAGTTGGGTAAAAGAGGCTCTCAAACACCATGTCCACAACAAAATCACCGGGCTCATTGTGAATTACTACAACGACACTTTCAAACGAGAACGTTATCGGGCAATACAGCATCGGCATGGTATAAATTAGAAAGGGGAATAATAAATGGCTGTACCATTTCGGCTATACTTTTTGCTTTAGCAATAAATACACTAATACAAGCCACAAAGGTATGAATGCAGAGGCCCTACCACCAGATCTGGCTAAAGGCCCCCCCCGATACGAGCAAACATGGATGACATGATTATAACACGTACAACTGTTATTGGCGCAAGATGGCTGCTAAAGGGGATAGAAAAGCTCATTACATGGGCCAGAATGAGATTCAATGCATCAAGTTACTAGGTTAAAAAAGGGGAATCATCGGAGGAGCGTTTAAAATTTTCCGGAGTGTTCATCCACACAAAGAAAAATCCAGTGAAAAGTCTAGGAAAACACTTTGCTAACTCCCTGAACGACGCAATGGCAATCCATAAATCTGGGAAAGTCTGGAGAGGAGGTTAAATAGAGTTGATGCTTATCTGGAATTTTTAAAGCTGTATCTATCAGCATGCTATTCCATCAAAAGTTCTATAGGCATTAACCATCTAGAAATTTTCAGCCTTCAACGTAGAACAGCCGGAAAGTAGGATTCGTTCAAGATAGCGTAGATGGCTGGGTTTGCCAAAATATCAGAGCAGCACTGTAAGGAAATTCAAATGCATTGCAGCTCCACTTTAAAAGCCTTTTTGAAGAATACAAAGCCGCAAAAGTGAGAACATCAATGCAGTTCATATTCTCCAAAGATACTAAAGTTTCCGGAGCAGGCATTAAATTAAATCCAGGTAGAAAGCAACAAAGGAATTAAAAGTTGCGGAAGAACGACTACGGGGAAAAAAGGAATCTTATAAGGATCCTAGGAACTAGCCACGCGGGCTTTTTCTTTCTTTTTTTTTTCTTCTTCCTACAATCAGGGTGGATAGGGCGATTGGAAAAGAGGCACCATTTGTTACCAGGTGAAATACATAGATGGGAAAATGGTAAGATTGAAACAATGTGCTTGGACTAGTTGAGAATCCATGGTTATTTGCAAAATTACATGATCCGACTTATGTTCTCAAATAAAAGAAAAGAATAATGTGAGAATTGACAGTTCCTTGGTAGGAGCACACAGAAGAAGCACATTAGAGGAAGAAATTAAATTATGAACTGGGAGATATGTGCAAAAATAATGGATGGAATGCAAAAAGTATGCCAATAGAAGTTGGCACAGACCTTGTCAGACATTGGTTTGGCTGGATTAAGAAAAAAAAAGCAATCCAGAATATAACAAAGACCACACAGAGAACAGCCAATTGGCTCTGGTTAGAAGTAACCCTTGGACTATCAAACAACATCCAATATAAATTTTTTTTTTTTTTTTTTTGTAAATACTTTTAACGATGTGAATGTTAGATTGTACACGTAAATCTACGAAATTGTATTCTCTCGCTCATTATTTCGAGCGTTGGTGATAGTTTTTTAAAAACTTTTTTTATAGGGCTGTACTGGGGAATGGTAGTCATTTTTCCTTTTATACGTTAGATATGTTCAATTTTTTTGCATTATTTTTTTGTTTATATTTAACAGGTTTTAGGAATCAAATCGGAAATTCATTTAATCGGATGTAATTAAATGAGTAAGAACTTTTTGATTTATTTCAATTGTGAATATAGTAAAAATTCATAGTTGAATAACGCAGGGGGAAAACGTAAAGTTCTGATTTTAATATTTAATATTTTATTATTTATAACATTAATTTGAACTTGTTAAAAAAAACAATCTTTTACATGCGTGGTGGAAGATATTGGGGGAGGGATTGAGAAGTCATTAAATTGTTAAAACGTTTGATAAGCTCTAAATTATTTTGCTCCTTTTCGTAATTAGGAAGTCATTAATTTTTTAAACGTTAGATAAGCTCTATATTTCCCCTTTTTTATTTGTGATAAACTTTTATAACGCTAGATACGTTCAATTTTTTTTGTAATTGAGTAGTCTTTAATTTCTTTTAAAACGTTAGATACAATTTAAAAAAATAATTTTCGTAATTTGGAAGTCAGTTTTTTTTTTACGTTAGATACGCTCTAATATTTTTCTCCCTTTTTTTTAATTTCAAAATTGTGAAGTCATTAAGTTTTTCAAACGTTAGCTACGCTCTATTGTTTTCCATTGCAGATTTACGTAATGATTTAAGTTTAACGATTACATCCAGTTTTTATAAAAGGGATAAAAAAAGTGGTGCATGATTTTTCGTTTTATTATAGCGGTTCTAAGGAAACCAATCGTAAATTTATTTACTCGGGTGTAGTTTAATGAGTAAGAAAAATCTTTTATTCAGTTATACATATTTATTGTGAATGGTCAAAATTCGTACCGGTAAATAAGTCGGAAGGTAAACGTAAAATTCTAAATTGATATATTTTATTAGTAGAAATAAGTATTTTAAATTTTCGTAGTTTTATTTGAAGTTTTAATTGATATAACATTTAACTACTTCCAGTTTTAATTAATTTTTATCTGGAGTTGTCTCCGAGGTAGGAATAGTTAAACCCAAACAGAAATTACTGTTACATTGGAGAATTTAAAAAAAATGTTACAACCATTATTATGTATAGAAAATTTGAATAGAAAAAAGATGTGGCGGGAATTAAATAGTAAAAATAAAATAAAGTGAAATAAAAAGTAAGAAATAAGAAAATTAAAAATTAAGATAAACGTTAAAATTAATAAAAAGAAATAGGCCTCCCAAGTCTGTAATAATGAAGGTTAACTTACCTGTTTTCCCCTCTAAAGGTTGTACTCCGTTTTGAAGAAACTGTTATTGTCGCTTGTACTGCTTAAATAGACTGTGCCGTGCATTTGATTGGTTGTTAGTGCCAGCCAACCAGAGGCTCGGTAGAGTTTTACACTCATCCAAAAACAATAAAACACCAAACATTTGATAGCGTCTAAAGTTTGGGTTGATCGGAGTTTGATAGTCTATGATAGGGTCAGCCTGGAGAGGGAAGTAATGATGTTGAAAGACCCAAAACTTCCCTGTAACCCATGCATACTACATAACTGACGAGACCTTCTTGAGGCCTCAATGTAGGAGCGTATATTTAAAGCATAAAATAACCCCAAAAGGTTGACATGCCGTAAATCAATCAATCAATCAACCAACAGTTGCTTGGATATCAAATTTTTCCCCTAAATCGGTTGCCTTACTAAGGTTAAAGAGTCTAGTGTGCTCTATTATTTCACCATAGCTTAAGGGAATATATACATTCATGCCTTTCTCCAAGGTATCTTGGTTTATATCAATTGAAACCTTTTTAATGATTGTCTAATCTGTTATGGCTTTTCCTGCTCATTTTATGTTACGTCGGAATGATAATGATAGAAAATTTTATCCAGAACAGCATCATTTTGAAGTAACGTGGATTGAGTATGAAAAACTATCGGTGTAGCAATTACACATTCATCAATCTTATAATATTTAAGCTGCAAAGGCATGGTGTGCACTGGTCTAAACCATGATCATAACTGATTGTATTTAAAGAAAATATGGTACGGTATTAGTTTGATAAATCTATCATTGCCACTTGCCTGCGCGAAATTGTTCCACAGAAGTGACAGTTACAAATGTAGGAGGTACAAGCAAATAAATATAATGTTCATAAAAACGAAGAAAATAAATTGAAAAAAAGATATTTCAGCTTCCTAAAGAGATGAATTTATAAACGAAGAAATAAATGAGAGAAAATAACTTCTAAGTATAGATAGAATAAATGTTTTGGTTATTTCCTAGTTGAGTAACATGAGTGATCCAGGAAAAACAGAACCCAAATTATTCATTTATTTTCCCATTAAACTAACCCTAACCCTAAACCTTGTTGGACTTAAACTTAAAAAAAAAAAAATTAAGTTTTATTACAAAATTTGTTGGTTCTGTTTCTTCTGGGTCACCCTGTAATATTATGGTACTCAACTAGGGGGGTTGGGTTTTAGGGCTAGTTTAATGAGAAAGTAAATAATCTGGGTCTGTTTTTTCTAGTTCACCCTGTAATATCATGTTACTCAACTAGGAAATAACCAAAGTGTTATATATTTGAGTTATAGACGCACACATCCCTGTGAATGGTTTTAGTGGAAAGTTTAAGATTTTATTTGCAAATGTTAGGGTTAGTATTAGGTTTTAGGTTAGTTTAATGGGAAAATAAATAATTTGGGTTCTGTTTTTTCTGGGTCACCCTGTTATATCATGCTACTCAACTAGGAAATAACCAAGGTTTTAGTTTGAAATTTCCCGGACGTTACCGTACAACCTGAAGAAGACTAGAAAGTACAACAGCTGAAATGGGACTATTATAACAAGTAGATGCTAACTAGATAACAACTAGTTAACTAGATAACAAAGATAGATAATGACACTGCCTTGGTGTTAGATAATAGATTAGCTTATCTATTACTCTGAAAACAGTGTGGATTTTTTAAAAACTAAAGAAAATGTATTCGTTGACATTGGGTAAAATGGATTTGATTGACAATCATACAATAGTTTCAGTAAAGTGATCAGGCAGCAGTAGGAAGTTTAGAGAAATTGTTTTGAAAATTTATAAGTTTATGAATAGATAAGGTAGTTGGTTGAATATGAGATTTTAAGGCGGGTGTATGTGAACACTTCTTTTCCTTAAGAGCGCCATCAATTCGAATTGTAGTCTTGTTTACTCTGCATGTTTAAAACGTCTGAGTAAAGTGAAATATAAAAATTCTTTACGACAGATGTATCTGGGTCTGTAAAATACACTGACTGCACTTCTGCAGAGAGGTAATACCCCCTCCCCCATATGCGGCCACCTGTTAGCTGTGGGTGACGACACGTAATGACTAGGGACAGGGTCTTGGTATCTACACGGTCGGAGATCCGGATATTAAGTAGTCCCAGAACATGCAACACTCCACCTGGGCACTTACTTGAGAATACGGTCAGTCGGAGAGGCTCTATCTAATCAATTAGCTGGACATGTCAAGCACTAGCACCTCTAATTTTCATGTGTGTATTCTTCCAATTTTTCTTATGGCAAACACCCAACCCTTTTCTATCGTATACGTGCTAGAAAGCGGTGTGTGAGTGTTAACCACAAGTTTATAAATATGATGTTATTTGTTCTAATTAATTTATATACATTAAGTTAATGAAAAACTAGCATCAGATTATATATTGATACATATTGAGTTAATAAATCATTTCTACTGGTCAATAAAACCAAGCAAAACAAACATTTACAAACTATACAAAAATAATTTGTCATTAAATAACCTAAAACGATTATTATGCCATTAAAAAATATAACCAATTAAAAGTATTTGTGATTATCATTTTTATCCGTGTTCCATTTCAATATTATTTTCATGTATCATGATTCCTTGCCACACATAGCCAACATACAAAACAAACATTTAAATTCAGAATACGAGTCATTCAGTTCATATCACTAACCATAAAAAATCTCAATAGCATTTCAAATGTACAAATAATTTAACCAGTTCCATGTAATGATAGTGAAAAAAAATCACATTGTTGAAATCCAACGCAATTTAAACAAAAGAATCTACGAACACAAACGATCTATTAAAATAAATGATCGTCGAAATGCCTTTCTCTCCTACATGCTAGATTTTAACCACACTTTTCCCCCACCCAAGCCATACTAATTAAGCCCATCCACTGCAAAAAATATTCGTTGTCTTTTTGAATCAGGTCTCATTGCACTCTCTACACCGTAAAAAAATACCCAGGCATTTTACAAGTTGCACCCATCGTGACTATAATCCTAACACATGTAATAATATGAATTTACAATGAATAAACATAAGAATCCCAAAAATCAAACATGTATGGATCTTTCAAATTTTCCCCCATATAGTTACATTCTCACCAAAATTATTTTTTGGCCTCATTATTTGTTTGTTCACCGCTACACTATCGATATACAAACCTCGTCTATATTGCGAACCAAACCATGGATTTTCTCCAACATATAGAAACCAAGTCACGTGTTTTCCCCTTTTATCTTTTTTCTTCTTATTTTCACTATATTTCTGCTATTCTCATTTCTGCTGCCCCCTTAAGTTTTACCTCATCATTTACCGCTTTCGTTTTGTTCTGCCTTTCTCCCTTCCTTCCCCCTGTCTCTGTCTGTCTTTTACTCTCCTTCCCTTCATCTTTTCGTTACTTATATATAGTCTTTGTAAATTAATAAAATCATTCTGAAGAAGTTTTTGATAAATAAAGAAAAAATATTAATTTAACCGATTGTCTGTGTTGGTTATTCCCCTTTCCTTTTATATTCATCACGTTTTGTTGGATTTTCTTAATTTGTTGTTTTCCTCACACACACTTATATATATATATATAGACCATATATATATATATATATAGACATATATATATATATATAGACAATATATGGACCATATATATATATAGACCATATATAGACTATATATATATATATATAATATATATATATATATATAGAGAGAGAGAGAGAGACCATATATATATATATATATATATATATATATTATATATATATATAAACTATATATATATATATAGACTATATATATGTAAAAATGGAAAAGGAATTGAATCCGACAATATGAGGAAAAATGAGTAAAGAAAAGAAAAGTAAATGGATAAAATGAATTTAATCGATATCACATTAATCGAATATCACTTACACATGTGTTTCGGTCAGTTTATGTGTGTGAAAATATTTCGCACACATACAAGAATCGACCTTCATCAGAGTGAACATTTATTTTTTATGAAAAAATTCGTTGGGAAAAAACTACAGAGATTTTTGGAAATATTCGAAAATCGAATTTTTTAAAAATTTGGAACGCTGAGAAATAGCTAAGATTGACCGTTATGATTAGGATATTTGTTTTTTTGTTTTTTTAGGTGTTATGGTACAAAATAGTTTTTTATTGTTACAAAAAATAAATAAAATAAAAAATAAAGTGTTATTATTTATCAATAACACGTTGAACATTTTTTTCAAAACATAAACTAAGCTCCGAGAAAAATGTGATTTTCGAATATTTCCAAAAATCTCTGTAGTTTTTTCCCAACGAATTTTTTCATAAAAAAAAATAAATGTTCACTCTGATGAAGGTCGATTCTTGTATGTGTGCGAAATATTTTCACACACATAAACTGACCGAAACACATGTGTAAGTGATATTCGATTAATGTGATATCGATCAAATTCATTTTATCCATTTACTTTTCTTTTCTTTACTCATTTTTCGTCAGACTATATATATATATATATATATATATATATATATATATATATATATATATATATATATATATATATATATATATATATATATATATATATATATATATATATATATATATATATATATATATATATATATATATATATATATATATATATATATATATATATATATATATATAGACCATATATAGACCATATATATATAGACCATCTCACACACTATATATATATATATATATATATATATATATATATATATATATAAATATGAATGATATAATTGTTGTCAAATAAAATGACTGTCTAGTCAAAGCCTGGTGTATTTTTTTCAAAATTTATCCCAGCACAAACACAGAAAATCTTTACTTTTTAGTAAGGGTCGTTAAATACGAAAACCGGAAAAATCGAAGGTTTCCTTATTTTGATATTTTCTAAAAGTAGCTGAAAATCTTGTTTATTAAATATTATAATCCAAGTATTGAATTGATATTTTCCCTGAAATTTATAATTTACGAAACAACGTTAACAATATGCTATTCACCACCCCCTGCATTGATTTCACCTCGGAAAAATGATAACGTGCTTTATTCACGTAAATTTTATCCCCCCCTCCAACCAAAAAAAAAAAAAGATAAACGCCTGGACATCGTTTTAATGAATCAACATGAAAGGTATATGAAGTAATTTTAAATTTTCATGAAAAGAATGGAATTTTCTATTGAAAATTCATATGAAACGAGATTAGCTTAGATTTAATATTCTTAAGTTATCTTTCAAACATGTTATTAAATCTCATAAATTACTTTTGTACGTAGGAAATTGAATCCTCTATCATATCTTCCCGGTCAGCATGGCTTAGAATATATATATATATATATATATATATATATATATATATATATATATATATATATATGATGAGAAAATTGATCCGACAATATGTGAAGAAAATGTTTTCAAAAATATAACAGACACAGGATGTTATGATCAATGGAAAAATGTTATGTCTATACTTAAGTATTTCGGTCTATGATAAACCATCATCAGGATAATGCAAAATAAATTTTGTAAGGGAGAAAAATGAAAAATGTTAAGTGTAACGGTAAATAACATTATATTCACACATTCACCATACACTTAACATTTTTCATTTTTCTCCCTTACAAAATTTCTTTTGCATTGTCCTGATGATGGTTTATCATAAACCGAAATACTTAAGTATAGGCATATAACATTTTTCCTTTGATCATAACATCCTGTGTCTGTTATATTTTTTTAAAACATTTTCTTCATATATATATATATATATATATATATATATATATATATATATATATATAAAATTAAGTAAGTAAAGTCGACGGGGCGCCTAAAGTCAGTATCAGCCATACAGCGAGGGAGTCTATCCACTTTTCAATAGCGCTAGACCAAGGAGATTGTTTTAGCATCTGAGGTGGAGCGCCAAACCTACCATCAGCTCCTTACTTTACCGCACAGATCCCTGTACTACTCATACGCTGAGTTGGCGGGGATCGAAATCGAACTAGGAACCTTGTGGTTTCTTGCCGAATGCTCTACCGACTGAACTAGCCATATATATATATATATATATATATATATATATATATATATATATATATATATATATATATATATATATATATATATATATATATATATAATATATATATATATATATATATATATATATATATATATATATATATATATATAAGTTTGTTGAAATAAATTCATAGATAACACAATATGACGGGTGTTTAAGTCTTTCCTTATATATATATATATATATATATATATATATATATATATATATATATATAAAGGAAAGACGTAAACACCCGTCATATTGTGTTATCTATGAATTTTTCAAACTTTTTTCAAGCGAATTCTGCATCATCAGATAGTCAAATACAAAATGAAGAAACCCAAATTTTGCAGAATTCTCTTTAAAACGAAGAGCGTTGAAATAAAATTAAGAATAAGCCATTATGGCGGGTGTTTAAGTTTTTCCTTCATATAGAATTGTAAATATTTGTCTTTTACTTTAAAATATACATGCATTGACCTCTACATATGACCTGAAAGAATCTTGTATTTGTTAAATAAAAGTATATTATATATATATATATATATATATAATATATATATATATATATATATTGGGTAGAATCCAACAAAATGTGATTAAAAATTGTGGAATAAAAGCCGGTTAAAATTTTTAAAATGTGTTTAAAAAGTGTTTATAAATGAGTTAAATGTGAACACACAACAATGAATAAGACAATATCTCTGGCATAAAATAACACAACAAGGGTTGGCATGCAGTAAAATCCAACCAACTAACAATTACAAAACAACAGACTTATCTTGTCCTATAGTTTTTGAAGTGTAGCTTCCTTGTTATGAGTCACTTTAAATCCAGATAAATCTCACTGTAGACAGAAACATTTCAGACGTTTAACTATAAAAATATATCCTATCAAAAATAAAGCCGTTTATTTTTTTTCGGATCTTACTGAAACCAGATGTTTACGACACAAAAAATTCAAATTTATTATATTTTATCCAAATCCTGTCCATAAGTTTATATATTCTATATTCGGACACATTTTAAAGCTAAGTATATCTTACAAAATCCTTTACACCCCCATATATATATATATATATATATATATATATATAGTAAATGAAGAAAAACTCTAAACTTGCTTCATTACAATAATTTATTTCAACCGTATTAATACGGCATCTTCAGGTAATCACAAGAACATGACTCTTCATTTACTAAATATCTTGCTCTGTCCTTTTACTCACTGGTATTAGGTACATTGCGCTCTCCTTATGGTCTACCTGCATCAGCTTGGTTAAACCACACATGGAAAGACCCTAACTACGGAAAAAAACTATATATAAATATATATATATATAAATATATATATATAATATATATATATATATATATATATATAGTATAAACAAAAAGTATTAAGACAATTAGGAATATTTCTTGTATGTTGTTTATTCTCAACTAGTTTCGACCTTAGGTCATCGTCAGGAGAGAATTTCTTATTTGAAGAAATTGATGATAGATTATGAGAAAGGGAGCATTATAGAAGAACTATAAAAGTTGAAGTGTTTTTGCGGGTTTGACATGCTATTAAAATCCGGTTAGACGAGTGTGTTAATAGTAGCATGTCCATTTGTTCCGTGAAGAACCTCTATGACTATATATATATATATATATATATATATATATATATATATAAGAAACGTAGAGTGAATTTGATATAATTAAATGTTCACGACAAGCAAACTCGGCGAATAGCACGTGCTACGTGCGGAAAACTGGCCAGCTATTTCGATCTAATTAGGTTTCATCAGCAGTTTATAACTCGATCTCCCCCCCCCCCAACGACAGGTAACCGTGTCGTCTGTTATGTTGCGCATGCAGCTACACGATACACTAGGTCATTGTAATGGCATATTTATTATTGATAAGATGATTTGGCGAGTTTCGTGTGTGACGTGGGCTGGTGACTTATAGGTAGTCTCTGGCTCGGCGTTCTCCGGTTCCGTCATAGAGATACACTGCTGATAGAGACCAAGTTAGGACGAAACAGCTGTTCAGTATTCCGCACGTCACACGCGGTATTGGCCGAGTTTGCTTCTCGTGATTATATATATATATATATATATATATATATATATATATATATATATATATATGTTGAAAGAATGAATAAAGCAAAGAAAGTACAGAATGGATAAAAAAGGATAATCTTAATTAATATCACTTACACGTGTTTCGGTCAGGAGTTTATCTATGTGACATTATTCAAAATGTCGGATTCACTTCCAGTTTTATTTTTACACACACACACAACACATATATATATATATATATATATATATATATATTATATTTATATATAATATACATATATATATATATATATATATATATATATATATATATATATATATATATATATGGAGAAAAGTGGACAAACACGGGATGTTTTAGAAAGTAGATGTTTATTGTAGGTAGTGTTACCGGTGTTTGTCTACCTTTCTCCACATACTATCGGATCAATTTCCTCTTATTTCTCCCATATATATATATATATATATATATATATATATATATATATATATATATATATATGGTGTGTGCTCATATATATCGAGGGGGCACGGATTGATAGCTAGGTAAGTTTTTTAAATGATTCTTAAACAGAGTCGTTTTAATATTGAAATTGTAAAATTGGTATACTCAGTGAGACCTAAATGTACTATAATTTTTGGCTTCTATAGTGAGCAATGTATTTGGTAAAGAAGGGGTTTAAATACCAGTTATATTAACAGAAATATTTTATTTCAACTGATACACATCAGCATCATCAGACTGTTTTAAAGAACAAGTTAGAGAAATGTTTATATTGTTAAATATCTGAAAGAGGTTTAGGCTCCTCATTGTATATATTACCGGGGGATGTTAATATTTAAGATCAGGAAGATGTTTATGGGGAAAGAAACAATTCTTGGGGAGTGTATTATTTCAAAGTATACTTACACTCTTACTAATCATACTGTTGCTGTTTTTTTCGTCATGATTATAATAACAAAATTAACTTTAAACTTTTTTAAAAGGATTTAAAATAATTCAAAACATGTGTTGTGCCTACTGAAATAGAAAGAATTCAAACCCTTTGTGCACCTTCTTTTATTATAAACTATTTACTTTCCTCTTGTTGGATCTATAAAAATCTTCATATATCATATATAATCTTCATATATATATATATATATAATATATATATATATATATATATATATATATAATACTAATAATATTATTATACCATGGCTTCAATCAAATTGAAATGATTTCTCCAGGACCTTACCCTACCGTTAACTAAGTCGATGTAATTCCCTAGTTAAATTAAAGATATTTTTCGGATAACTAAGGAATTACATTGACTTAGTTAACGTAGGGTAGGGTCCTGAAGAAATCATTTCAATTTGATTGAAACCATGGTAGACACTTTATTTTTTCTCTAATAATAATATTAGTAGTATTTTTACTGCTCTGTTTTTTTAATATATTGATCACTTTTGTATTATTTACTGATGCGACAGAAAAGTTAAAACGGCAATTGGATACTATATATAATATATATATATATATATATATATATATATATATATATAAATATATATATATATATATATATATATATATATAATGATAGGGTTGATAGAAAACCACACAATCACTTCCGCCTTGGTTGTGTGGTATTTTAAATGTTGACCACTGAAATACAGGTCACGCTAAACTAGGTCAAGCGTATCTTTCATTCCGCTGCTGGCTTTTTTGTTAACAACTTATCTACTCGTGCATATTCATCACACGTCCCCAATACTAAACATTTTAGATTAGTCAACCAGTATTGGAGAAGGAAAACACTTAATTCAAACATCTCTACACCGATTTAAAAAAAAATGACCTTTTGACAAACGTGGCAGAACGTTTGGTAAATATATTCTGTTGCTGCGTCGAAATCACAGAAACTAAATTGCCACTTTATTTTATTGTTCGAAACACAGCTGATAAAGACGAACAGATACCACACATCGATCCTATACCGAAGTCTGTGAATATTTGCATCTGTGTGATATCGTTTATCTTATTCTTACCGGCATGATTGTAATTTGCTTTGGCAGCGGGAATCGGAGCTTCATTTTTCAGTTTGTTAGATGGTAAGATTTTATGGCATGTCAACCCTTGGGTTATTTTATACCAAAGACGTTTGATCTTATAATTTCTTGTTTGTTATCCAATGTTTTAAAAACTTATTTTTAGAAGTTATCTTTTATCTATTTAACACGTAGATGGGAGACTAATAGGTACTATCATTCCAGTTCAAAGTGGACCTGGGAGTAATGGACATAAAGAGATTCTCCACACTCTCCAGATTTATGTAAAAAAGGTGTGTGGACTAGTGACTTAGCGGAGAGTGGTTGGTTGAGTCGAGCAAGTCTCTGACGGTAAGTGAGTGCTAAGAACGCGAGGCTGGGAAGGAACAACATTTATAATCTTCTGACAGAAATTGGGAGGATGAGGTAGTTAGACAACACCTATAAATATGTTACTCTCCCTTTTCAGTTCTATTCTAATTTCTTCTGCAAAAACGACTTTTACCTGTTACCGTAAAGTTACACCGTAGTTATCTGACCCAAGGCAGGTGTGGGTCGCTAAAGAAGTATATTTTTAGCAACCCTGACACGTCAGCCAGTTCTACCTTGGTCACCAGAGTCGATACATTTCTTTTCGACAGATTAGAGAAATTTGTGTCTTTACCATAACGAGGCTGTTCTAGTAAATAAATAAATAAATAAATAAAGTCGTTAGATAAAAATCTAAAGCGATTCTTTTGATTCTGTCTAAGATTATTATGTGTGAGGCGAACAGCAGGAAATAATTGAAGGGGATGGAAATAATTCAACGCAAATGTCATTCGTGAAAAGTAATTCAGAAAATGAATGTATCGATGAACAAATAAATCAATCCAAAATAAATCGATCACTTGCGGGTATCAAGTGCAGAATGAAGTTAATTGGATACATCAATCTCTGCAGGAATGTGCACTTTGAACGACACTCGTAACAACAAAAACAACTACAATAATAAATGCATTACAAATAAATACAACTTTCTAAAAAAGAATCAGCGTTCCGCCCTCCCAGGCGCTTCCCACAAAAGAAAATATGAAGATGAAGGTAAGATAAAAATTTTGGAGCTTACTGAGAAAATCATATCATTGGTTTAAACAAATTGTATTTACATGGGGTTTGTAAAATTTTGGATGGTAATCAACACCATGATATAAGTGAATAGAACGAAGAAAGAAAGAAAGAAAATAAAGAAAAAAAGAAAAGAAAAGAAAGAAGTAATTTTGGTAATGTGCGAAATGGGGAATTTCTGAATACGCTGACTGTAGTAGAAATAATAGGGCTTTTACCAGAATATGAACTTCATATTTTATTTTCGATATTTTTGTGGCGAGAGAAACCACGAACGTAGTAGTTCGAAGCGTACACGGCTGTGTTTGGCATGCAGAATGAGATCAGAGGCGAGTGGAGAGATTGAACTCGCATTCTCCTGATCGTGAGTCGTGGCCTGACGCATGGGAATGGCTAAACTATCCAGAGTGGCCAGGATGTGAAGGATTGACGCGTGCTGATTAGTGTCGCACGTGCTGGTCAGAGTAAGGGGCCCGGATGAACACTGTAATTGTGTATTAATTTGACCAGCCCTCACAAACCGGGAGGAAAGCTTGCAGTAGCATTTTGGCTGTGGTGACGAGTGGACGAGAGACAAAATCTTTTGATAGTATTGGTGAGAAGAGTGCAGCAATGCTGGGAGAGTAAAATCGTCGGACTTAACTGTGCCCCCCAGAGAACATTCTTATTACAATTTTACGATTTGTTTTTCGGTGCCGTTAAATCTTATGTCATCTGTATAAACAATCCATTCAGTAGGCAGGGCTTAGACTATTCTAATCAGTGTGTGGGCGGGTCACAGTCAAGTCTGACGCAATGTTCTTCCAATCGACAGGCTAAACACTCCCAACTGTATCACGCTCGTCTCACCAACAATATCCAAAATTATTTCTCTATCCCGCCCGTCTCGACAACAAAATGCTACTGCATTTGTTCTCTCTTTGGTCTGCGAGGGCAAGTCCTTAAAATATACCTCAATCTCACCACATCTGGGCTCCTCACTCAGAATTGTCCGTGCAGCACGTGCGACACACGTCAGCACTGCAAGTACGCGTCAATCCTTACGGAGCGACCACCTACCTAACGGGCCACTTTGCTATTTCCTATTTCCCTGCTCATCCACAGCGCTCTCACATTCTGAAGGACGCGGGTTCGACTCTAGGTCAGTCCTACACGCCAGGCAAAGCCTATCCCGCTTCCTTCGAGAATACGGCAAGTCTTCACGCCCGCCACTCTCTCTGTCACACCATGTTGCACGAGGTAAGTCTCCTCTCTCACTACAAATATATTGACTGCATCTAAAAGGTTTATTATCCGCCAGGAAAGAGTAAAACTGTAAAGGAATAATAAATGCAATTTAAAAAATGTGTATATGAAATAATATACAAAAAACAGAAGGAGCGGGGGTCCCAATATCACGCAGTCATGGTTGTAATAAAACTTAGCTATGGGCTCAATAAATTTCAAATTAGCCGCTATTTTTTAATAAAAAGGGGTTATTCAAAGGTAGAAACAAGGCTAACAAGCAGGACCTGTGGATATACCACAATATGATAATTTAATTAATACAACGTTTGATATGTTTACTTAAGAGCTATTAAAATAGTTCAATATGTAAAAAGTATAATAATCTTGATTAAATCTCTCTTACTCTTTCTTAAAATGGGGGTTATAAAATATTTACATTGAGTTGCCGATAAAAATCTGTCGCGTTTAAAATATCTACATTAATTTGCCGACAAAAAGTGACAAAAATACGACTCGTAAAATATCTAAGTTGGGCCGGAAATTGGCTTGACGCTGGCTCGCTAAAAGATAGCGTAAATTAAAGTAGAAAGCTGTGACGAAATAAGATAAAAAATACAAAAATATATTCCGTAATTTACAATTTCATTATTACAAACGAAACATGTAACATTTTTATTTAGCATTCATTTTAATTTTATATTGGGCATTGAAGACCATTTGGAATGTTTCATTTTTAAAATTGGGTGAAATAAAATGGGATAAATATGAAATTTGCGATTAAGCGACACCAGATAACATTGATTTACATTTTTTTTTTATACATTTTGAACAACTCGAACGGTCTCATTTTTAACCAGAGGGTGTTGCAGGATGATAACAGACGGAAGATTTAGGAACAAGCGTATTTAAAAACTGTATTTGATTAAAAGTCAAGTTAATGAGCGAAACGAAATTATGACAAACACGTGATCAGTAGAGAAAAATGAAACTTGTGAATGAATTAAGCTGGAGGGAAATAACTAAAAATATCAAATATTTACGATGGTTCTATGCTCGGAGAGGAAATGGTTAAAGAGTCTTACCAATAATGATTGGATTAGTAGAGTCAATAGCAAGGATTAAGAAAATGACTCCATCCGATGGAAGATACGGTAATTTGCTGATAAAGGGAGGAAACCGGAAGTCATGCTCCGGTGACAATTCTATGGGTGTACCCTACTAAGAAAAGGACCGCTAGGAGATAAACAATAGGGAGTCTAATTCAATTTATAATACGACACCTGGTAAAACGCAATTACTTTCCGAACATCCTAATTTTTAAATAAACTTAACAAACTTTTTTTTTTTATATCATCTTCTGGTAAAACGTTTTTACTTTACGAACACAGCAATATGTATTCTTCAATGCAGATAAGCCTCCAGAGAAGATTTTGAGTAATATGCCAGGGTATGAGGTGATTACCATGGGCTACTGTTTGTAATATCACACGTGTTGGTTATCTTCCACATTTGGAGGAAGTCATTTCGTCTAATCTTTATCGAGTGCCTTTATAGCGTTCTGTCCAACACTCTATCCGATAATAGCATGTAGGTTGTACCCAAAACCACATTTGACGTGATTACTGGAACCTACTCAACCCTAACCTGACCTAAAGTTCAAGTGGAGAGTATCAGGCTAACACATTTTACCCTCTATATCGCTGTTAAAAGATTTAAGTGTATATCGTCATATATATGTTACTTAAATTCTCGTTATGTTTGCATATCTCTGTGTCAACAAAGTGCAGTGTAAAAAGTAATGATTTCCTTTTTCTTTTTTTTTTTTTTTTGAACGGCGAAAGATATGCACTTAAATGCTAAGAAAAAAAAAAAAAAAAAAAAAACGCTTCGCGCGCAAAAAACGGTAAGAATTATTCGAATCCCGCAGAAACTATTACAGATGTAGACTACGCCAATAATCTACGCTTCTCACAAATACACCCGCAGAATCCAAAATCACTGCTACATAGTCTAGAGAAGATCTGTATGTAAACTCAGATAAAACAGAGTTCAAGCTTTTAAAAGATGGGGACATCACCACACTGGATGGCAAGACTCTGAAATTAGTAGACCAGTTCCTAGAGCTAGGTAGTAATATCTCATTTACAGAAAGCAATGTCAATACACTCATAGGAAAGGCACGGTCTGCTATAGACAGATTATCGATAATATGTAAATCTGATATCTCTGATTAGATTAGGCGAGAATTAATCCAAGCTCTAGCCGTGTTAGTACTAATGTATGGCTGCAACATTTGGAAATTAACAAGACGATTGGACAAAAGGCTATATGGGAGCTACACAAGAATTCTACAGAATTTATTTCTTCTATTGCGTTTAATTTATCCACTCTGCCCATCGGTAATTGACTAGGTTTGAAAACTGCATACGCGAGAAACTGACAGATACCAAACGCCGTTGACTATATATATCCGTTACCCTAACGCACACAAACACACATATGCGCGCGCGTGTGTGTGTGCGATTGCCTTTGAATTTTCTTACCAAATATACATATGTGTGGAGGCGCATGGACTAATGGTTACCACATAGAAAATGGACGAGTTCAAATACTGGACGAGGCTGTTAGCATTTCACATATCGCTAATGCTTAGGAATGGTATAAATCCAGCTATTCTGCCTCCTTATTGATATATATATATATATATATATATATATATATGTGTGTGTGTGTGTGGTGTGTGTGTATGTGTGTGTGTTTCTGTAAATGTTATAATCATATATATATATATATATATATATGTGTGTGTGTGTGTGTGTGTGTATGTGTTATCATCCACATGCAGTACTATTTTTGTGCGGTTAGATATTGCAGGCTGTGCCAGGCTAACATAGGAAATCGACCAATTTTTCGTTAGTCAAAATCTCTACCACCGGGCCATCAGCACAGATTTTGAAAATTTTGAAGGACGAGTCGCGTGTGCGGATCGCGACTCGTCTTTCAAAAATATAACGCTGAACAAATGCAATTACACAACAAAGAAATTTTTATAAAGATTTTTTTATCTCCTGTCATCTATAAAACACCATCAATTTATTCACCCCTTAATACATCGTGATGAAGGTTTAAAGAAACCGAAACCTTTAAGCGTCGATAAATAAATTCATATCATTTTTGGAACACTTGTCTTTTCAAATTTCTTATATATATATATATATATATATTATATATATATATATATATATATATATATATATAAGGCACTCCTTAAAACGGATAGGGCTATCTAACAGCCTTATGTATACATTTATGTGTGGATGTGTGTATGGATGTATATATATATATATATATATAATATATATATATAGTATAAGTGTGTGTGTGTTGTCTGTCTGTGAGAGGTGTGTGTGTATGGAAACTGAGACACATATTTTTCTAAACGGACAAAACCACGCCCGTCAGCATGACGGTAGCTTTAGTGCATTAAGCAAACCATTCGTCAGAAAATTTAACAGAATTTGCACCTGTGCGAATTGAAAAAGTAAACATTTACCAATAAAAAAAAGTCTCTATTCAACTTGTAGATATTTATTATCGAATTTAACTCACAGAAAACAGATACATAGTGAAGATATTTTTAGAGCTGACTGAGTTTAGTACAAAGTAAATTGACGGAGTAAATAGTATATAAGTTAAATAACAAATAACTGATTTTCAGATAAGGTATGAGGTGTGATCAAAATGTATGTTTTAAGTTTAAGTTCAATTTGGAATAAAATCTTTGTACAACTGAGTAACTTATACGATAAGTAAGGATGTCTAGACGTCTAGAGGAGGCAAGGAAAGGCATGAATCCATTCCCTCCCTAGCTATGTATAAATATTAGGGCAGAATAGGAATGCTGCTGTTACTCGGAAAAAATCAGTACTGTCATGCGTTGAATATTCTATCCAGAACAGCATCATACAGTCATAACGTAAAATGACTCCAAAAACTCTGAATTCTAATTTGTTAAACTCTTCTCAAAGAATTGACGTTGTATTGAACCCTCCTTGTACATCTATCTATACATATATAAAGGGCAGTTGTGTGAATCTGTATGTCCGGAGGATACTTAAAAAATAAAACAATTAACGACAAAGTAAATATATATACACATCAAATATCACATGGGCTTGGTTTTTGAACAAAAATAATAGAGATTTGATTTTTATTCGTGAAGATAATTTAAGAATAAAATTTAAATGATAACAGCATGGATTTTTTTCATTTAATATTTTAGATAGTAGACATTATCATTTTTTTCAGAGTAGCTGGATCAAGGCAAGGTCTATTGTTTTACATAGGGAATTAAATGGGGCATCTAACGAGAATTCAACTCACAATTCAGTAATAATGGATCAGCGAGGGCTAACTTTAAAAAAATCCCCTCTACCCAGGCGATGCCGGGTAGTCGCTGCTAGTATATAATAAAGGGGAGTCTATACGTCTAGCAGAGGCAGTGTCAATGCTTGATACTTTTAGCACTCACGTTTCTTTTTAATCAGTAGTCGTGTTACATTTGATTTAACAGTATTGTAACATTTCATCAGCAGTATAGTTAGTTTTTATCAGCAGCTTCATGAACTTTGATCAGCCGTCTCGTTACGTTTTTTGATCAGTAGTCTCATAACGTTTGATCGGCAGTCTCGTTATATTTAATCTGCCGTCTCGTTAACTTTGATTTGCAGTTTCGTTACATTTGATCAGCAGCATCGTTAGTTTTTTTTTATCAGCAGTTTCATTACTCTTTGATCAACCGTCTCGTTACTTTTTGATCAGCCGTCTCGTTACATTTCATCAGCAGTATCGTTAGTTTTTTTTTTATCAGCAGTTTCATTACTCTTTGTTAAACCGTCTCGTTACTTTTTGATCAGCCGTCTCGTTACATTTGATCAGCAGTGTCTTTGTTTTTTTCATTAGCAGTATCGTTACTTTTTGATCAGTAGTTCTGGAAATGAAGACTTTTCCCCAGCTGAAAACATCTTGAAAATAAAGTTATGTTGTCTACATGTCTTGATGAAGCAGTATCAATGCTGGACACATTTGATCTGCGGTTTCAGTATTTTTTCAGGTAAACATAAGATTGTGCGTTGGTAGCCCACTTTATATTCACCAAAGGCAGGTTCGTGCCACTTATTCTGGTTTCCTAAAGTGAAAACTAATCTTACAAGTAAAATCAAAGGAAATGAAAATTATTAAAGGAGATAGGACAACGCAGCTTTACACTGTATATAAAAAAGAATTTCAGAGATGGTTCCAACAAGTGAAAACCTTGCTGGAATAAGTTTCGTTCATTGTTAAGGATTCTAGTTTGATGAAAATTGATGTTTTGTTCATTGTTGATTTTTCTTGTTAATACAACTTCAACCTCGATACTTTTTGAATAGGCATCGTATATTATTATTATTATTATTTTCACTCCTTTTGAGTTTTTCACATCAGCGTCTGGAGGCAGAGACAACAAGTGTCATCAGGTATCCAGGATCTTATGAGTATTCTAGCCGATTGCAGCAATGCAGTAGTCTGGATGGTTTCAATTCTTTCTCTGATTTCCAGACCCTCCAGTCTTTTTTTCTCAAGTTTATTGTGACCGTTCCAAGTGCACCAATTACAATTGGTATCACATTCACTCTCATATTCCACAGGTTTTCAATTCTCTGGCAAGGTCCAGGTATTTATCCATCTTTTCATTTTCTTTCAGTGATCTGTAGAATCGCAAATTCAACCAGTTGACACGTTCTCTTTTTTGTTATTATTTACTCCTTTTGAGTTTTCACATCAGCATTAGCTGATGGTCTTTCACTGGAGTCTGATTGACAGCAAGTCTCCTCAGGTCTCCAGGACTCTTCTGAGTATTCTGGCAGATTGCAGCAGTGCAGTGTTCTGAATGGTTTCAATCCTTCCTCTAATTCCCAAACATTCCAGACCCTTTTTCCAATCCTTTGGGTCTGTTCCCAGTGCACCAACTACAATTGGTATCACTTTCACTTTCATATTCCATAACTTCTTCAGTTCTCTAGCAAGGTCCAGATATTTGTCCATTTTTTCATTTTCCTTCAGCTTCACCCTGTGATCTGCTGGCACTGCGAAATCCACCAGCTGACAAGTTCTTTCTTTTTGTTTATCCCAGAGTCCCAGAGAATTTTATGCTTTTCGTTCTCAAGAACAGATTCTGGTTTATGCATATACCATTTTGTTGTATGGTCAGCATTTAATTTTTTGCATAATTCCCAGTGAATCACCTTCCCAACCCAGTCATGTCTAGTTTAGTATTCTCGTTGTGCTAGTTTGCTACATTCGCAGAGTATATGGTTTACAGTTTCATCTCTATTACCGCAAAGTCTACATTTACTATTTTGTTGGGTATTATCAATTTTTGCTTTGATATAGTTTAATTATTATTATTATTATTATTATCATCATCATCATCATCATCATCATTATTATTATTATTATTATTATTATTATTATTATTATTATCATAATAATCATAATAATCATAATCATAATCATAATAATAGCGGAATCATAGGAAGTATTAAAATTGACGCATGTCTTAAAAGAAATTAGTTTTGTTGCCAGCCTAATCTAATAACGCAGAAGAATAACATATGTTATGTGATGACAGAGATGAAACGGTTAATCACACAAAAAGCGAATGCAGCAAACTGGCACAAAAGAAATAAAAGAGTCGGCATGACAGCGTAGCAAGCAAGGTGATCGAGTAGAAATTGTACAAAGCGCTAAAATTTGGCTATACTGATAAATGGTATATACACAAACCAGGATATGTCTAAGGACAGGAGACGTACACAATTCTATGGGAATTACACATTCTGGACAGAAGACTTCACATAGGATTAATGAAAAAACAAAAGAAAAAAAAAAAAAAGAACTCGTCAATTAATGCATTTTGCAGTTCCAGCGGACTTTAGTTTAAAAAAAAAATAAATCAAAAACAGACAAATACTTGGATCTTGCCAGAGGGCTGAAACTGCTGTAAAACATGAAGCTGACGGTGATACCAATCATTGGAGCGCTTGGAACAGTCTACAAGAACCTGAAAAAGAGATTGAATAAAATGGATATTAGAGGAAAAATTGAAATCATCCCGACCACATCACTACTAAAATCGGCTAGAGTAGTTAGAAGAGTCCTGAAGATCTGTGTAGACTTACTGTCATTCAGTCTCCAGTAAAAATATCAACAGTTAGAGCTGGAGTGAAAAACTCGTAAAGTGTAAACTACTACTACTACTACTACTACTACTACTACTAATAATAATAATGGAAATCAGGGGATGAATTGAGACCACCCAGACTACTGCATTGCTGCAATCGGTTAGAATACTCAGAAAAGTCCTGGAGACCTAGAGGAGACTTGTTGTCAACCAGACTCCAATGAAATACTATGAGCTAATGCTGATTTGAAAAACTTAAAAGGAGTGAAAATAATAATAATAATAATCTTATTATAATGGAGATTGTGGGTTTGTCTGTCTGTAAACGAAACTATATCACTTCTCAAGTCACAATTCCCTTTGTTATTTACATCACATTCTCAACGATTTTATTTTTATTTAGACCTCAATTATTAATAAAATTGTTTTACATCATTAAGACTGTTGACCATATCTACATCCTAATAACATGCAATTGTATTTATATATACAACAAAATAGCGTATTACAGTGGGAATGGGAAGGCTAATTTGCATATTGATATTAAAATTTGATTTTAATAAATATATGCTTAGTATTATTGATTTCTAATTGTTTGGCGTTATCTTATTGAATATGAGCAAAAATCTCGGAGATAAATCTTAAAAGAAATCTATTAACAAGAATAAATAAATCATTTTATTCTTTCCTTCGTATTTTAACTAAATTGTTAAATTAGAAAAAAATACCTATGAAAGATGGGAGGGATGGAAAATGATGGAAGAGTTAGTTTCAAAGTCGTTCTATTTTGCAATCATACCCCCTCTGTTCCAAATCTTTTTATCTGCATTCTTATTCAGTTTCATTAGCCTTTCTAATTTAATATGATATTTATTATATTAAAACTTAAATACTTGCACCCGGAGGGTGCATATATTTGCTAGTAATAATAATAATAACAAAATATATTCTTTAGAGGTGTATACAAATCTGTTTTAGAACAAAGGTCTGTAAAATAAGTAAATGCGTTTGATGCTGTGTAATATTAGATTTTCTTGTACTCAAAGGCAGCGTTTGGTTATTATAAAACTTTACAAGCGTCAGCTGCTAGTAACGATGCTTTAATACACAGTGAAGAGACAAATATAACTCGAAAATTATCAGAAAAACTTGTATTTTGATAATCTTACTTGGGTGGTTTGTGGCCGTATACTGCTATTTGTGATGTGCTGTTTTCTTCCAATATCTTGTCAAATTAATTATTGTTTTCTTCAAAGATTTGGTCAAGATAGACCGCAGCAATTTTGAATAGTTACAATTTAGCCTTTTCTCAAACCGTTTCGTTAGAGTCCAGGCAATGCAGCCATACAGTAGTGTTGACGCGACAACAGCTTGGAAGAATTATCGGTTTTTATCTTTTCAGATAGATCAGATTTTCATATGATCGATAATCTCAAAAAGAGTCCATTCTTTTCCTACGCATATATTGACACCACTTTCTGTAGATGAGATATTGCAACCTAGGATATGGGAACCGGTCCACTAATTTAAGATGTGTACAATCCAGTGGGGTGGTGCGTACAATCCAGTGAGGTGATGTCTCCATCTTGTTTAACAAATGGCTGTGTAGCGGTACACACTATATGTTTCAAATTCAAATTTAGCAGTCTCTATAATTTTATCAGTAGTCTCGATACTTTTTGATAGGTAGTGTTGTACAGCGGGGGTTGTCAACGTGCCTCAAAATTCACGGCGCTAAAAAGGTATTTGTAGTATTATAATATTATCACGGTACCAAAAGGCTATTTGTTACGCGGCGGTCGTCATTGTCGATAAAAAAGGCAGAACACGTGATATATATTGTCACAAGGGCTTAGCAATTTTTCGGGCTCGTGTTGTGGCTCTGTTCGAGAGGAGGAAAGGAAAAAATAGAGAGAGAGAGAGAGAGAGAGAGAGAGAAGAGAGAGAGAGGACACTGTTAAATTACTGTAATCCCACACTAGGACCAGAGGCCCGTCCGAACTCTACGCCGCGGAAGGCTAAAAGAGACCGATCTTGTTGTTCCTCGTTCCTCGTAACCACGTGACTTCCGGTTCCGGTCAACCCCGAAACTTCCGTTGGCTTCTAATTCTCATCCGGGGGTCATACCTCGGTCAAATTACCGGCAAACCGTTGTGTATCCACTACTCTTTTTTTTAACCTTTACTTTCTCTTATTTTCTTCTTCCTCTCCTTCTATAGCAGTCCTCTCACAGTTTTATTTCCACTCTCAAACTCCGGTGGACCTTAACAATCAAGTTACAGTAGTCTCTATAAGGAAGACATCAGCACAGAAAAAAATCCAGTCTGTAAAGAATTTCATTAAAACTGACTATAATAAAAGCTGTTTTCTGTTGAGCATTACTTAAAAACTATAGAAATGATTTTATAAAAAAGGAAACATTCTTTTCATATAAAATAATAAAACGTCAATTGGCTGTAATGGTTGGATATGCCAAAGGAATTTGTTTCAAATTTAAATTTGAGTCATTTTAAAACTGAGTTTGAGTTATTATATTCGCTTCTTCTTCGATGTTACCGGTAGAATAACCTTTATCTGTACAATCATACGACCAATGGTAAATTGAACCACATACACTTCATGGAGAAAGGAAATGGTGTTCTGGGAACACGCTACAAATGTAGATAAGAAGAAACGCGCTGCAACAATTTTCCTGACTTTAACTGGTAAAACCAGGGAGGCAATCCTGGAAATGTCGCCAACGGATTTGAATGAGGAGGATGGATTAGGTAAATTGTACAGCAAGCTAGACGAATTGTTCAAGGAATACGAAAATCAAGCTGCTTTGGAGACATACGATAAGTTCGAGAGATATAGCAGACCTTCTGAGATGACCATTGCGGATTATCTCATCGAATTTTATAGTATGACTGCACAATTAAAGTTGCATAAAATAGTACTCCCTGAACCTGTCCTTGCATACAGGGTTCATAGGAGTGCGAACTTGAAGGATGATCATGAGAAGCTAATAAGAGCGACAGTCAGTGAACTGACGCTGAAGTCCATGGCGATTCAGCTAAAGAAACTGTGTTTTACTTGACGCCAATACCGTTAGACAAATGCATGAATCCATCTGTTCTCCCCCTAGCCATAGATAAATAGTAGGACAGACTGGGTTCTTTAGTCTTGGTTAGTCTACCGTTCCGGACCGCTTAAAAGTAACCTAGTGTTTACATCCTGTCCATAGCCAAGGGAAGACAAATATATACTTTAAAACGTAGACAATTTAGAAACGATTAGCGTCTGAAAAACGTTAATTGATTGATTTATCTTTAGGGCATGTCAACCCGTCTGGGGGTATTCTATGTCTAGAGTTTAGGTAATTGCGTACATTGCACGTTTATATTTACGTTTATTTTTAATTTTTTGCTAATAGTTATATGATATAAAGTTTTCCTGTCTAATACAAATCATTTCCAATCAGATCTCTTTGAACCATACACGACACCCTAAAACGTACTGACACTCCGGAATCAGAGTGAACCTAAGATTAATGGCAACGAAGGTGTATTCCACACTATCCAGAGTTCTAATTTAGTGTACTACCCAGGACACCACTTGGGCTGTGGAAGGAGGATGCTTACCCCTCTGGATAAGATGCAATCAGCGAATACTAAACCTGCCAATGAGGTATGAAAAGAGTTAATTCTGATTAGAAAGAACATAAAAAAATTGTAAGAACATTTTACGCACATGATATTTCACACTCCTTCGCCTCCGCAGACGCACGCGCACACGTATTCTTAAACTATTGCAATAAAAGCAGAAGCCTTATAGAAAGTGCAAAAATAACATTGGTGATATTAGTATATTTGGAATCGGACGCATACAAGAACTTTGACAAGAGCGAGGGGCGAATTTATCCAGGTGTAACAAGACTTCATCAAATATAAAAGAACGCGAGCTTATTACCTTTTATTCAGAAATAGATCGATGAACTATTCGATCGATTACCTGGCAACATTAAATGACAAAAGTAATCGCGCGATGGCCGTAAATAAAAAGTCGTCGAAAAAAGAATATTGATTTTGACGCTTGAAGCCAATTGGTAAATTTGCCGAAACTCAGACAGCGAAACGACCTCAACTAAATTTAAACTTTAAGGTTGTTATATTTTCGTAAGTAAATGCACGTACGAAAAAAAAAAAAAAAAAAAAGAAGAAAAAAAAAGCCAAAAAAATAAAAGAAAAATCATGATAGAAATAAAACATACGGTGAAAAGCGAGAGGCAGATACGTAGGGAAGAGGAAGAGGCAGATTCAGTGGAAAGTGTTAGAGGCAATACACTGAGAAAAGCAAGACAGATACTTTATGAAGAGTGAGGAGCAGATACGCAGGGAAGAGCAAGAGGCAGATACGTTGGGAAAAGCGAGAGGGGTATACGCAAAGAAGAGTGAAATGCTGATATGTTGGAAAAAGCGAGGGTCAGATACCCTGTGAAAAGCCAGTGATTGACACGCTGTGGAAAAGTGAGAGGCAAATACGAAGTAAAAAGCGAGTGGTAGGTACGCTGGGAAAGGAGACGGCAGATACGCTGGGGAAAGCGAAAGGCAGATTCGCTGGAATGATGGAGGGGCAGTCACGCCAGGAAAACCAAAATCAGATATGTTCGGGAAGAGTGAGAGTAGATACGTTAGGGGGAGTAAGTGGCAGGTTCACTGGAAAGAGCGAGACAGATACGCTGGGAAAAGTGAGAGGCAAATACGCTGAGATGAGTGAGAAGAAGATACACTGAGACGAGAGAGAGAGAGTTCGATTCGTTGTGAAAAACGAACGCCAGATTCGCTGGAAAGCGTTAGAGGATATACAGTGGAAAGCGTGAGAGGCAGATATGCTGTGAAGGATGAAAAATAGATATGCAAAAAAAAAAAAAAAAAAAAAAAAAAAAAACGAGGAGAAAAAAGCGAGAAGCAGATACGTTGTGAAAAGCAAGAGGCAAATTCACTGGGAGGGCGAGAGGCAGATGCACCGTGTAAAGTGAGGGACATCATATGCTGGAAAGACCGAAAGGCAGATACGCTGTGAAAAAAAAACGCTGGCGACAAGAAGATAAAAGATATTGTAAAAGGAATTAATTGACTTCAAATTGACTGCCAAAATTGTTTTCGACTAAAATGGAATTCTTAAGAACAATTTAAGTATAAAAAATGCGGTTAATTAAATTATGCCTTTTTAAAAATACTTTTCTTTTAAAAAATTGACTTGAATTTTTTTTAATTACTGCCTCTGTTTCAGAATAGATGTCAAAATTGTTCATGTGTTTCATACACTACATTTAACAACTATTATGGTACATATAAAATATATTTTCATAGTAGTTGAAGTAGCCGCCTATTCTGAGTAAGAACTCAAATTTGAATCGCAGTTCCATTTTTTTTGTCAGAAATTATACATAGCCCAGAACAAAAGTTGAAGGTCTGTCTCAGAAAAGGACAATTCTATCTTCTTGGGAAAGGTAAGATCTCCTACAAAAGATGGGTATCCTAGTAAGTTACTAAACTGAATCCGGATGTGATAATCCAGTTCTGAAAATATTTGGAGTGTAAATTTGTTGTTTATTGTTTTACGGTATATAAATCATTTCCGGGGCCATGTAATTCCGAATCAAGTCAATTTGATAAATCATTTAGATATGACACAGCGTCCTCAGATTACTTACAGTACCTGTTATTGCTTAAGTGCTCACCCAACTAAACATTGAAAAGTCTCATCGCTGCTTAACTGCAATAATCTAGCTTGAACCGGTGCTTTTAGCGTGACTTGATCGTAACTTGGAGTGTGGAGTCACCCAAAACGAGTTGATATACATTTACTAAATTTTCTCAAAAATAAAAACTTTTAGAATATACACATTGAAATGAATATTAAAATAAATAAAATATACTAAGTATTGTAAAATAACGGATGCAAGAAAAATAAAACATTTATTGCAAAAACACGGGTATAAAATGAGGGTTCATTTTATTCTATGGTAGGAATAAACGAAAACTGTTTTTTTTTACCAATAAGTATATTATTTATGAAGGGGGGTAATTATATTTCGACTCCATCCACTGCAGAAGGGCAAGATCTTCTCACCCCAGGGCGTCTTGTCTAAAAAACTAAACTGCATCCCGTAGTGAATCTCCGGTTTCGTAGCTGTGGGGCGTGTGGAGTTCACCCTTTGTTGCCATTATTCCTAGGTCCATTCTGATCCGGGATGGTAGTACCTTTTAGGATCCCATGTATGGGTTAAATAGATATGTTTAAGAATTATTAGTATTAGATAGGAATACTTGCTACCATATAATAGCAAATTAGTTGTATTAGTAAATTGAAGCTTTGTTTACTAAAGATTATTTATAGTTACTTGTCAAAAAATATAGCTGTTATCATATAATATAATCATTAAAAGAAAATATATTTACCAATTATGTTTTTATGCTATTTTACTAAATGAAAACTGATCTGTGAAAAATTCCTTAATTTTTGTTTAATTTTTTGATTCAAGTTAATGACGCTAAAGAGATTTATCGACTTAAACATTTTGACTTTTTTATGCGGGCTGTTTGTCCCTCATTAAGCAATAAAGCTATGCAATATTTTTTAATGTCTGGCTTGAAGAGTTGTCCATTAACTTAATTATTAATGTTTAATTTAATTCCAATAAAAATAATTCTTAATAAAAATTCTGGGGGAAGATTTAAAGGCTGTAATATTAATTACACCTTACAGCAAGAGGAGTTATCTTTGATTATTGCTTATTTCACAACGTCAATATAGGACTGCTATAGACATATTATTAATTATATGGAAATCTGATCTCTCTGATAAGATAAAACAGGAATTGTTTAAGTTATAGGCGTGTCAGTGCACTATGTAGCTGCACACTTAAACTCTAATCAAACGCTTAGAGAAAAATAAAACTAGCTGAAAATTACCCAAGGATGCTGTGTGCTTTCTTGCAACAAATCTTGGTAGCAGCACCTCACAAAAGCACTTGTATGGCCACTAGCCTTCTATCAAACAAACCACCCGGGTAAGACGAACAAGACATGTTGGCCACTACTGGAGAAGCAAGGATGAACTTCTAAGTAACGTTCTTTTTTCTACGGACACCGATAAATGGACACACCAGTATAGTTCGTTAAGAAAAACCCTGCATCAATCAGCTCAGTGCAGATTCTGGATGCCGAACGAAAAACCTGCAATGGCCTTTAAGAGCGGTTGGTGTGAGAGAATGCTGACATCATGACATGATAATGATGGTGATGATAAATCTATTTTTCATGATGTACGAGTTTTTTTCCTTAAAAATGTCACCAGATTAAAGTATGTATACTAAATTTGGAAGCTCTGCATCTAAAATTTGACTGAGTGACGACAGGCTGACAAGGATTTCCCAATTATTGATATATGGAAATAATTTTACTATAGAAATGCATTGCAAATGATTTTCATGCAAAAATGTATTGCAAATTTGGTAGCAATATATCGAAACTATTGACCATTGATAGAGGACAGAAAAAGAAACAAATTATCCCCCATTAGGATATATTGGAAATTATTTTACTTTAAAAATGTGAAAATGTATAACAAACGAAGCTGCTCTTCATTTGATTGTTTATTTCGTCTTCTCTATAGTTCAGACAAAAACTCTTTAAAATTATAAACATAGACAAATTACAAATTACAGCACGTCAGCCACTACGCCACTGGACACTACCCGATACACTGGAAAATGTTTTGCTACAAAAATGCATTGGACATGATTTTACTAGAAAAAATCCATTGGTAATTGTTTTATTCTAAAATAAACTGCACATGATTTCACTATATAATGTACTGACAATATTTTTACCGTGAAATATATTGGAAATAATGTTAGTATGAAGAAGAATTGGGAATAATGATATTACAATAAACGCGAATTATGAGATATTTTACCATAAGTTGCTTTGGACATAAGTTTAATATAAAATACATTGAAAATCAGTTTACGAGGAGATGTATAGAAAATAACTTTACTATAAAAATGTATTGAATATTTCTTAGATAAATACAGAACGTTTTGGAAGCGCGTGGTGTAATGGTTACCCTTGTAGGAAATAGACACGACGAGTCAAGTTCTAATCCTGGATGAGGCTGTTTGCATTTCACATAAAGCTAGTACCCCTGGGAAAAGTATGAATCCTACTGTCCTCCCTCCATTCATGGGTAAATAGTAGGTCAGACTTGGCTCTTTAAACTTGCTTAGACGACCAGTCTAGAAGAAGGAAAACTTTGAATTCAAGCGTGGTAAACTCCGCCTAAGAAACTGACCTTCGGCCACATCCTACTCGTACGGAGGAGTAAGTAAATATGTAGACCGATCCGTTTCGTTGTTTATATAGAGGACAAACAAACTCTCCCAAATTATTAATGTCTTGTTGGCTAGGACTTTAGAATACACCGACTGCATCTTTTCAGAGGGGTAAATCCCTCTAATGGGGCCACCTGTCTGTCGTGGGTTGCGACCTGTGATGCTTAAGGAGGTAATCCTGGTGACTGACCATCCATAATATGCAACCTTCTACTTTTGCCCTTACTTGAGCGAGACGGATGGTAGGCCTCCTCCGACCAGTCGGCTAGTCACGTCAAGGCCTAGTACCTATATGATTGTCCCGACCTTATTTTTCTTATGACAACCCCCCAACACTTTTTATCATATATGTGCTATAAGACGGTGACTGAGGATCTATGACGTTAACTGCATCTAAGGCCGAAATTCCAGTTCTATAGCTCTGGGGAGTGTGGAGTACCCCCTTATCATCATTACTCCCAAGTACACTCTGGCCCGGAGTGATAGTTTCTGTTAGGGTCGCATCTCTGGGTTAAATAAAAAACGAGTAAAAATGTGTTGAAAATTGAGTTTAAAAAAAATTGAATACTAATCAAGAATGAATAAAACAAAACTTCTTCGGCATAAAATAGTCAATTAGTGGTGGGGAGGGGGCATGCAGTATAATCTAACCAACCAACAAACCAAATTATCAAAATAGAATCCACTAAACTTTCACATTTGGTTTCCTCATTTTTAGCTTTGGAAAACATTCCAGCTGTGATAAGCAAATATTCGGTCAGTAAACGATTTTTCCTGACATCAAGATCAAAATAATTGTTAGGGTTAAATTTACTTTGCTGGTTTATATTGAATATGGTAAATTGATTATTAATATAAGGATTCGAATGAAACTGCATATTGCAGTAGCGTTTAAGAAATTACTTTATTGCAAATAGGAACAATAGACACACACACACACACACACACACACACACACACACACACACACACACAACACACACACAAACGCACACACATGCACATATATATATATATATATAAATAAATAAATAAATATATATATATATATATATACAAATATATATATACATATGTATATATATATATATATATATATATGTATATATATATATATATATATACACAAATATATATATATATATATATATATATAATATATGTGTGTGTGTGTGTGTGTGTGTGTGTGTGTGTGTGGGTGTGTGTGTGTGTGTTTAGGAAGGTCTCATCGAGAAAAAAAAACAAGAAAAAAATAAATCGACGAAGCTGCAAGTTTGACTGCTTGAAAAGAGAAAGAAAGCAAATGAATATAGAAATTGCTCAATGCACACGAAGAGCTGGCTTAGAAAACCGAATCATATGCCAATTTTGACTACTCATGTTTCACCGAGAAGGATCATCAGGAAAACTGAGTAGAATTTTTTCCTAAAGATCTTGTAGATATATATTAATCGAAAGCTTCGAGAATTGTCAGAATTATCTATTTATTTATTAATTCATGAATAAATAAATCCTTGTATATTGGTTTTTCTTATTTCTATTCTTATATATTTGTAAATGTTTGTTTATAATTATAACATTTTATTACTTTTTATTTGTCTATAACAATCATTTGTCCTTACAGTTAGTTGGTATTGAGTATACCTATTCTAATACAAATAATTTACACTCTTTTATTTTCAGGGGGCATCCATATGGGGTAGTGGCTAACGTGCTGGATTCTGACTTTGGAGTAAGCGAATCACATCATCATGTTCATTTTCATACCCGTGGAAAAGTTATTAACACCCTCACCCTCAGATATAGGTTAAATAGTACCACTCCCGCTCTTCTACAATGATGGTTTTGGCCTTAAATATTCCAAGAAGGTTGATATGTCATTAAACAAAGAAACCAAGCCAAACATTTATTTGATTTGAAGAGTTCCTGTCTAATAGAAATAATCTATACGTAGTTATATTTTATACCCATGCGCTCAACAGACCACGATCTTAATCACCGATATTGAGCACTCTTATTTTTAACTATATCAAACTGCATCATATGTGTATGTGTATGTTGTATTAGTATAGCTAATACTCTCCCTCTCTCTCTCTCTCTCTCTCTCTATATATATATATAATATATATATATATATATATATATTATACATTATACATTTATAACCGCATGCATTTAACCATATTTATATCATTTTCAAAACACTTTCGTTGCCTGATGACTGCCACAGAGCAAGAAACCAATGGTAGCAAAATTGTTCCAAATGCAAATAAATATAAAGTAATATATATATATATATATATATATATATATATATATATATATATATATATATATATATAGCCTGAAATATATTGAACCCTCACATTTATTAAATAAAAAGTTAATTTTCTTCTCGAACTAAGATAAAGTAAAAGTCAGCCGGGTATTCTATTGTCATTATCATCCAGATAACGTGGGAGTCTATCCTCTTTACACGAGTGCTAGATTGTGGAGATTGCTTTTGCGTATGAAATGGAACGCCACACCAAACATCAGCCTTTTATTTTAACACACAACTCCAAGCTGCGCTACTCATGCGTCAACTTGTCGAGGTACGGGTATCGGACCCGGAACCTTGTGGTTTACCAGGATTATATCATTTCAACTGGAATTTTATATAATCAAAATTGATATCATCAGTTATTAACCAGAATGTGGGCCTATGTCAAAAAGCAACTGTATGGCTACCTGCCCCCCATCTCACAAACCATACGAGTAAGAAGGGCTAGACCGCTGGAGAAGCAAGGACGAGATCGTAAGAGACGTACTACTGTGGAAGCCAGCATATGGGCACGCTAATGTGGCCCGCCCAGCCAGAACCTACATTGACCAACTATGTAGGGATACTGGCTGCTGCGCGGAGAAGCTCCTAGAAACGATGAATGATAGGGATGGTTGTCGAGAAATCGTCCGTGCAAATTGCGCGACATGATGATGATAATGAAGACTATTATTGGATCATTGACTAATTGCTTGCTTACTAAGTCCCAATTTCTCGGAACTTCTTCGTTGTATTGTCGACTGGATTGGAAAGAGTTGCCTTGTGTTAGCGACTCAAAAAAATAGAGAGAGAAAAAGAAATAACAATTTCGTCGTTACAAAAATATAACAATTTCATTATTTGTACATAATTTTCCTGCAGGCTTGTACATTACAAGAATGATGAGCGAGTTGTGTGGGAGAAGAAAAATAAGAATCAATCTACCTGGTGGTTAATTTGAGGTTAAGTGAGGTGTTTAGATAGGAAATACATTTCATTGTGTGGTCTAAAATGTACTTTTCTCCGTCTACCTCTGTCATTCTCTCTTTTGTGAGTTTTTCGGGTTTAAAAAGATTTTATTCCAAGGAATAATTAATTCGTATTGGTTAATTTTATTTCTTTGTTAGAAATGCACACAACTTTTACATGAAATAAAAATTCCCATTAATTTGGAATTTGTACTTTCGTCTGGTTTAAATCTGAATCTTATTTTCAGTGGATTTTCCTAATACAATTTAAATTCGCACAATGTTTTTTTTGTTTTGATTTGCATACCTTGTCATAATTCAAACTCATTGTTATACACTTTGACAAGACATTGATCCTCAATATGGTCTTTTATAACAACCCCTGACATTAGTTTACTTTCTTGATACGCCCGACAAATCAATCTCTTCCATTCTCTGTTTACTTTCAAGATATGATTTCGATGAATTAGTTTTTTATCGTGTTTCATATTTAAATCAAATGTTATACATTCATACTAGGCGATTTATCCCAATAAAGCATTGGAACTCAATAGCTAAAGTTTGGAATCTATTACCGTCCATAGGTAAGTGTACATTATATATATTTATAAAATCTCAATTTTATAGGCCTGTAGGAATTTAATTTTTGATAGAGTTTCAATTCGGTAGAGGTAACGCCTAATACTATCCTTTGTTATTGTATTATGTTACACTAAAATTAATGCAAGAAAATTATAATAAAAACATTCTAGAAACGTGTTGAGTGTTTTTATCTATTGGCGATACTGTATATTGACCACTTGACAAGTGGGGAATGGCTGTTTTATATAAATACACATGTGTATATTGGTGGTACGATGGTCAGTTCCCTCGGGTGTAAGCTAATTTGAAAAACAATTATAACTATAATGTGTTCAAACCTCAGAGGATGACCTACGTTTGTGTACTCGTGCCAAAAACAAAGTTAAGCTTAGTATGAAATTGTATTTACAGGTTCATCTGTTCCCTATTGTCTGAATTCGAAATTTACTTTATATAATCGATTCTCAAAAACGAATTGTTGGTCAGTTATTTTAGTGAAGCATTTCCAACGTGGGGTAAGAAGAGTTGGCGTGGCTTGAGTCTGGCATAAAATGTAGTGAAAGAAAAATAACAGCTTTCTTACCACTGTTGGGTCACTAAAATACGTTTATTTTTATGTATGGAGTTGAGTGAAGGAGGGCATTTCTGTGAATGGACATAACAATCACGCGATACACTCAGAAGTTTTGAAGCCGATATACAAGATATATAATCTGACCAGTTCCAAGAGCAGACGACCAGAAATGATCTCTGGGAATTACTGACTTAATAAAAGATACCATATATGTTCAATTTCCCTCTCTATCAGACTAGTAAGTCTATTAAACCTGACTCTCTATATAGCAAATACATTTATATTGTTAGTCATTGTTTTATTGTTCAATAAACCGTTAGAATTTAACTACATTTTGATTAATTCATTTGTTCCTTTCTTTCTTTTTGGATTTGTGTTTTTCTTGTTTTTTGTTCTCTTCGATTTTTCTTTGTTTTTATCTTCTCTTTTTCTGTGAGGGTTATCCTCTTCTTTCTCTCATTCTTTCTTTCTTTCTCTTTTTCTTTCTTTCTTTCTTTCTTTCTTTCTTTCTTTCTAACTGTTTATCTACTATCTTTTGTCCTTGATTTTCATCTTTCTCTCACAAATACCCGTTTAATATAGCTATGTTAAGCGTAATTTTCACATCACAAAACTTACATTGAGTATTCTATTTTGTTTATGTTTAATTTTTACATAATCTATGCGGTTGCATGAGATTATTGTCAATCCCCTGTATTTTTAAAGGGATAGCCCTTTTCATATCACGGGCGGAACTTTCCATGGAATAGTACAGAAAGCCCGCGAAATACGTGAAGTCACGTGGGACCTGGTTGGCTCCTCAATTTTTCAGTTGGACATCAGGCAGTGAAGATGTCCTGCCTTAACTGTAACTCACTCTGCATACGCGCGGTATGTTAGTCAGTTACATGAAATGTTTAGTTAAGGAAATAAAAGTTTAAGAAAATTAACAGGTCTTGTGATTAATGAATGTCTTGGTAACAAGACTGATTAGAAGAAGAAATGAGTTGAGTGCGACCGACCACCAATACGAAACCAAAGAAGTCCAGACACTAGAGGAACAGAAGAAGAATAGAAGTAAGTAAGAAGTAATGAGGTATACAGCATAAGTGCTAGTTTCGTTTGACTAAAATCCATGCGAATCTCATTTTCACCACTCTATTTCTTACACTTCCTTTTTTTAATTAACCTATTCTTTTATATTTACAACAAATTCTAGACACAGCTGATTCGAAATAGTCAACGTTTTTCGCCATTGAATTTTCCAATGAGTTTCACGATCCTATCCGTTGTTTCAGTTGACATTTTTTTTTATGGACCCGTGTATTTTTGGAAATCCGATAGTTAAATTATCTTCCCCTGCCGCTTGGGGGCGAATCGCCAACACGAGTTTGGCGGGAGAATCAAGCCCTGGTACTTATCTGGAAGCAGTTGGACGGAGAAGTCACCTGAACAAGGTCTCTATCCACAGCCCACTTAGAAGGGCAGTTACCCAGGCGAGTAGCTTCTAAAGAGCACTCCCTACACTTTACTTTCACCAGGAGAGACGTCTCAACAGCACTCTACAAACTACGGCGACCAGAATTCCCTTTCTAGTGCCACTTCACCTACGAACTGTAATTTCACCTCTCAGATAAGTCTTGTAGCAAATGCCAACAAAATTTGCAACAATATTTTTTTTACACTTTGTCAATATAGGTTTTTAATTTCCATTGTGTTGTTTGTCTTCTTTCGTCCGAATAATTGCCTAACACTGAGAGAATAAGAGCTCCCTAAAGATCGTAATCTCTCTTAGTTTTCTTTCAATTAAATATGCGAAACTGCTTGACGTGGTCTGCAAGAACTGTCTTTCGACTGTAGACGGATATGTATATCTATGCTTCTTCAGGTCTATGTTTTAGGAATACAAATCCAAGATCATTCCGGAATTTTACCCTTAATATTGGGTTATTTCATAATTGGCTCTGGTAAAAAATAAACCGTTGATTTAAATAATTTAAAGTAATTTGTTTAAGGAATATATTATTAAGCTAGAACTTTCAGCTCTTAAAGAAAATGTTTTGATCATGATGTGTTATTAGTTTATTTACTGCTAAATAAAATAAATATGTAATATGTAAATATTAAATATGTAAATATTAAATATATAAATATGTAAAATAAATATGTAAATAAATCCTCTATGTGTTCTAATTCCATGATTGTTGACATCTGTTAAATATATATATATATATATCCAAAAATTGACATGAGCCTAAAAATGTAGATATTAAATATTCTGTTTTGTCAAAGAATCAACTCGCTTTTGTAAGTAAATAGTGCTACTGTATGGCTGTACCATTGTATTTTAACAAAACGCTAAGAGAAAAATCTTGACGGGAACTACACAAGGACCCTGCATGCTGTCCTGAACAAATCCTGGAAACCACACCACACTTTTCCAGTCTTTTCCGATCATGTGACTCTCTAAGTCACCGAGACCCATGTTCCCTGTGAAACTTTGTCAACCAAACTCTAATGGTACTGAATTTTTCTAGTCTACTATTAATTTTAAAATTTACACCAAACTACCTTGTAAATTGTTCTAAATTTAAGAGCCTGTGTGTACAAACCCACTCCTGTCCTCCAAGATCCGAATGTGACACAAGGTCAGTTTTCAAGAGAAGTTTAACTCAATTCAGTGTTCCTTCTTTTAGACCGGTTGTCATACAAAGGTTAACTAGACCTGTCTGTCCTATTATTCAACCATGACCGAAGGGAGAAAAGATGCAAGCATGTCTTTCCCAAGATCTTATAATCTAGGGAAGGGCATGAATCCAACTATCCAATTATTGTTTCATAATTATTAGATTCTTAATATTTATGTACAGTAGTGTAGAAATCAAAATGGCTGTTATAAGTTGCAGCCCACGGCCTTGAAGGATTTGAATGACAAGGCCTGACCTGTCCTGATCCTTTCTTCCGGTGGATACCGTGAGAATCGGTGGAGAAGACCCTCTTCCGGTTTAGATTAGAACTATATTTTTTTACACGGTGGTAAGTCGTGTAATTCACGCTCCGACTCAATCTGTGCAGGTAGTCTGGTGGGGGATTTCGAGAATAAAATATGATCTAAGTAAATCGAAGTCTTGTGTTATTATCTAAAAACTACCAATGACACAGGGCTTCTGATAAAGAGAATTCCCCAGTGGAAGACCAGACACGAAGTCCCCAGACGAAGTCCAGATGTTATAAGAGACTCTAGAACAGACGATAGAAAAGACGAACAGAAGAAGAATAGAAGTAGAAAGAAAGTAAAGAAAGGGTATACAACATTATGCCATGTGAAATTCAAATCGACTCGCTCAAGAATTAAAACGAAAATAACCATGAAAATAATGAAATCCTCCTTTAAGATCATCGACAAAATCCAAAATGACAAATTACATTCCAAATTCTCTTTATTCAATATAACCGTTGTTGGTTTTATAATGCTAAAGCTATTCTTCAAGAAGAATAGTAGTGGTGCTATTTAACCCCCCAAAAAACTGGGAAATGAGAAAAAAAATAACAAAACCGTTTTTCATTTTCAATCCTATTTTTATAACAAACATTTTTATCTTCTAAATAAAGGATTATAAAATAAAAAAATAATACAAATTAACAAAGTCCTTTGAGACAACAGTACATTTAACCACATTGCGTCTTACTCAGAAAAGTCATTTGAAACAAAGAGACGGACAGACACGGGAACTTTGTATATAAATAGATAATAAGGTAGATTTATATTGATCGAAACTTAAAAACAGACAACTAGTAATAAATGTTTCCATCAGTAGACAGTGAACATAAAAATTTCTGTAAAGTGTTACACCCTAATCAGACGGATTCACCATTTCCCTAACGAACGAAAAAAAAATACACTTATTTGTCTGCTAGCCTGAATAATATTTTTTATTTATCTAAATCAAGTAAACTCTATCCAAAGTGTTCTTAGAATTATCCTAACACACCGAATCTTTGAGAAATAATTGTTGTATATAAGGTTTATTGATCGAATCATTCTAACGGGATGCCAACCCGTATAGGGCTATTTTATGTCTACTGTTGAGAATAGGGTTATTTTATGCCTTTGTACATCTGTGTGTACATTTTTGTGTAGTTGTTGCTGAAGAGTTTTTTGCACAACATTATATGATATGTAGTATTTCCATCTAATACAAATACCTCAGGGCCTTTTGGCAAATATACTGGACTCCGATACCATAGTAAGCGAGTTCAAACTCCAATAGCGCCATTACATTCACTTTTGGACTCTTACCTTAGGGAAAGGTCTGAATATCCTCATCTCCAAGCTATGAATTAAATGGTAACACTACCGATCTTCTACAATGCTTTGGAATTAAATAACCCTTGAAGGTTGATATACCATTAAACAAAGAAACAAACCAAAACATAATTTCCACACAGTCAACATACTCAACATGTTTTTATGGTCTTAGATTTCTCCTAAATTGACGATATTAAACAAACTAGTACAAAATAAAAACACCCTCATGGCGATGTAAAAATAGATTTTTGAAACATATTGCCTGAGGGATGGGAGTTAAAAATTCAATGTCAGCGAGTTTGTACGCTAAGTAAATAAAATCATCAAATTCATTAAAGGATTAAAAAATAAAACAATTTGAAATGTAAACTTTAAATATGTATTAAAATAAAACAAACTATATATAGATATATAATACCAGTCATGTATTTATTAAAACTTGTTTTAAAAAACAATGAGGACTGTCTTATGTTGCATGTTCAAATTTGAGTTTTATTCTATGTTATGACAATTTTGGGTAATGTGATGTAAGCAGTGACGTAAATTTTGTTACAGACAAAAACCGGAAGCGAATATCCATTATTAATAGATATACAGTGGTATGTTGACTTAAGACTGTTCCAAGTTACGAGTTTTCCGAGTTACGAAGTAACACTCGGTCGATTTCTTGCTTTGTGTTGATAACTAATCTTTTAGGTACGAATAAGCTTCAGACACACTTATGTTAATAAGTTCTCTAAAATATTTCAGTTCCCAAATTGATTATACAAAAGAAAAATACTATTTATAAAATAATAAACATTAAAAAACATTAAAGCACATAATTCATTAGCTTCCATTACATCATGTTTTTATACATTACATTGCTTATTTATTTATTCGTATCTATAAAAACAAACTAGCAAAAGAACATGGGGTTTTTGGCTGGGGTAGGCCTGTAACATATTAATGGAATTTCAGTATATTTAAGTGGGGGAAATTGTTTTAATATACGAGGAAATTAAGTTAAGAGTAGAATAAAGAAAAGTCGTAAGTCAAGGTACCACTTTATCTGCATGAGCTTAGTATCTGGAAACCTCCAACGGTATGGGTTAGCTTAGTTCATCTCTGATCGATCCTCTCTTAACTCTGCGCATACATTCTTGAAGAAGATAATTTTTGCATATTGTGTATATACAAGAATACACCGACTGCACCTCTGCAGCGAGGTAAAATACCTCAAATGGGACAACATGTTGGATGTGGCTGGCAATCCCTGATAATAAAGGTCGGAATGACATGAGATGCAACACTCCATTTTGGGCCTAACTTAGGTTCGATCAATCGGCTGGTCCCGACAAGCCTTAGCACCTATATTATTGTCATAACACGTTTGTTCTTATGGCAAAATCCCAACCTTTTTTATCACAAATTTGCTAGAAGGCGGTGGCTGAAGGTCTTAGTATCCTGAGTATGATGTTAAACTGCATCTAATGCAGAATTTCCAATTCCAGAACTGTGGGAAGTATTGAGTACCCTATCATCAATATTATTCGTTGACCCACTCTTACCCGGAGTGATAGTACCTGTTAGGGCCCCATCTATGGATTAAACAGGAAAAAAGAGTTTAAAAACTTGACTTTTAAAAAATATTAAATGAAGACGAATGAATCAAACAAAATGTCTTCGGCATAAAATAATCCAACAATGATTGACATGTAATAAAATTCAACCAACCAACCAACCAACCAACCAACCTATTTTGTTTCTGAATTTTCTTTAAAATCTGTTTAAAATCTATCTTCAAATTCTATTTTTTAAAAAATATGTTATAAATCATTTTCGAATATGTTTTCAATCTGTTTTAAATTTGAATTTGTTTGAGGGTAAATTTGGGTAAATTTTATGAATAAATTCTAGATGGGAAGGGTTAAACTAAACAAAACAGTACAGGGTCGCCCGAAATGAGTACATATTGTTTTAACTTTCATTATTTTTGTTTTAATAATATGATATAATACTTATATAATTACATTATAAAAAATAAGATTAAATTATTTTCAAGAATTTCTGAATTTATTATGTTATTATTTTACCTCTAAAACGATTTAAGGGGTGAGAAAACTTTCAGACTACCCTTTACATAGGTTACTTCTATTCTCTTGATACTTCACACTCACACGGCTGCATACCGAGGCGCACATGTGCGTGGGCGGGCACAGACATGCACACAAAAATAAACAGGCAGCAGCAGCATGCTAAGTTACATTAATCAATGGAATTGTAGTAAAAACATGAATGTAACCCACCACAATCATATTAGCTCTGTTCCTAAGATAATTTGAGTTATCTTAAAACTGATAAAATTTAAAAGAAATTCAGTAAAAATAAGGTAAACATTTCCAAACGGCGATTTAACGGGTCACAAATGTAATTTACCTGAAAGCATTTCCCCCATTAACACAAATCGCAAATGTTGACTCTTAGACAGAGAAATACAGAAAAAAACATGAATATCGTTTTAACAGATTCTGTTAACAATAATCTTTGAAAAGACCTGTAAAAATAAGACCCTCGCAAATAAATAAATAGATGAAAGCAACAACAAAAATACTATAATTTGATTTGCAAATCAAGACACCACTTCCTGATTAATTTTGAATTAAAATATTAGCAAAAGCCTGAATGACAATGATAAAAATGATAAAAATGGGGGGCATTTGTAAAGGCAAATTAAAAGAAGGGAGTTAGGCTGGGGTTTTTTTACAGGAAAAGGCCTGAATTAATCTTTCGCGCATCCAGTGGCTATATTGAATCTAAATCTTATTCGTCAAAAGTGGTACGTTTCTATAAATCGTCAAAATTGAGTCACGTAGTGCAATGGTTATGAGTGTGTTTTTGTATGTTTATTAATAGTAAAAATAAAACGATACGATCCCGTTTATTTATCGCACATTACTTTTGTGAATGTAAAAAACAGATCCATATTCTATCGCCATTTATAAAATAAATCTGACCAGTTTATAAGTTTTATTGCCTTATAATTAATATTTATTTTGATTTGTCATTCTTTCATCTTATTTTTGTTACAGTCTTTTGCTGGGTTTAGCATAACGGCAGAACATATAAAACACTAAGTATTCTAGTTTATTGTAACAGTACTGGTGTCTGGATAAAATTGATTAATCTCCAGTTCTTTCAGACTCTTTTCCATGAATTTGAGAAACACTGGAAAGAAACCTTCAACGATTAGTATCAACACCAGCTTTATGTGGCATAGCCGTTTCAGCTTTCTGAATTCAGGTATAGCAATACCTCACTCTAAGTCGTTAATAGGTATAAAATTAATTCGTTGATAAATCAAAATTGAAAATTTCATAAAAATCGAATAAATCCCTTATTTTTGGTATTTTTTTCAATCGGGAATGTTAAATTTCTTTTGTAGACACTAATTTTACACCTTCTTTAAACAGCGTTTACGGACGTTACGCGATCAAAATTGACCGAAAAACAGTTTTAAATGTATCTAAAATAAATTACATATGCAATATTATTATTATTATTTTTTTTACTGATGTTTATTATGTTACTACGTTTCTACCTAGACAAAAAATTGACATTAAATAAATGATTTACGCAATTTTAATTCGTTTTTAAAATGAAAAACCGTCGAATTTGTTGGTATCCCAAATTTAAACAGTTTAACGATTACTACTACTACTACTATACTACTACTACTACTACTACTACTACTAATAATAATAATAATAATAATAATAATAATAATAATAAACTTTAAATTCGTCTACTTCCATTTCCTAAAATAGTTTTTTTTTCGTCCGTTTTTTTCGACGGTCAACGTTCAGAAACACATACAGTCAGGCCAGGATAGGGCAGGTCTTCTTTACTACTGCTACGTGGTCGAGTTGTTGGTGTCTAAACTGACCCCTAATCAGACACACCTCGACTTGTCTGGTCAGATGGGTGTGTGGACACCCAGGATCATCAAAAACAAAATATGTAAAAAGAACGGATGATCTCCAGGTGAGCCAACGGCTATCCAAGCTGATAATAGTAACATTGGGATACTACTCACATAAATCCCGGTAAAAAATGGGGTTGATGGGGCTCCTCAGCCTTGGTGTGTAATCCATCTATGACAATGAAAAGTATATTAGGAAACCTTCGCTGCCTTGCGGCTTTACCTCATACCAAGGTTAAGCTAGGTGTGTAAACCCGAAATAAAATCAGGAGTTGGAGTCCCTAAGGTGGTGTGATGCTGAACCTAGCGCTATCCAGCAACTCCTGCAACACTATCGTTGCCAAACTGCATAAGTTTCTCTATCTTTCCTTTGGATCACAGCGACAGTGTGTAGAGGGAGGACCTGCTACTATGAAACAGCTAATCCTCCATATAAACCCACCCAGGCTACGTAGTTCCATTGTTCAAAAATGGAGAGGACACTCCAGCGTCACTACTAGGTGACGATACAACACGGGAAGTAGCTGTTTACTGGTTATAAATTCATCTGATTGGCGAAGGAAACTAGCGAATTAGGTGAGTTAGGTGCTGTCTCGCCATGGCTTGCTTGCTCCACTGATGGTATGGAGCTTAGAGAATCCTCTCAAGAGGTGGTCCAAAAAGTATGCACCAAGAAACACTAGTAAAAACAAGAAGTCTTCAGTGGCTAGAACCATCGCCACTGTTAAGGTACGGGGGAGATGGGTCATTCCATTATATCAACCACATACAGAGAACATTATTGTTTTAACTTATTACAATTAATACGTTATTACTATTGATGGATTCTAAAAATATTTCTGTATGAAGAATCTTCCCTCTGTGTATGTTATGATATTTTGAACAAATGAGAGGTTTTAAAATGACAGAGAATTGGAATTTGATATTTACCGTAGACATTGAAAATTGTTTGTTTAACTTAATTCTATTAATTTGTTTTTACTATTGTCACATTCTAAAATAATATTCCTTGTTGAATGTATATTCAACATTGAAATATAGAATTCCTACATTTTTTTACATAGCAATTTTCTTTTTTGGGGGGAGGGGTGACATAGCAAATAAACAATTTTCACATTTTTTTCCAACATGGCAAATATACAATTCTTAATTTTTTTTGATATAGCAAAAAAAAAAACAACAAAAAAAAAAACAATTTGTGCCATGGCATATCTGTTGATCTTCAACAAGTAAGTGATGCCCACAAGACAGCCATCATCATCAAAGAAATGTCCAGACTAAACATTGATGTCGCCTGTCTTTAGGAGACACGTTTGGCCGAGAACTGCAATATCAAGGAGGCAAACTACACCTTTTTTTTTGGCAAGGAAAATTCTTGGATGAACCACCTCGGCTTTGCTGTGAAGAAGCCTTTCACTGCTTGCATTGAATCCCCGTCAACTGGCAACAAGAGAATCCCCACCCTCCGAATGATAACGCCCTCAGAACCAGTGAACATCATCAGCCCGTACGCTCCCACGCTCTATGCAACACCTGAGAAGAAAGACTAGTTATACGAGAACTTGGATGCGATATTATTCGAGATCCCGAACACCGAAAATCTATACCTGCTTGGCGAATTCAATGCAAGAGTGGGAGCTGACCAGGAGGCTTGGCCACACGCCTTGGTGTATATGGATGGGGAAACGTGAATGAGAACGGCCAGATACTGCTAGAGTTGTGCTGCTACCATGGCTTATGCGTGACCAACACGTACCTTAAATGCAAAGATATCCATCAAGTGTCATGAAGACGCTCGCGCTCGCACCTTTGCACCAGTTAGATAGTCATTAATAGACGTGTGAATCTAAAAAGTATCCGCCTTACCCGCACTTGCCACAGCGTATATTATGACTCAGACCACTTCATGGTGGCCAACAGGGTGCAAATGACACCCAAGAAGATCAACCACATCAAGAAGAGGGGTCCCCCTAGTATAAACACATACTGATTAGATAACCCAGAGAAAACACAGCACTTTCTAGGCAGTCTTCAAGATGCCCTTGCAAACAGGATGCCTGATGAAACCCCCATCGACACTAGGTGGTCTCACCTCAGGGATGCCGTGTATAACTCGGCCATCACTGCCTACGTAAAACAGACATGCGGGACTCTAACATTGTCACTCTATACAAGAATAAAGGAGACCGGTGCGACTGCAACAAGTATCGAGGTATCTTCCACTTTAGCATCATTGGAAAAGTTTTTGCTCGCATTTCACTGGCTCGCCTACAGGCTCTTGCCTCTCGCATCTACCCGGAGTCCCAGTGTGGTTTCCGTTCTAACCGGTCAACAGTGGACGTGATCTTCTCTCTATGCCAGCTACAGGAAAAGCGTCAGGAGCAGATGTCACTTTACATTGCGTTCATAGATCTAACGAAGGCGTTTGACATGGTCAGTCGAAGTGGTCTCTTTAGACTATTGCAGAAGATTGGCTGCCCACCCAGACTACAAGAAATCATCACTCCCTTCGATGCAGATATGCACAGCACAGTCAGTTTTAATGGTACAACATCTGAGGCTTTTCTAGTCAACAGCGGAGTGAAGCAGGGCCGTGTCCTTGCGCCTACACTGTTCGGGATTTTTTTCTATGCTTCTCCAATATGCCTTCCGGGACTGCAGTGAAGGAATTTACATTCACACAAGAGCTGGCGGCAAGTTATTCAATATTTCCTTGTCTTCGTAACAAGAGTAAAACCAAAAAGGTCTTCATTCGTTAAATCCTATTTGCTGACGACGCAGCATTGACGTCACACACTAAAGAAGGCCAGCAACAGCTTGTCAGTCGCCTCACAAATATTTGTAAGGAGTTCGGACTTTCCATAAGTTTAAGTAAGATCAAAGTCATGGCACAAAACGTGCACTCTCCTCTAAACATCAATATTGATAGGTGCAACCCTGAATCCCTGGAGAGTTTCAAGTACCTTGAGTTCACCATCTCCAACTCTCTGAAGTCAACAGTAGAATAGTGAAAGCAGCAATAGTCATGGCCAAACTGAGTAAGAGTGTCTGAAATAATGCCAGTCTCTCAAAAAAAAAAAAACCAAGAAAAACAAACTGCGTGCCTACAAAGCGTGTGTTCTTAGTACACTCCTCTACGACAGTCAAGCGTATACAACATATACAAGCCACAAAAGGAAAATCAATAGTTTCCACCTCCGATGTCTACGACGTATTCGACAGGATAAAGTGCGCAACACAGACATGCTGGATTGAGCCAACACGAGCAGCATATTCTCCATTCTCTGAGTTTGGTTTGGGCATGTCAGGAGAATTGAAAATGGCCGCATCCCAAAAGATCTTTTGTATGGCGAATTAATAAAAGGCTCCCGATCGGTAGGTAGACGACGCCTACGATATAAAGATGTCTACGAGAGAGACATGAGGATATGCCACATTGACACAGACACGTGGGAGGTAGATGCAAAATATCGACCGGCCAGGCGCCTTAACTTTAAGCAAGGCACGGAGAGGAGTGTAGCCTCAACAGCACAGAGAGACTGAAAGAGGGAGAAAAGACAGCAATCCAAGAAAGCATCACAGTTTGTGTGCAGTCAGTGCACCAAAGACTGCCACTCATGAATTGGCCTGCAGAGTAACTTGCGTAGATGCAGATCATTTATTTATTTATTTGGTCACTACGCCATCATCCTTAGTGGACGTAAAGGTGCCAACAACTACTACTAGTAGTAATAAAACTTGATTTTAATTTTTAATTCTTTCTTATATTTTTATTTACTTTCTTTTTTATTTGCAATTTACTCGGGTCGATAATTTCCGACGACAAGGGATAATGGGAAAAGATATAAGATCACGGTGAGATTATTATTTTTTCCGAGACGTGCTGTTTCCTCATTGTCATAGATTGATGGTCTGAGTGGACTTTGATAAAAAAAAAAGATAAATTAAGACGAAGAAACTTTACATAAGAAATAACGACTGTGGGCGGTTTTATATATTTTTGAAACACTGCTGTTTATTTTTTGGCTTTCAAAGAAAATGGAATTTGAAATTGAAAAGAAGTCATTAAATTCACTTGGTTCTTAATTTTTCGAGAAAATTAAAACCGAAACGAATCTTCGGGAGAAAGGGAAAAAAGTAGAAAACCTTGACTCTTAAGGGCAAAGCCAATGGGGAACAAATGAGAGTGAAAGTTAATTGATTTTGCAAATATGTTCGGTTGGTTTTCTATAAATGCGACAAATGAGCAAATGGCAAATTTGTTGGTAATGATGGGAAATGGTTAAAGGTCAGTAAAATGAAGAAAGAAAGAAAGAAAAAATGGAAATAACAGAAAAGAAGAAAAGAAAGAAAGAAAGAAAAGGAAATGACAAAAGAAAAAGAACAAAGAACAAAGAAAGAGGGAAAAAGAGAAAATGAAATAAAGAAAGGGTCATATAATTGAGAGAAAGAAGAAGAGGGGAGCAAGAGAAATAATAAAAGAAAGAAGGAAAGAAAGAATGAATGAACGAATAATCAAAGCATGAAAGAAATGAAAATGTGGAAAGAAGAAAGAAAGAAAGAAAGAAAGAAAGAAAGAAAGAAAGAAAAAAAGAAAAAAAAAAAAAGAACAAAGAAATTTAAAAAAAAAAAGAGAAAATGAAATAAAGAAAGTGTCATATAATTGAGAGAAAGAAGAAGAGGGAGGCAAGAGAAAGAATAAAAGAAAGAAGGAAAGAAAGAATGAAGAACGAATAATCAAGGCATGAAAGAAATGAAAATATGGAAAGAAAGAAAAATGATATAGAGATAAATATGTAGATAAATAGTTAAAAAGCAATGAATAAATAAATAAATAGAAACGGATAATGTGGACTAGAACGAAAGAAACAAAGAAATACACAAAAACAATCAAATCAAGAAAGAAAGAAAACGTTAAAAGAAATAAAAAGATATTGAGAGAAAGGGGAAGGAAAAGGGAAAGAGGGAAAGAGAATGACGAAAGAGATAGATAGCTAGATAGAGCGAGCAAGCGATCGGGAGAGAAAGAGAGTGAAAGAGACTGAGCAAGCGAGCGAGCGAGCGAGCGAGCGAGAGAGAGAGAGAGAGAGAGAGAGAGAGAGAGAGAGAGAGAGAGAGAGAGAGAGAGAGAAAGCAAGAAGGATGAATACAAGAAAAATTAACAAGCAAAACATGATTGAAAAAAATAACCTAGTATATCTTGAGAGAAATATTGAATAGCAAGACAAAAGAAACAGATAGAAAGAAAGTAAAGTAAAAGAAAAAGAAAGGAAAGATAGAGAAAGAAAGAAAGAAAGAAAGAAAGAAATGAAAACAAAAAAGGAAAATTAATGAACCAAAGAAAGAGAAGAAAAGAAAGATTGTAAAGAAAAGAAAGAAAACGTCAGAAAGAGAGAAAGCAATAACGAAAAGAACGGAAAAAGACAAAATAATAAGATAAGAAGAGAAGACCTTCCAAATAAAGAAAGAATGAGAATTAAAGGACAGGAATAAAAGAAAGAAAGAAAGAAAGAAAGAAAGAAAGAAATAAAGAAAGAATGACATTAAAGAAAAACAAAGTAAAAGAAAGAAAGAAGAGAAAAAGAAAGAAAAAGAAAATAAAAACTTGGAATGAGGGAAAAGACAAAAGACCGATAAATTAAAAAGAAGGAAAGATTGTTTGAATGTGAACTCGGATAAAAGATCTAACGGATTTTCTTTTTTCGTTCAAAGAACAATTGCTAACAAATATGGCCGTGGGCGATGACTGATAAAAGCCGTCACCTTTAATTACCCGCTTCTTCATTCACAAACTCCAAAATGAATGCAGCAACGTAGGCTGAAGATTCGTCGACTAATTAAATTCTGTGGATCTTCTCACTTTTGAAAAGCCGATATCAACAAGAAAAAAAAAACCCGACAAAAATGCAGCAGTGACAATTATATCAACATTGTTAGAAAATCCTGATGAAGGAGAATACGAATTAAAGAGTAAAAGAAAAAATCCAACCCACATGAAAAAATATTCATAATTTGTCCAAACTTTTGAGATGAAATATTGCTATTATTTGACAGATCGTGACATCACTTATTTTGATATGAAATTTCGGCCGATGCATTCATCGGACTTCCTAGTATTTTATACTTTCTCAAACAAACTGAAATTATTATTCAATTAATTATTAAGTTGAACATTTTTATGTTAAGTTTTAGTGGATTTAGTTTAAGAAAACTCTGTGCTTTTTTTATATTCTCAGATGCATGCATGTCGGTGGGTTGGTCTTAGGGCATGTTAAACTTTAAGAGTTAGTTAATGCAGAATCCATATTGTAACAAAAGTATATGATTTCAATTATGTACCACAAATCTAACTACTACTACTACTACTACTACTACTACTACTACTAATATAATAATAATAATAACTGAATGAATTGACCACTTTGTTTTAGGTTGCACAATCCTAGTCCCGATAAAATATAAAGTAAGACATGAAAAAATAGGACATCGTATGCATTGGAAAATCTACAAGTACTATAGAATATCAAAATCTGAAGAATAGCATAAGCTAGGCACTCCCAATTTATTCGTTCATTTTCATATAAACAACGAATTAAAATGAATTAAATCGATTATATAAGGTCAAATGTTTGTCTAACTAAAAAAGTAGTAACATCAGTAAAAAAGGCAAAATAATGTTACATATCTAATCTATTTTTAATACATTTTAATCTATGATTTTTGATCAATTTTGTTAAAATATTGCCGCTTTTTTCGGTATTTAGGGACTAAAAAACATTATTTTGGATTTTAAGGCTTATAAAAATTTCTCCTTGAAAATCGATAACGAAAACAATACACTCATTACTTTTAAATGACATATCTTTTTTATTTTGGTCTAAACACGCAGAAAAAAAGACGCTCTAAAAAATTATTGTGAATTTGTTGTGATCTCCCCTTGTATGGAAAGTCGTTGTTGATGATAAACAAATCTAAAAAATCAGTGAATTATCTGATTTTAATAAAATTTTCTGTGTTGAGTTAATCAACTAATTATACTTTTTAAATTACTGAATCGTTTCAATAAAACTGATTCAATGGAAATAAATCGAAATTTTTAAAAATTAATATTACCATTTGTGCCTACCATAGCATTATTTGAGGAAACAATCTACATACCTAATTAATAAAATTTACATACCTAATTGATGAAATACATTAGAAATATGAATCGCTTATTTTTACGTTTGAAATTTCATATTTTAGATTCTACAAACAAATATATTTAATAAAAGTCGGCTTTGGTACTGTTATCTAATATTTTTTGGAGAAACTCAATTGAAAAGTGAGGCCCCCACCATTTTAGACAGAACAAAAATCAACGTACGATTTTTTCACTAATATTCTAGAAGTTAATTATATGCAAAGACAACAGAATAAAAAAAATTTCTGAAAAATGTTAAAAACTTTTTTTTTTCATTTAATTTTTCGACTTTCGGTACTTATATTCTATCAGAATTGCTTTCTTATTTTTTCTTCTTCTATTCACACCTTCGATCTTTTGTCATTTTATTTATACTGTAATTAGTTTCACTTTTATATAACACCACCGGTATTTTGCACACCCCCCCAAATAGGGGGGAGGGCTTCAAAGTTAACTGACCTGAAAAAAATCAGAAAGTTTTGAAATAAAATTACTAATGCATTATAAATGTATTCATTGATAAATCAACACTGAAAATTTCATTAAGATCGGATAAATAACTTATTTTAGGTAATTATTTATAAAAAAAAAAATTTTGTAAAATACGGATGCGTCACCATCTTTGGAAATACCTAGTATAAACACCAACCAAAACCAAAAATGCTGCACCTTAAATCTACCACCGTGCTAGTAATCAGGGTGGGGCTAGGTATGATAAAAAAGGGACAGATAAACACATTGACAGGATATCTGACAGTCCCAGCCAATATGAAATACAAAAAATCCACTCTGCGGAACTTTTCATCTTCTTAGGAGAGTACTATCAATACAACTGGAAAATTAATGTTCAAATGAAGCAAAGATGTCCTCCAAAAAAATAGAAAAACTCCATAAATACATAGTATGTATATAATCTCATATTTCCCTCATACTAGGTCTTGGGTAAAGACCCCTTGAAGAATTGTAAGAAACCGAGAGTAAAGCTGAAAATGAAATGATAATAATGATAATAATGCACAAGGCGTTACAAGCGAGAGATAACATAGGCTGATTATATACATCAAGAAAAGAAGGAATAAGAGGACTCGCCAGAATTGAGGATTGCGTAGATGTGACAATCTGATGACCCAAAGGATACACAGAAAAGAACAAAGGAAGACTAATATTAACAGACGGTAACAACAATGACATCGTAAACACAAACAGGTATGGTAAGATATAATTGTATGGATACTACAATCGACAATCTAGGGAGACATCGCATGAGAAGACATAATCATGGCTAAGGGAAACCTAAAAAGAGAAACTAGATCTCTTTTAATCGCAGCACAAAATGATGTGATAAGAAAGAATTATATCAAAACGAAAATTGATAATATACAACTGAATGGCAAGCGCATGTTATGCGGCGATAAAGATGCCACGTAATAAACAAATCCAGCAAACTAGCATAAGAAGCTTTCAAGACTAGGTATGACTGGCTAGTAAAGGTAAAGCACTGTGCACGAGATTACAATATGTTAAGACCGACTAGAAGAATCGTGGAGACATACGGCTACTGTGAAAGACAACCCGCTCAAGCTGGTGTGAAAAACTTTCGAGGAGAGAAATATAACAATAGCGTCAAGACTTTGTAGAAGTGAAATTTGTTTTTCAAATCTCCGAAGTTACTTAAATATTTTTAAGTCTAAAAGGTTTTAATGTAAATATTCATCGTAATCTATTCTTCATTTTAATGTAACTTTTTATAGTAAATATCATTGTTAATAATTTCGATTTTAATTTCAGAATAATTTTATTGAAATGATATAAATCTTTTGTTATTTTTTATATTTTTACATTCAAAACTTTTTATTTTAATATATAATTTGAAATATTTAATTTATAAATCTATTCGTTTTTATTGATGTTTGTATTTAATTCAAATTCATACGGGGAATCTGTCAACGTTTCTAATGTTTATTTTTGTTCATCTGTCATTGAAAATAAAATAAATAACGTTAAGCCATTGTTAAAAATAATGTTATTAAGTAAATAATTCAATAAATGTTATTCGTATTTTGTTTCTCATTTTATTATTCATAATTCTATTGCATTTGAAATATGAAATATAATTACATTAAAATCCGTTAAGAATGACAAATTTTTATTTTTTATTTTTCATCTTCGGAGCTTCAAGACGGCATGTTAAACTTCTTTAATTCGAAATGTATATATGATTACGTTAAAGTCTTTTAAGACAAGTAAACGTTTGCAATTGGATATACTTTCATTAATATTCAAATAATTCTAATGCGTGATATTTAATATTTAATGCATGAATGAAATTCTTAATCATCTTATATCGTTCAAATATAATTCATATGTAAAATTATTTTAAATTGATATTAAATATTATTCATTATTATTTATTGGTTTATTCATTTATTTGTTTTTACTGATGTTATTATCTTATTAATTGAAAACTTCCGAGAAATCTGTTGCTAAAGTTTAATGATATTGCTGTTCATTTTGAATTCAAAATAAAACAAATAAATCCATTATTAAAATTCATTTTAAGTCATAATTCAGGAAATCTTATTAGTATTTTTTTTTCATTTTATTATTCGTAATTATATTCTATTTGAAATGTGAAATATAATTACGTTAAAATTGGTAAGCGTTTTTTTTCTTTTTTTTCGATTTTTGATTTTTCTTTTCTGTGAAAAAATATTTGAGAGTGGGCCCTCTACTCACGTGGGTGACATCGGGTGGAAGAAGTTTGAATTGGCAGTGATTTCATCCAAAACCTGCGTCTGGCCGGAATTTATACCATTTTTCTTTACCAGAAAGAGATATGCACAAACCTACCTTTAGTTATATATAAAACTTTTAAGTTGACAGAGGACATGCTCTGATCAACTGCGTTACCGGATCTGTCATCTCTTATCGTTAGATATTGCTATATTGAAAAATATTGCTATACTAAAAGATATTGTTACACTGGTAGACATTGTTAATCTACCCCTTATAAGAGACAGGGTGTCCCAAAACACAGCAATGTTATGCGAGAACCAAGATTTAATAACCACTACCCCTAAACTCCTGTTTTTATCCTTTCTGTCCGCATCTCATGGTTGAAGGATTTCTTCGACATCTTCGGAACTTCTAGAGACTATATTATACTTTTTCGATTTCGAAAGGCATACATTTATCATATAGTTTATAACATGATATAAATTCTTTCCTATAGAATATTTGTAAATACAATAATAAAATATGTTTATTTTTTGTTTATTTATTTATTTATTTCACGCTGATAGTGTCAGCAAAACAAAAACAACCGTTGGCAGTAAGGATAAAATTCACTAAAACCATATATAAAAACCACCCTGTGAAACACCTCTCATCGGTTTTTCTCGCGGAAAAAAAAAATAACCGCATCTTTCAGTGATGCACCGGATTGGGATCGAAAAATCAGTGACTGGAAAAAAAATCCTTTACTCACCTCAGTTGTTATCAGAGTCGAGATAATCCCAACCCTGACCCACGATGATCTTCTTTACCACCAATACAAAATGATAAAAAAGAACACAATAAAAATGGTCAAAAGAGGAATGTAAAGAAATATTATATGCATACGTTTATGGAATCAATAAATCCCCAGGAAGGAATGTAACTCAAGGAACTTATGACATATGAAGGGAGAGGACTTAGTGTACAGATAAACACTCAGAACCTAATACATTAGTGAACAAACCGATTAATAGATGCTGGCAACAGCTTCATAGATGTTGAAAAAGATAGTATCAAAAATCACGTAGTTGCTGATATCCAACGATAATGAAACTGATGTACTTGATACTAATGAAACAGATAATACATTAAAACAATCAAGCAATGATTGTATGTGTTGTGATGTTAGTTCAACAGTAAAAAAAGAAGTCAAGTCGAGGTAGGGTAAAAAGAAACAAGTGTATTTACAATAAGGTACAAGAACGGCTAGCTTGCCGCTAAACAGTAACAGTACGGCAACAGTACGGTAACAGTACAAACTTTTCCCTCGGTGTCTCACTATTTATAGTGAGAACCGGTGTATATTCTCCACTGTATGAACGGCCGGTACAAGAGTATGAGAATATCAACAACAGAAAATAAATCACCAAGTTAGAGAATTGTCTACCTGAAAAAGAAAATGCAAACTACACAGAAAACAAAATTGAAATCGATGAAATTATATAATTAATTAATACTAATATAAAAGACCTATCAACTTTATTAAGATAACATACACTACCTAATGAAAATTAATTTGGCAAACTATGCCATCGACTATTTTCTAACAGATATTAAACCAAAATCCTAAGCATTTAAATAAATTATCATATGCGAATTATTTAATGGTTAAAGTCAAGGGAAATGGACACGTCGCCCCGAGTTCAAATCTTGGACGTGGCAATTGCATTTCACTTAGCGCTAATACCCTTGGGAAAGGTATGAATCCTACTCTCTTTCCAGCTATGGATAAATAGTAGGGCAGACTGGGCTCTTTAACCTTGGTTAGGCAACTGGTCTAGGAGAAGGAAAACTCTGAATTCAGACCTGTTAAACTCCGCTTAAGTAATTGACCTTGTGTCACATCCTGCTCGTGCGGAAGGGTTGGTAAATATAAATATGCGAATGCTATAACAATAAACCAAGTAGTGATAACACATAACCAAAATAGCTTTAACTAATTCATATGGAAATTAAGGATGTAAAAAAAATTGAAGATTAGAGCATGGTCCAAAGTGGCTATCACCTCAGGGAGAACCTGACCCCTAGTTTAAAAGGGACACGACTGGGTCTATTGCTCGGTGCATGAGGCACCCAAAAGGGGAATGCCTAAAAATCAAGTACTTTTTGCACTGGCCATTGCATAAGCTTTGGTCTTTGCTTGGCTCCCTATTTTAAAAACACCCATCATAAATTAAGATACATTCTGCGAATAAGTATGTATTTACCCAAACCCTCCGTCACGAGCAGGATAAGCGTTACGCACAGAGCGCGTTCTGTATCTAAGTACGTCAGGTACAGGAAAGTTGCACAGGTGTGTTGAACTTAGAGATGGCAGATGTGTATTTCTCTCATCCCTTCACCACGAGTAGGATGCAACACAAGGTCAATTTTAATGCGGAGTACAAAAGGTTTGAATTCAAAGCTTTCATTCTCTTAGATTCGTTGCTATACCCCGTTAAAGAGCCCACTCTGCCTTTCTATTTACCCATAATGCCCTTCTTTACATTTACTTGTTGTAAATAGTTGGATTCATACCTTTCCTATGGGTATTAGCAGTATGTGAGATGTAAACAGCATAGTCCAGTATTTGAACCCAGGACGCTGAATCCATTTCCTACGACGATACCCGTTACGCGACCAGTGCCTTTGAGACCGTATGTGTGTTTTGGTTGTAAATAGTTGGATTCATACCTTTCCTATGGGTATTAGCAGTATGTGAGATGTAAACAGCATAGTCCAGTATTTGAACCCAGGACGCTGAATCCATTTTTTACGACGATACCCGTTACGCGACCAGTGCCTTTGAGACCGTATGTGTGTTTTGGTTGTAAATAGTTGGATTCATACCTTTCCTATGGGTATTAGCAGTATGTGAGATGTAAACAGCATAGTCCAGTATTTGAACCCAGGACGCTGAATCCATTTCCTACGACGATACCCGTTACGCGACCAGTGCCTTTGAGACCGTAGGTGCGTTTTGGTTGTAAATAGTTGGATTTGTACCTTTCCTATGGGTATTAGCAGTATGTGAGATGTAAACAGCATAGTCCAGTATTTGAACCCAGGACGCTGAATCCATTTTTTACGACGATACCCGTTACGCGACCAGTGCCTTTGAGACCGTAGGTGCGTTTTGGTTGTAAATAGTTGGATTCGTACCTTTCCTATGGGTATTAGCAGTATGTGAGATGTAAACAGCATAGTCCAGTATTTGAACCCAGGACGCTGAATCCATTTCCTACGACGATACCCGTTACGCGACCAGTGCCTTTGAGACCGTATGTGTGTTTTGGTTGTAAATAGTTGGATTCATACCTTTCCTATGGGTATTAGCAGTATGTGAGATGTAAACAGCATAGTCCAGTATTTGAACCCAGGACGCTGAATCCATTTCCTTCGACGATACCCATTACAGGACGAGTGCCTTTGAGACCGTATGTGCATTTTGTTGCTTATAGTAATTCTCTACTTAGTCGGACCAATGGTTTTTCAGCATCACCACATAATCAGAGAATCCTCTCATGGTTTAGCAAATCAGAAAAGAAAAGACAAAATATAAAATGAAACTAATTACATAGTTTTAATCGGATGACGTAATCAACACAATGGATTATTCAAATACATCAATTCTAAATGATTTTCTTACTTGATTTTAAGTTAGCAGCTAGAAAAATCATTATATTCTCACGGGAAAACTAATAAATGTTTTCATTTTCATCATGTCATAAGCATTTAGATTTTAAAAAATTTTTGCCATAGAGAAAAAGTGAAAAAAGAAAAAGTGAATAATCTCGACTGACACAGAAAAAAAATACACAAACACACACACACACACACACACACACACACACACACACACATATATATATATATATATATGTATATATAAGGAAATTGATATGTTGCCACAATGGAGCGTAGCATTTTCTTGTTTATGGTGAAAGGCTTTTAGATGACAAAATGTTTGTAATGTTAAATGCAATCATACGGTTCGACAAAGTTGACTGAAGAATATCTTTTTTTTTCCTGGGAGTATCACCGAGTAAGGTTTAAATATTGATTTGAAAAAGAATAAAAAAAAGTGTTTTAATTCGTTTTTCATGTCAACGAATCTTGAAATATTATGCTATTGCGAATAACATAATATCAGAAATAGAAATAAAGAAAAGAAAATATTGCTTTAAATCCATTGTAAGGCAGAATAAAAGGATTATGAGTAATAATCTCATAAAGGAATCATTTTAGCGTGATTTGATGAAAGATGAAGTCGGTTATGAATTAAAACAAAGGAGAATTTAAAATTTTATCGAAAAAAACAAAAAAAAAACAACATCTATATGAAAATCTAGAAATAGTTTGTTTGTCTGCCCTATATAGATGCTTAAATGTTTGATATAAAAAGTAAAGTTGTCGGGGTGGTCTAAAGTCGGTATTAGCCAATCAGCGAGGGAGTCTATCCCCTTTTCACTAGCGCTAGACCAAGGAGATTGTTTTTTGCGTATGAGGTGCAGCGCCACACCTACTATCAGCTCCTTACTTTACCGCACAGATCCCTGTGCTACTCATACGCTGAGTTGGCGAGGACCGGTATCGAACAAGACATCTTGTGGTTTCTAGCTGAACACTCTACCGACTGAGCTAACCCGGCCCTTAGATATAAAACTACTTAATTTAAAATGTATTTTTATTACAAAATAATTTGCAACACATTTTAATAGTAATGCATTTTTATTGTAAAATCATATGCAAATCAACTTTGTAGTAACATCATTTACAATACATATTAATAGTAAAATCATATGCAATATACTTTAATAGTAAAATCATTTGCAATAGATTTTAATTGTATAATACTTAACCATATATTTTTATAGTAAGATTATATGCAACGTATTTTTATAGTAAAATTATTTACAAACATTTTTATAATATAATACTTTCCAATGCATTTTCATAGTAAAATCATTTGCAATATATTTTAATTGAAAAGCCATTGGCAATGCATTTCTGTATTGAAATCGTTTGCAATACTTTGTTATAGTAAAATTATTTACAATGCATAATTACAGTAGAAAGATTTGCGACACATATTTATAGAAAAAGCATTATATTGTAATGTCCTTTTCAATGTTTTATAATAGCAGAAATATGTAACATGTGTTTTATAATGAAATCCGTCGTAATGAATTTTAATAGCTAAATTCTTTGCAATGAATTTTTTATATTCAAATAATTTGAATTGCATTTTTATACTAAAATCATTTGTTAAACATTTTATAGTAAAATACTTCTTAATGTCTCTATGTATTTACCTCATTGTTATTCACTAGTAATATGCGACTCAAGGTCAATTACAAAGCGGATCTTAAAAGGTTTTAATTCAGTTTTCCGTCTCCAATATTAGTTGCCATACAATTGTTAGAGTCTAGTTTTTCCTCCTATCACCTCATAGCTGGAGTGAGAACAGTTGCATGCATACCTTTCCCAATGATATTGCCGCTAAATTAAATGCTTCGCTCAGGATTAGAATTCGGGTCACTTGTTCATTTGCTACGACAATAACCATTACACCCCGAGCGGCTCGATACATTTATATTTATATCAACATGTACGAATAAACAGGACAGATCACCTAGGTAGGCAACCATCAATGAGAAAGAATATTCTGAAACCAAAACCAACTGTGCTCCGCTCAGTAAAATAGTTGCCCTTGTGCCTCACCCTGTCCGTGGCGAAGGATGTCGTTATATACATACAATAATCCACCAAAAGGCATAATTAAAATGTTTTAATAGATTAATGTTTATTTTTGTTGTTTTAAGGGAAAAAGTTAAAAATAATATTGACTTATTTGAATTCACAAGATGTTGATTATGAAAACAAGAGAGAAAATCAATTTCTATGAGTTTAATCGCGAATAACTATGTTTCCTTTTAGAAATTCTAATAAAGAATTTAAACGATCTTTCCACTTGAATCAGCAAACTGTAAATAATGTGAACAAGAGATGAATAAAAGAATAGCCTTTTCAAGTGGAAAAGCAATATGGACTCAAACTCAAAACATGTGAATGAAAAAAAAAAAAAAAAAAAGGCAGTTAAAATATGTTATCAGAACACCTCGTACATCTGTAACAGTCAAGGGGATTAGAATTGAATATTGCTTGAGAAAATTGTTAAGATATCTTGGATATTAAATGATAGTAGAAAGCAGCCCTGTCGACTGGAGCTTTAGAATAAACCGACTGCACCTCTGCAGAGGGGTAAAACCTTACCCTCTATCGGGACACCTGTTGACCATGGGTGACGACCCATGATGCTTAAGGACGAAATCATGGTGAATGAGCAGTTCATGACATACAACACTCAACTTTGGCCCATACATAGATGGAGAGGCCCTCTTCGATCAATTTTCTGGTCACATCAAGTCCTAGCACCTATATGATGGTCGCGACCCTATTACACTTATGGGAGATTATAGGGAATATGGCATGATGGGATGAAGAGAAATAAAAAGACACAACTGTTTCGAAGTATAGACGGATAATTTATTGATTAGATCGTTAAGTCTGGACGCTAGAGTCCAGACGCTCAGAACTTTTTATTTATTTATTTATTTAATTTTGATTTAATTTAATTTTATTTAAATCCCCACAATATATCCCCACCCAAGTAGCGGGGCTACGGTAAGGATGCATCAGTGAGATTTTTTTTTGTGTAAGGTTTGTGTAAGGCAAAGGTAGTTTTATTACTCAGACTTGAACGAGGTTATAGTTGCATGTAGCGGGGGAATTTCTCTCTGGCTAAAAAGGAACAATTATAACTATGTAGGGTTTTGTATGTAAGAATGCAGAGGTGGCTTTATTAATCCGGATTTATTTTAATGATGTCATAGTGGACTGTAGCGAAGGAATTCCTCCCTGGCTAGAAAGGACCAACTCTGTAGGGTTGTGTATGTGGAAAGTCAATTTCGTATGTATAGGTAAAGTCAAAAGTGTGTGTCATTTTAATTTTTTTTATTTGTCATTTTGATTTCGTAGAAGGACTCGTTCGTTCGTTGGTTGCTTTGGGTTTTTTTGTTGGCGTCGGTTAATTTCTTCGTTGAATTATTTATTTGGCTTCTTTGGTGCAAACAAATCCTTTAAAGAAACAAGAGGTTTATTGTCCAACTCTTTTGTCCTTGACAATTAATTTTTGATGTGTGTGTGTTTGGTCAGGTCGTCAGGACGGAGAATTATGGTTGACATTTTTTTATCGTTTACACGCATTTCGCGTGGGGAAGAATTTAAAAACAAAACTTGAACCTTTTTTTGTCTTTCTTTTTTTATATAATCTCCTGTGTTTTTTTGTTTTTTTTTGGTGCAAAATTTAGTATGGACGCAAAAGAGATAGGATTACTTGACCTTTTTAATTTTTAATTTTTAATTTTTTTTGGAATCAAATCACCTGCTTGGTTGGTCTTCGGTCCGTGTATGGGTTTGTAACATGAAGGTGTCTCTCTAGACAGCAACAGTTCATTTTTTCCAATATCGGAACTATATCCAATTGTAGTAGGTTCATTTTTTCTTAATAATTCTTTTTTTATAAAGGGTAAGGTGAATGTGTGTTCAGTCTCGCTAGTAGTGGTTGAAGTGAATGGGTAGAAGATTAAATAATAAGTAACATGAGTTCATACAATTTAAAAAAAAAATAATTTTAATAATAAATTTTTTTTTTTAAATTAAAAAAAAAAATTTATTATTAAAATTATTTTTGGTGAATTATTTTTCATTAAAAAATATAAAAAATATTATTTACTCACAATTTCCTTTTTATATACATATATATATTTTTATGAATGTGGAAAAAATATGTTTTTTTAAGGTTAACTTCCGCAACTGGAGTTGTCAAAAGAAAAAAAATAAAGGAAGGAACAAAATTTCATGTGTTATTATTTGTATGTGCAAGGACAAATTGTAGTTATTTACTCGCGCTTTTTTTTCTTTTTTTTTTTACTTTGCTTTTTTTAAATTTTTTTTATCAGTCCCCTTTTTCTTTTTCTTTTTCTTTTCGTCGGTAATTTATATTTTCTCTCGTTTCTTCTTTCTTTTCTTCTTCTTGATGTCCATTTCATATACATCGGTGTCAATTTTTTTTTGTTGCTGTTTGTAGTGGGAGGCATTCTCTTCGATGTGGTGCGGCTTCCATGATGTGATATTTTGATAATAAAATCTGCGATGAACCTTTAAGTTTTTTTTTAGTTTTTTATATAAATCACGTCGGTAGACCACCAATTTATAGGGAATATGGTATGATGGGATGAAGAGAAATAAAAAAAACACAACTATTTCGAAGTCCAGACGGAGACTTTATTGATTAGACCGTTAAGTCTGGACGCTAGAGTTCAGACGCTCAGAACTTTTTATTTATTCATTTAATTTTGATTTAATTTTATTTTATTTAAATCGCCACAAGACCTCTAACCCATTTTATCATATATGTGCTAGAAGGCACTGGCTAGGGTCTTAGTTTCCTGGGTATGACGTGAAACTGCATCTAATGGAAAATATCCAGTTCTAGACCTCTGGAAAATGTGGAGTGCTCCTTCATCACCATTACTCACAGGTCCATTCTGACCGCGAGTGGTATCACCTGTTATGTTCACATCGGTGAGTTAAATAGAAAAAGGAATTTTTAAAATGTATTTACAAATTGAGTTATAAAATAATACCCATCAAAAATGAATAAAATAAAATGACTTCGGCATAAAATAACCCGGCAATGATTGACATGCCGTAAAATCCAAACAACGACAAACCTAATGGTATCAAAAAAGAAGCCAGTGAAGTAGAAACCGTTGTATACTGCAGCTAGAGTTTGATAAAAGATGACGAACAATTATATATATAAAATATAGTATTATATTTTTATTTGAACGTGTAGAAGAACGAGTCAGAGATGTTATGATTGTACAGACAGGCTGGCATTGATGGGAGACCAATTTTCGGTTGAAAATTCAGCCAAAATCGGTCTAGATCGAAATTTGCACTAGATATATAGAACATTGGACACCCAAGCAAAACCACGTTGTTACGCCTCTTCCGGTACAACACCTACGTAAATTCTCTTGGTCGCACCTCTCTTCCGGCACGATGCCACGCAAATTCGGAATGCCTATCTCACAAAGTCTTTCGATCCGGTCAGGCCACCAGTACGTCACACCCGTCAAGCCACCGAATCAATTGTTTGTTCATGTTAACCTCGGACTGATATCCACCTACCCACCAATAAATAAACATTGAAGAAGAAAATACTGAATTGGACAAAAGAGAGATGTGGGAGGTTGGCTGGGTGGTTGGATTTTACGGCATATAAACCCTTGTTGGGTTATTTCATGCCGAATACATTTTGTTTGTTCATTCTTAATATGTTGTATACCGTTTTTATTATTTCTACTTTTATTCTTCTTCTGATGTCTTTTCTATCTTACGTCTTCTTCTAGGTCTCTTCTAACATCTCTTCTTCGTCTGGACTTCTCTTGGGGACTTTGTGTCTGGTCTTTAACTTGGGATTTCTCTTTATCAGAAGCCCTGTTTCATTGGTAGTTTTTAGATAATAACCCAAGACTTCGATTTACTTAGATCACATTTTATTTCGAAATCCCCACCAGACTAACTGCGCAGATCGAGTCGGAGCGTGTATAAAACGACTCACCACCGTCGTGGTTTCTCGCCGACTGACTAAAATCTATTTCTAATCTAAACCGGAAGCGGGTCTTCTCCACCGATTCTCACGGTATCCACCGGAAAGGATTTGGATGAGGTCAAGCCTTGTCACTCATCCTTCAAGGCCGTGGGCTGCAACTTATAACAGCCATTTTGATTTCTACACTATTGCAAACAAATATTAGGTATCTAATTATTATGTAACAGTTAGGTAATCTTTTTTTTTACACTCAACTTTTTAAACACATTTTAATACGCATTTTTAATCTATTTAACCCATAGATGCGATCCTAACAGGTACTACCACTCTGGTTTATTGTAGACCTGGAGGTAATGGCGATAAAGATGTACTCCGTATTCCTCAGAATTCCAGAATTGACACAGCACCACTAGATACAGTTTAACGTCATAACCAGAATCTTATAGCACATATATGATAGAAATGGTTGAGGATTGCCATTGGGGTAATAGGGTTGGCACAATCATAAGAATTCTAGGGCTTCACGTGATCAGCTGATTGATCGAGGTGGGGGCTCTTCGACTGCCCGTCTAGCATAAGTAAGGGTCAAATTGGAGTGTTGTTCATCATAGATTGCCCAGCCATCAGGGCTCTCTCCTGGTAGCCATCCACGGTCAACAGGTTTCCCTAGTTGAGAGGGGGGATTTTACCCATTTGCAGAGGTGCAGTGGATGTATTCTATAGCCCCAGCCGAAAGAGCGGAAAAGTGCTGAAGAAGTTATGGTTAATAGTTGGAACCCTTGAAACAGTCCATAAAGGCGTAGAAAAAATTAAGTCGGGACAATTCAAATCATAGCTCAGTTAATATCTTTTAGAATAATTGGAAGGCCAAAGGAGATTTGATTTTACTTATACGTCAGTGAAAAACGACCAGTTAGTATAACATAATAACCAATAACGTCAAAGCTAAAAAAGATGATAATAAACAGAAGAATAGCAACTGAATGTTAAGTAATAACAAAGATGAAAGAGTTGATCAAATAGACAAATGCAGTAAACTGGGACAAAACTAGATTACTAAACACGACTGGTTGAGAAAGGGGATCCACTGTAAATTGTAGAATAGATTATATTTGTCCATACTGAAAATAATGTGTGATTAAGCAATAGTCTGAATAAGAAAGAAAGAGTATGAGAAATAAAATAGTTTAAATGATGGTAGGCAAATGGGGAAAGAAAAGATGAGATATAGCAGGGAGAAAAGAGAAAGAAAGTAAGGGAGTGAAAAATGAGAACCAATAAGAGAATGATGACTTAGAATATCAGAGAGAGAGAGAGAGAGAGAGAGAGAGAGAGAGAGAGAGAGAGAGAGAGAGAGAGAGAGAGAGAGAGAGAGAGAGAGAAGATAAGATCTTGCTATCTGCCCTGGAATATGTGACCCATAGACATCTCTGAGATTTTGAGATATAAATGAGTTTCCCAATCCCGGTCAGAAGTCAAGACGTATTGTAAATTAACATAAAAGAAAATAAGTTGTAATCTAGTGGATTTTGTTGTCATAGCGGAACACAGAGAGAAAATGAAATAACACGAAAAGATAAACAAATACTTGGATCTTGTCAGAGCTGAAAAAGCTGAGGAACATGAGGGTGACGGCAATAGCAATCGTAGTTGGTGCATAAAAGCTTGGAAAGGAGACTGGATGGATTGGGATGAGAGGAGGAACGAAGACCAACCAAGCACTGGAAAAATCGGCTATAATACTTAGAAGAGTCCTGGAAACCTGTGGAGACTTGCTGTCACTCACACTTCTGTGGAAAAACTCGCTGCAAGGAGTAAAAATTAAAAATTAACAGTAACCAGGGAATTTCCGCCTATTTCATTCCTTCATTCTCTTTCGTCTCTTTCACAGTCTACTTTCCCTTTCTTATTTTCTTCATTTCTTTCTTCCTCCTTTCGTTCCTTTTATTTTATTCCTGTGTTTGATGTGGGTATTAACCCTTCATCATCAGCAGCAGTCAAAAGGTCGCAAGTATGAGACACCCAGCGAGAATCGAACACGCTATTCACTAGTAATGGAACTGCGAGATCTGTTAGAATACGAAAAAAGACGAGGAGACCAGAAGAGACGTGCTGTCAATCCGTCTCCGATGAAAGACCACCAGCTTACACTGCTGTGAAAAATCGCAACCAGTAATATGATGATGATAATAATGAAATATATTTTTTGTTGATTTTTAATCATTTTTTTTTAGGAAACCT
>CM042147.1:38808623-38838623 GCA_023376005.1 Doryteuthis pealeii | reverse complement strand
GAGTTATTATTTTTGTCCACTTTTCCTTACTGTCGTATTTACTCCAACCCTGCTATCTTCATATATATATATATATTATATATATGGTGTGTGTGTGTGTGTGTGTGTGTGTGTGTGTGTGTGTGTGTGTGTGTGTGAATATTAGGTAGTAATATCTCATCGACAGAGAGCAATATCAATACACAAATAGGAAAGGCATGGTTGTCGACAAACAAATTATCAGCCATATGGAAATCCAATCTCGCTGACAAGCTAAAGCGACAATTCTTCCAGGCCGTGGTTATATCATTATTGTTTTATGGCTGCACCACCTGGACGCTAACGAAGCGCATTGAAAATAAGATATATGGAACCTGCACAAGAATGCTGCGTGCAGTCTTAAACAAATCGTGGAAACAGCACCCCCACAAGGAGGCAGCTGCATGGCCAGTTGCCCCCCATCTCACAAACCATGCGAGTAAGACGGACTAGGCAAGCGGGACACTGCTGAAGAAGCAAGGACGAGCTCATAAGCGACATACTCCTGTGGAAGCCACAGATGTGCGTGCTAGTGTGGGTTGCCCAGCCAGGACCTATATTTACCAACAATGTGAGGATGCTGGATGCTGCGCAGAGGAGCTCCGGGGGGGAATGAATGATAGGGAGGGTTGGCGTGAGATTGTCATGGATATCCGTGCTACTTGCGCGACATGATATATATATATATATATATGTATATATTATATATATATATATATATATATATAGGTTGTTCTTTATTAGTATTGGAGATTTTGAAAATAAAGTGCTCGATTACGTGTGTACGAGCTGTATTTGTTATTATACATTTAAGGAGCCATTGTTACCATTGGTTTCCAGGCAGCATGTTAGCTACACTTCATCAAGAAAACACGCCTGTTTAAGAAATACAGTGAATGTCTCTTTATTTATATATGCACGTTTTTTCTGTTTGTAGTCTGTGGGATTTTCTTAATATCCCTTGCTTTTTTTGTTAAAGTCGTGCATGAATTTTGACGTTATTGTTTTAGTACGTATTCCTCCTATCAAGTCGGTCCCTGTCTTCTTGCGATTCCTTTGATCTGCTTATCTAGATGTAGGTCAAGAGTTCATCGGCTCCCGGGGTTATCCCTTGCTGTTTTTGCGTGTGTTTTTTTAAGTTTTTTTTTTCTGGGTGGATTTTCTGTCGCTTTTATGTGTGTGTTTGTGGGATTTTTGTTATTATTTTTCTGTTAGGTGATATTCTCCTAATTATGGTGGTTGTCTCAAAGAAAAGCAGACTTCCAAGCAAGCCTCAAGACCAAATTAGTCTTTCAGCCCTGACTAAGGTGCATGACCTGTCTCATGACGCACCACAACTGAAAAACACGAAAAACAATTATTTCCGTTTGAATATCGATGAGCGAGAAATTATCAGTTATCAATCACCAGCCTAATGTTTTCGCCAGCATAACACACACAGTCATTCACACACGTATATATATATAATATATATAATATATATATATATATATATATATATATATATATATATATATATGTAAGAATGGAAAGGGAATTGAATCCGACAATATGAGGAAAAAATGAGTAAAGAAAAGAAATGTAGATGGATAAAAATGAATTTTATCGATATCACTTTAAATCGATATCACTTACACATGTGTTTCGGTCCGTTTATCAAAATGTATACGGATTTACGCTATTATTATTATTAGAATAATCAGATGATGTTGAAATGATGATAATAATAATAATAATAATAATAGGAAAAATGTAAAAATATTCCGTACACAGACAGATTTTTAGAGACAAAAATCCGTTGGAGACATATATATATATATATATATATATATATATATATATATGTACACACAAATGAAGTAAACTTTATAGTTAAATGCGTTACTGTCTTTGCTACACTTACATTCACAACACCACACACGTACACACATACATACACGTATATATATATATATATATATATATATATATATATATATATATATATTCATGTGTGTGTGTGTGTGTCAATGAATTAATACTATATAGTTAAAAATGTCACTGTGATTTTTGCTTTTATAAATTTTTTTTCAGAGGACTTACATAAATATCAAGTCTCAGACGGATGTTCGAAAATTTCCAATGACACTAAAAGAAATTAACGCCGAGCATCTAAATTTATCATATCATTACTTTAACTTTAATGCATAAATCCAGTGCTAAGTCGTTATTTCTTTTTACAGACTTTATATCTGTTCTATTCAAAGTGACAAACAGAATAATAACGTGTATACGTGAAACAACGAGAAAAAGAAGCTTCTTGAAGCACTTAAGACATTCAAATGCCAGCTGTTCCATTTCTTTTTTTAAAAATTGTTATCCATTTCTCTACATTCAACGTTTACATTAATCATTGTATACAATTAGGAAAGTAGATGTCATAGATGTGAAATTATCTAAAATATAAGTATTGCATATTGTTTATTATCGAATAGATGTGAAGTATTATGGGAATAAAGCTATACGCAGTTTATCTTTCTTTCTATTTATCTTGCTTGCTAGGTACCTATCAATCTCAGTGTCAAGGCCTATCTATCTATTTATCTATCTTAGTTTTCATGTCTGTCCATCTATCTGTTTCAATGTTCTTATCTGTCCATATATCAATCCATATATCTCAGTATTCACCCTCTCTCTCTTTCTCTCTCTCATTCTCTCATTCTCTCTCTCTCTCTCTCTCTCTCTCTCTCTCTCTCTCTCTCTCTCTCTCCTATTGTTCATATTTATCTTTCTAAGTATTCATATATCTCTCAGTGTCAATATCTATCTATCAATGTATCTATCTCAATATTCTTATCTGTCTATCTATCTCAATATTCTTATCTATCCATCTATATATCTATCTATCTTAATATTCTTATCTATCTGTCACTTGTGGCTTTAGAACACACCGATTGCGCCTCTGCACATTGGATAGACTCCTACCCGATGGGACCATCTGTTGGCCATGGGTGGCGCTGCATGGTCCTTAGGGACGGAATAGCGTTTGAGGAGCAGTCCATGTCATGCTACTCTCCACGTCGACCCTTATATGAGCTACACGGGATGTTGAAGAGTTTCCCTCCGATCAATCAGTTGGTCATGTCAGGTCTACCGCCTATATGGTTGTTCCGACTCTGTTGTTCTATGGTAAACTTTCAACCTTTCTATTATATATGTGCTAAAGCCTAAGGTTTAGGGTATGTGTTGCGTATGAGGCTTAGCCGTATTTGGTAGTGAAGTTCCCATTCTGAAACTCTAGGACGTATGGAGTACCTCTTAATTGCAAATAACTCCAAGGTCTATTCTGAAATGGTAGAACATGTTAGTATCTTATCTATGGGTCAAATTGATAAAAGATGTTTTTTTATAATGAGTTTTGAAACACTGAATACCCAACAACAATCAATAAAACAAAGACGTCTTTGGCATAAAATTTCCCAATTGTTGATATGCCGTAAAATGTAACCAACCAACCAAGTATTCTATCAATCTATCAATATAGTTCCGTATCTATTTCTCCCTTCGCTAGTTCAAGTATTCTTTTATATATAAAACTAAAAATGTCAATCTCATTAGACGAATGGATGTGCCATGTTACTGATTGATTTTAGTCACTTCTTTGTTGGTATCAACCCTTTTAAAAACTTAAAAATAAAAAATAAAATTTTTTCAAATATCTTTTCTCTAGACGATGACCTCAGGTCAACATTTAATGGAATCACTTAAGAATATAAAAAATAATTAATTACGATGTATATTATTCCTGTTTGTTTTATAACTGATGATGATGATGAAAATATCAGTAAATTATGTTCATAACTTTGAATCTAAACTTATCTACTTACCTCTATATTAAGTGGTCAAACAATGTGTGTGAAATGGCGAAGGCGACAATTTTTGGGAGATTATGTGATTAATTAAAGTCATACCTAATTTGTTAATTAATTAATTATAATTAAATGAATTAGGCGTGCATATCGGTTTAAATGTAAAGCGTAAACCAATCGAGAAAAAGTCGATTTCTGTATGTACATTTCAGCCTATTAGGCCTCATCAGCAGAGCTATAGACAGGGCAGTGCTTTGTGCGTGATTTTAACCCTACCTGTCAGGCTGACAGGTGGACATTCTAACCACTACACTAGCTGGCTTCCCCAGAATTTCTCGTTTATTTTAAACTGATGTGTCTATCGCACTTTTTGGGTGACTTTATGCACGACAGTATAAAGTGGTCAAACAATGTGTTTGAAATGGCGAAGGAGGGCGTCCCATCGTGGTGTATTGGTTAGTATTACTACTGAATAGCAAGTACAATAGAGAGTTCGATCCTCAGTGGATGTCCCATATTTGTGACCATGCGTCATATCCCTGTTGAGAGGATGGGGTAAATATCTACCTCAGTCTGTTCGTATTAAACAACCATCCAAGTCAGTCGTACATGCACAGTTACGCCTACTTAAAAAGAGAAACATGTAATCAGCCTCTTTAATATACTTGCCAATTTCTCTTCTGTTTTCGTATAATTGAAACCTTTTATAGTTTAATGTATAAGTATAAATGAAAAATACGTAATTCGAACAAAAATTCCAAAAATTAGCTAACCAACATTTAAAGTTCATTGAGTCCATTTGAAATTATTGCGAAGAGAAAGAGAAAACTTTTAAAAGATTATAAAATAATCATAAATTAACAATAAACAGAAACGAACCAAAATTCACTGAAATATGAAATGACAGAATGAATAATTCTAAAGATAAAATCGATATCATTTCCTTTTACGTTCCTAAAAGAACAAAACGTGAAATAACACAAAACATTGGATAATTAAAATAATAGTTAAGAATTATTTGTATTTTATTTGTTTATGTTTTTATCTAAATTCCCATGAGACTAACAGCCTGACCTCAACATCTCTGATCTTATACGCGGTTTAGATTATTTTCCTCTTTGTTGCTAATCACAAAGGAATTGATGTTTTTTTTTATTGCGTCAAACAATAAAACGAGTCCTTTTAAGATTATAATTTTCCCTTTGTTTAATTAACAAAAAAAGCCAAATGTTTTTTGTTTCGTTGCCTACATTTTACGGGATATACATTCGTATAATCTAAAACAATGCGATTTAGAGAAGTGACAATTTGGTTTTCAATTAACTGCTTCTGTATAAGTCAGTAAAAATTTCGCCTTCAAATTATTATCTGTCTATCTGAATAGACTTGTCTATCTATCCATCTATCTCAATAGTCTTCTCTCTCTCTCTCTATGTATATGTATATATATATATATATATATATATATATTTGCTTGAAGGCAACTACAATGCGAATATCGCATAAATTCGTTAATTATAGAAGATAATAATAATAACAAGTGAATCCCGCAAAGAATCACTCGGTGTGTAGAATATCGTACAGACTGTTTCAACTTTATTAAGTCTCATCAGCGATATATACTAACGACTCCCCTCCGACAGGAATCGAAACCGTGACCTCTAGCAGGATAGTTAAACACTATACTGTTTCAGCCATGATACAGCACCGAGAAACTCATGCGAAATTAACCTTGTCATTGATACTGAGGGGACTACTGCCATATGAGGCAAGTGAGTCGCTGAGTGGATAATAACAGACACATCCGGGGCCTTATGCTCCTCGGCGAAGGAAATAAGATTTTTTGGATGTTTGTTTATTTTTTAGAAGCATTGTCGATATTTATTTTATATATATATATATATATATATATATATATATATATATATATATATTATATATATATAAAATAAAAGATTGTGATCGATATGAACACACTGCGATAGATAAATAGATAGATAGGATAATACCATCATCCTGTTGCGTTGGCTGCATGGATTTCAATGATTCTCTGTCTCTCCACCCGTCCCTATCGGTCATTGTAGCATCCACTCGGCCTATTTGGGGAATCGTTTCCTTTTTCGGATAATTGTAGAATTCTTTCATCCCACCTCTAGTATTTTTCAACGTTTTTAGTCAATTAACTCTATGACTTTTACGTTTTCTTTTGACAGTGATCCGGTCGAAAGGGCCTTAATGTTTCTTTTTTCTTTTTTCTTCCTTTCATTATAAACTGGATCAGTTATAAAAATAATCATTGCTATTTGTTGTACCAAAAATCTGTTCCAACACACACACACACACACACACACACACACACATATATATATATATATATATATAATACAGGTGCTATATATATATATGTAAGTAAACACAGCTCAATATCATTGATAGACCATTTATATTTAAGTTAAGTTAGCGTTGACAGGGTGTCAAAGGTGCCTGATTACTGACAGTTTCTCGCCTATGCAGTCTTCAGACCAGGACTCAGTCTGAATATATATATATGTATAAGATTTTTGGATGTTTGTTTTTTAGAAGCATTGTTGATAAAGTATATATTATATTTTTGCTTGAAGGCAATTACAATGCATGTATCGCATAAAATTCGGTACTTTTTTTTAATAGAAAATGAACTTGACAAGTGTAATCCCGGCAAAGGATCGCCCGGTGTGTAGAACATCGTACAGACTGTTTCGACTTTATTAAGTCTCAATGAGACTTAAGTCTCGATGAGATTTAATAAAGTCGAAACAGTCTGTACGATGTTCTACACACCGGGTGATTCTTTGCCGGGATTACACTTGTCACGTTCATTTTCTATAAAAAAAGTATCGAATTTTATGCTATACATGCATTGTAATTGCCTTCAAGCAAAAATATATATATATATATATATAATATATATATATATATATATATGCATATTTGGAAAAGTTGGAAGCGCGTGGTGTAATGGTTAGAGTCATAGGAAATGGACTCTTCGACCCGAGATTAAATCCTAGATGAAGCTGTTTGCATTTCACTAATACGCTTGTGAATGGTATGCGTCTAACTTCTATGACGGACTGGGCTCTTTAACTTCGCGAGGTAACCACTCAAGGAGAAAGAAAAATGTGAATTCAAACCTGTTAAACTTCGCTTAATAAATAGACCTTGTGTTACATCCTGCTCGTGCGGAGTGGGTGGTGTATATATATATATATATATATATATATATATATATATATATATATATATATAATTAATAATTAAATTTAAAATACCATTTCTGAATAACAATTTATTATATATATATATATATATATATATATATATATATATATATATATATATATTAGAATTCTAGTTCCTCGTCGCTTTTTATTTTTTGGTGCCAAAATAAAAAGAACAAAAGATGAAATGTATGAAAAAAATTTCTTCTATGTAAAAGTGCAATATGCATTCGTTTTTTTTTATCGATCACGTGCAAAAACATGAAGGCAATTATTGATCGATCATTAGGAGAAGTTCTTAATTATTTGACATTTGACATGAAAACACAATAATATCTTCCCTACTCAACAACAAATAAACTAAAACAGATCGAACGATGATCGATATCCTGTGATCTCCCAGACGTATGATACCAAATCATTGTTGATCAACATCTCATTGTTCATCCTCCTCCTCTTACCCATCATCGTCATTGGGTCATGATAATAGTCAACATTCCTTCAATTTTCTCTCACGACCCATCCCTATCGATCTTGGTAAATCCTTTAGACGGCATCAAGTCTCCGTACAGAGCTGATGTATGTATGTATGTTTTTGTTGGTTGGCTAAGACTGGTATGCCCATGTGTTGAAGTCCATTAAAGAAAAAAATATTTTTTTCTAATTCTGTTAAGTGAGTAAAGGGGAAAATAATTTAAGTAAAATTCGAAACAAACGGGATCTGTGGATATAACACAGTATGATAATTTAATTATCACGACGTTGATATGTTTACTTAAGAGCAACTGAAAATAGTTTAGTACGTAAAAAGTATAATAATCTTGATTTTCTCTCTCTCTCTCTCTCTCCTCTCTCTCTCTCTCTCACACTTTTTCTTTCTTTCCTTTTTTTCATTATATTCGAGTGTAACAGGTTAGAGTTATCGCTTCAACGCGCCCACCTACTCTCTTTATTTTTCCGCTACCCTCTTTCTTTTTTTCTTTCTTATTATATTTTTTCTGTATAGCTTGTTCTTTTTCTTCCCTTTCTTTCTTTATAATAAATTCAGAATTGTCTATTATTTAGATAATGTGACGAAACTCATAAGAGATATGAATTCAGCAGATTAGCAACACCAAATAATCAGGATTTCCATTTTTGCATTTAATCGTGTGTCATTTGGACGGTCTCTTTTTTTAAACAGAAGGTGTTGCAAGATGATAATAGTCGTACAATTAAGTAACCCGAGAATTATTATATAAGATTGAAGACGTTGTAAACTCTTTTACTCAGCTTAATTTGATATGACTAACTTAGAGAGCGGTGTTTAAAATACGCTGACTGCTTCCTCTGCAAAGGATTAAACCCCCCCCCCAATAAAAATAGGGGTATACTGGATATGACAATAAATTACATTGAGGTGAGGATCAAGTTTTGAAGATCTAGGGAGTATGGGGTCATGCCTTCATTACTATTAATTTCAACTCCACTCTGCCCCTGAGTGTTGGTATTTGTGAGAGTCCCATATATGTGCCAAATAAGTTTGAAAATTATTTCTTATTAGATAGCAATACTTGATATCACTGTGTAAAAATTATTTGTAATAAGAATAGATACTTGAAGCTATAATTTATTAATCAGGGTTATTATTATTATTAGTAACTTCAAGTCATATAATTGCTTGCAAATTTATGGTGCTAGATACTTTAAACCATTACATCTTATACAAATTATTTGTATCAGGAATAAGTAATTTAAGCTATAATTGTTTACTTTGGATTATTATTATTAGATACTTAAACCATTAAACCCTTGTAAATTATTAGGGTTATATAGAAAATATTTAAACCATTTACCCGTCTGCAAACAGATAATCATTATTGAATAGGAATTATCACTTTAAAACCTACAATTGTCGATTGACTAATTGATTGATTAAAGGCATTCAACCATCTGGGGTTATTATCTGCCTAAGTTAGGGAAGTGCATTCATTACGCATTTATATTTACATTTCTAGTGTAGAATTTAAAAAGTGATTTTTTCATACAGACATATAATAAATATCCTATATAATACAAATAATAAAACATTTATTTGATCCGTAAGTGGGACCATAACTCGTTCTACAAAGTCCTGGTTAAAGTAGATGGCTTTAGTGGCAATGAAGGCATAATCCCTACTCTCATGATCTCTCGAACTGGGGCCTAACCATCAGGTGTAGTTTAATGTCACGCAGGACACTCCATTTATGGGATCCTACTCTTTGCAGAGGATACAGTTAGAATATTCTAAGACCTGACGACAGGACACAGGCACACACACACACACACACACACACACATATATATATATATATATATATTATATATATATATATATATATGCGAGTTTATGTGTGTGTGTGTGTGTGTGTGTGTGTGTACCAACCCCTCAGCGTAAGCAAGCTGCGACACAAGGTTAATTTCTTAAGCGAAGTTTAACAGGTTTGAATTCAGAGTTTTCCTTCTACTATACGGTTACTTAGCCAAGGTTAAAAAGTCAAGTATTTCCTACTATTTACACATAGCTGGAGGGTGAGTAGTTGAATGCATACCACTGGCAAGGGTATTAGAGCAATGTGAAATGCAAACGGCCGCGTCCTAGACGTGAACTCGGGGCGACAAGTCCATATAATTGTGTTTAAATTATGCCGTTAAACAAATAAACCGAACCAATCCAAACAAATGAGACAAATATGAAATAACCCATAAGGAGTTGATGTGCCGTTAAACAAATAAAACCAACCCTACCAAAACAAACAAATGAATAACATTTCAGCATGAAATAACCCACAAGGGGTTCATATGCCGTTAAACAAATAACCCAAACCAAACCATCCAAGTTCGTTCTTTTTTATTTTCCCTTTTTGTTATGCTTTCTCTATATCTGTAATTATTCATCGGTTACAGTTTCGTCAAGTCAGAGTGACATGCAACTTCCTTTGACCTCGACCGAAAAAGCATTTCAGTGTGTAATCTTCCTAATGTAACAGCAACTGCGGCACGTTGGATAGCGGATATATCAAACACTTGAACATCCTCGGAAGCGTACTTGACAGGTGTCAGGTCAAAGGTCGTGAATGATGAAGCAAAAAAAAATCTGGGAAGAATAGAACTCAAATTGGCGCACATTCATTGGCAAGAGGCAGTCGCCTGGTATTTTTGGAGATACGAATTGAAATCTGGATTTCGAAAAGTAAAGTTTTATAGTTAGGACTCAAGTCAAATTATTCTTCGTCGTTCGGGATGGGCAATACTTCATCAAATCAATGTCTTCTTACCGCCATTGACAGGGCAAAGCTATGCCACGCCCTTCATTTTGGGATTACCGACCCTTGAGAGAATGAAAATAAACGTGTTTTTTTTTGTTTGTTTTTTCTCCATAGTGATCAAGTGACAATATTGTGACGTGACGGCACCAATTAGTCACACTTATCTTGTATAGGCCTTTTCTATGGTGATGATATCATCTATGGATATGGTTGGGTCGTCTAATGTCTATCTGGATATGTTCTCTTCTATTCTGCTATTTCTGTATCTTGGATCTGGGCTGTTGAGCAGCTGGCTTTTCTGTGTTCTTTGGTCTGGAATTACTTGCGTCAGCTTGGGTATTTTCTTTTGTGTCCATTTACTGTTTTTAATAACGAACACAATACCTGATGTTGGTTTTTCTTAGAGTACTTTATTTAATCAACCCAAGTTAAACATTGAGAAATGGCCTCTAAGGACAGACTGCCATCCTGCGTATGTCCCCTTTAAAAACCTAGCCAACTCTCTCTCTCTCTCTCTCTGGTCCAATTCTGTCAAATCAGAATAAAAGGTAAGTTACACGTCTCACTTACACGTCAAACTAATTCTGTTTTATTTTTCTATTTTTACAATTTTCAATTTCCACACATGCGTCACACGTCAACTACCGCTGACTTCAAACAACAATTTTATTATCTTACAAAATTTTAAATGACTCGAAAGTTTAGAAGTGTATTATCCCACTGCCGGGGATGCCGACAAGGGCAACAATCATGGTAAAGTGACCAGTTGTTTTAAAAAATCAAATAAATAAAATAAAAAACACTCATTTTATGAATAAAAATATACGGTCTATTTAATATTTTCAGCGGAGTTTTTTTATGATATGATTTTAAAGTCTTCAACTGTTAACCATCTCTGCCAACCCAGTACTGAAAAGCAAGTTCTATCCTCGCTGGATGACCCATACTTACTAACGATTATCATTATTATTAGGGGGCGTATTTGCTAGTGTATTGGACTGTGACATCTTAGTAATCGGGTTCGAACTCCAGTCGCCATATTATGTTCAGGTTTAGACTAATACCCTTGGGAAATGTAGGAACCCCTTACCTGCCACGGTAGGTGTTTAATAACACCACTACTGTTATTATGTATGGATGGCCTTGTCAGTAAACAATCCAGGGAGTTTTAGATGTAATTGAACAATGAAATTATTACTATTAGTTACTTGAAACCATACAATTAATTGCACATTTAATTATTTGTATCATATATGAATAACTGATAACAGAGAACCCTTAAGAAATTGAAAAAAAAATGTAAATGTTTAATGAACAAACTCAACAAATGCATCCGGGAGCTTCGGCCACTGGACCGGTAAGTGATTGTAAAATAATCACGTGGCTCCAGGGTATCGTCCTCCCCAGTCATTGCCTTTTCTCTAAAAGGGACAGGGTCGGGTTATTGCCAAAAGGGGAATGCCGGAGGAATCAGGCACTTTTGGCACTGGCCACCACGTGAGCTATTCTTTTTGCGTGGTTCCTCTTGTTAAAAGATCTTGTGTTAATCCGGCCCGGTGCGAGGTGAGAAAATTAAATGTGAATGCACATGTATGCGGCATAATATATCTATTTACCAACCCCTCCGCACGAACAGGATGTGACACAAGGTCAATTACTTAAGCGGAGTTCAACAGGTTTGAATTTAGAGTTTTCCTTCTCTAGACTGGTTACTTAGCCATGGTTAAAGAACCCAGCCTGCCCTGCTATTTACCCATAGCTGGAGGGAGAGTAGGATTCATACCTTTCCAAAGGGTATTAGCACCAAGTGAAATGCAATTACCACGTCCAGGATTGAACTCCACGTCCATTTCCATGACTTTAACCATTACACCACGCGCTTCCTACATTATTACGCGGCATAATATAACCCGAGACGGGTTTACATAACATTAAGATAAACCAATCAATCACATTACGCAATCGCTTCAGTCTTTTCTGGTATGTGTCATACCGAAATGGAAACTATGAAAAAATGAAGCTAAATCTAGCTCCAAATAAGATTCTCTCTTTAATTTGAGTATTAAGCCTTGTTTTTATTTATGGAACCTTTTAAAATTGCCTCGCGGGGTTTAATTAGATGAATGGGAGGCATTCTTATAAAATGAAATAAAAATAAAAATTAGATAAAAATAAAGCACGTTTTTAAAATTGACTTTGTAAATGAGGGCAAAATTGTTAATGTTTCATTCGGCTTTTATTCTTAAATCGAGCACAAATCAAACGACAAACAACAGCAGCAGCAGAAGCATCAAGTAAAAAGATATTCGATAAAGATCGAATTTGCTGACGGTTACCAATTGTTTTCCAACGTCAAGAAAACTGGGAGAGACGGAACTGCTGCCAGAAGATAATGGAACTCGGGGGGTAAAAAAAAAGAAAACTTTGCCACCAGAAGATTTACTTTTTTTTTTTTTTTTACTCTTTTCTTTTCTTTTTTTTTTTTTTTGTTATTTCTATTGATCTTTTTACCCGCCTTTTTCATTTCTCTGTTTCGATGCTTTCGTATTGGGCCAGTATAATCAGTGGTGCTATCATTGCATGATGCATTGTTTATTCGGCCCACATGAAGTTTTATAACAAAACAATAACAAAAAAAAAAATAAATAAATAAATAAAATAAAAACAGAACAAAAATACCGGAAATAAAAGAAGAATGGAAGATGGAAAGAACAGCATGTGGCATTGCGAAACAACGGATTAAAACAAAAGAAAAAAAAAGAACCCATCCAAGCTGGAAAAGAACAGCAAAATGCCAGAAACAGGAAACTATTTTTGAGAACATTACTACGTTACGTTAGTTTGTTTGCTTAATATTGTGTCGATGAGTGTCTCAACTTTTCTGCATGTGCGTGCATGTGGGTGAGTGTGTATGTATATGTGTGTGTCGTGTGTGTGAGTGTGTGTATTGTACGTGTTATATAGGATGTATGCTAATTTCAGTATGTGTGTGCTATAGTTATTTACTAAGCGTAACTTAGATGCAACTGAAGGACAGAAGTGTTAGGAAGACCTAACAAAAATAGAGTTGCTCCCCTTTGATCAGTAGGGGACTGATTGGGAAACCCGGAAATGGGGTTTCTGACATATTAATTTTGGATTGGGTTTGGTTGTAAGTGGACGCACGTGCGTCATCACGGTTGAACTAGTTAGGTCATTTTTAGGGTAGAAGCATTCTTTGCCCCGTGTTAAATAAGAACCTTGTTAATTTTCGAACAACCTAGTCTTGCATCATCACAAAAACATAACAAAAATCATGGAGCACCCAGTGAGAAACAAACTCACTAATGATGGTTTGCTAATCTACTTTGCTAACCATTACACTACTTGAGGTGTATAGCGTGTGTATGCGCTGGTTACCATACAGTAAGTGCGAGCTTTTAGCTCTGTGGATTATCTGGTTGTGTTTTTTGTCTGTGCATACATGTGGGTGACGTGTCTGTATGTATGTGTGCGTGCGTGTGTATGTGTGTGGGTGAGCATTTCTACATGTATGTGTGTATGTATGCGTGTGGGTAAGCGTGTCTGTGTGAATGTATGCGTTAGGGGTGGGAGAGGGTCTGTATATGTGTGTGTTGTGCGTATGTTGTATGTTAATTTTAGTATGTGTGTATAACGTGTATATACTGTCCCAATTCTTCTGTGTGTGTTCGTGTGTTGGTGAGCGTGTCTGTATATGTGTGCATATTTTTCGTGCTGCGTATGTTTATTTTGGTGTACGTGTGTGTATAGCATGTATATGCGCTGGTAGACGATGCAGCAAGTGAGTCAATTTGGCTCTGTGGCTGATGCAGTTGTGTTTACATGTTTTTGCCAAGTGTGTCTGTGTATGGATATCGTGATGGTGTGGTTATCAAAAAGTCTTGCTGATCCATTCCTACTGTAATAGCGGTCTTGACCCTCCCTGGATGCCCCATAAGAGCAACTGTTTATCACAGCCAACTCGTGGCGAACGGCATGATTAACTACCAACTTTTATGTATCTGTGAGTAGGTATTTGCCTCATACCCCACTAGTATGGGCTGGGCACAATGCCTCGTTTTAACGTGGGCCCGCCCACAAGCCGAAGCTCATGGGTGGGAAAGAACAAATGAATTATGTATCTGTGAAGATATATATATATATATATATTATATATATATATATATATATATATATATATATATATATTTATTCATTTGATTATGACTGTCTGCATATGCTTAATGGCTGCGTGTTTCTATGCATGTTTTAGTGCATGCGCAGAGGGTGTATGCATACGTAATGTATAAGGCAAGTGAGCATCTGTGTATACTTTTAGGTATTTGAAGGCCTGTATGTGAGTATACTTCTGTATGTGTGCTTATCTGCATACTTAGTGCTTGTGCCGTGATTGTATACGTACGCATTGTGAGTGAGTTTTTACACGCGCGCGTGTGCGTGCGTGTGTGTGGTTTTGTAGTGTGCGTGCGTGTTTAGATGTTTACACCGTGTATTTAGTTAAGTGAGTATATCTGTATAGTTGAACGTTTGTATGTCATAATTTTTCATCCGGTATGTTTCGTTCTATACGGATGTAGTTTATATATCTATGCATTTGTGTGTGTGTGTGTGTGTGTGTGTGTGTTGCGTTAGTGTTGAAAGACTGTCCTTTATTGTTTGCCGGTTTCCTTATGTGTGTGTGTACATGTGTGCTCGTATGTGTGTATCTATGTGTGCTTGTGTGTGCGCTGGAGTATTTTATGCCTTTCTTCCAGTGCGTTTATTTATTGCTATATTTCTCTGGTACGCTCTGTCGTGTACGAAACATTTGCGTTAATATGGTGAGTGTTGAATGACTGTGCAGCATTATTTGGTTTTTGCTGCCGTCTTCGTGTGTATGTGTTTGCGTACGCTTGCATTTATCTGTGTGTGTATGTTTGAAATGTGTTAGTGACACGTTAATCGAACATGTGAATAAATCCGTCCAGAGTAAAATGTGACTAAATTCCATTTTAATCTGTTTAAATTTTGGATTAATTGATTTTTTTGTTTTGTTTTTCAAAAAGAAACATTTTAACCATTTTTCTGTTTTATACCAGTTGCCCTGATTCACTGAAACGTGCAAGACTTAAAACGCCCCACATTATTGAACTTTGTCGAGTTTGGCTCTATAAGAGAAAACAAAAGGCAACCAAGCAGGTTTTTTTTATTAGTTCCAACAACCAAACAAAAATGAATGTGAAAATTCAAATTTAGACACAAGTAAACTATTCCCAATCAATGGGTGTTTCACAAACTGTCTAAATCAATTTTCTGATACCGACAGGTGGACACACGCGCACGTTTTCCCTCCATGTGGGGAGGTATGTTTTACACGATATATCAAATCGTTATTCATATACCAAAAAACAAAAACAAAAAAACAAACCACAAAGTAAGTATGTTGTTATTAATTCACTAAATTTAAAAAAATAACTAAATCAACAAAATGTTATTCCTATGTATTTAACAACCCCCTCCGCATAAGCAGGATCTGACGCAAGGTCAATTTTTAAGGGAGTTTAACAGGTTTGAATTCAGAGTTTTCCCTCTCCTAGACTAGGTGCCATACGAAGGTAAAGCAGCCCAGTCTGCCCTACTATTTTACCCATAGTTGGAGGGAGAATATTTCGATTTATACCTTTAATAAAGGATTAGCACTATGTAAAATGCAACCAGCCTCGTTCATGATTTGAACTTTTTTTTTTCGTGTCAGTTCCTTCCCTCATCAACCTCTTGTGGTTTATTCAAAGACGAAATTGATACTGATAACTTACACTCGGTTATAGTGTTTCAAGTATTCTTACCGTTTACTAATAGTGCTTAGACATGTTAACCATGTGAGGTTCCCCAAATACTGTAACATAAGCCAATGAATATAATAACTTTTTGAACAAAGAAATGTTGTTAAAAGTTTGCCTCGTTGAATTCTTGAGTCATTGTCCTTTATGTACAAATCATATACGAAGTCTTACAATACAATGTATTAATATTTGATGATGCTGGTATTTGTTTTCTATAAAAACTTTGGATTAATGTACAAACATAATATTTCTTGTCAAAATCAACACCTAGTCACAAACTCTTATGAGGTCAGGCCTTCTTTTAGAAAGCACATTTCTCTTAATTAAAAGACAGCTGACTGGATTCCTGCTAAGAAATTAAATATTCAAATTGTGTCCCTACCAAGAACCAAACAAAGTTCAAATTACTATACTCACTAATGTATTATGGTAGTCAGGATTATACACTTATGGTTTCAAGAGTCAGGATAATGTGTTAGATGATTAAATAGTCACGATAATCCATTAAGGATTTGAATAGCCAGTTTTAAGTTTTTAAATATTCGGAATAATCTGTTTAAATTATCTAGATAGCCCATAATGAATTTAAATATTTGGGATAATCCACTAAAGTTCTGAAGGGTTTGGATAACCCAGTAAAGGTTTATATCGTCGGGATAAACAATAATGAATTTATAAAAATAATCGATAAATAATTTAATTATTCGGTATAATCCATAAAAGATTTCTAGACTGAAAAAAAAATAGAGGGAAAAAATAAATATTCGACTTGTTGAAGGGGGGCAACAATGTTCTCGCCGTCAAAAAATCTTTAGCAGCTAAAAATCTGTGGTCGTTGTCGTCGTAACATCTTTAGCAACTCAAAAATCTTCAGCAGCTGAAAAATCCGTCGTCGTAAAATCTTCTGCAACTCAAAATCGCAACTCGACTCCTGCCGTCACCCCATTTCTACTTATACTAGTTTCTCCTCAACATCCGGGTGTCTGTGCCCCACGCACGAGATTGTCGAGCCAATCCCGGCCGCCGAAATCCTCATAGATATCACCTGGCGCTTACACCCGGGACAGTAGCATCTCGACTTCGGTGCCAATGTGTCGCCCGTTCGCATTCTGAAGGAAGCGCGTTCGATTCTACAGTCTTACATGTCAAGCAAAGCCTAGCTCGCTTCCTTCGAGAATACGGCAGGCCTTGACGTTCGCCACTCACTTCGTGTTCTCTGTCACAAGATTTAAATAGGATAATCCATCAAATATCTAAATGGTTAGGATAATCAATTAAGTGTTTTAACACACTGGATATTTCATTTAGAAGATTAAAACGGGATAATCAGTAAAGGATCTAAATAGTGAGGATAATTCATAAAATATCTAAATAGTCGGGATAAGCAATATCATATTTTAATAGTCGAAATAATCCATTCAGTGTTTAAATAGTCGGCGTTATCCCTAATGGATTTAAAGAGCTGGTATAAGTCATTTAAGAATTACATTATCGGGATAATCCATAACATATCTAAATAGTCTGGGTAATCCATTAAGTGGATGATTAAAGATTGTCCTTGTTTATCTCGGAGGGGCTGGGAAAATACACACAAATAATTTCACAATAGAAAAATATGAATTATTTTTTTAGAAAGGAATATATTGAACATCTTCAGAGAAATAATTGTTGGTGTTTATGAATCACTGCGAGTCAGATTCAATTTGATATTTAATTGTTATTTCTAATTAAGGTAAGTCATATTGAAAGTATCAGTTACCACTAGATCACCAGAGTTAAGCCACGATGAGCCTGTTCAAAACTTAGATGAGTGACTATTTAAGCAATAGAAGGTAATACAGGAAACAGAATATCAAAATGACTTGATTCGGCATTAGATGAACTGAAACGGGTTGATATGCCGTAAAAAAAAAGAAAAACAACCAATTAAATGTGGCACTTAAACCCTGTAAATAAATAGCGTTTAACTAGTCTTAACACATAAGGTTTATATGATATTCCAAATTCTTAGATGTTTAAAAAAAATTGCCTGTCGGCAAGGGAAGATCTATTTATAGTAAAAAGTTTTCTGACCTCGTACCATGATGGATTGACATAAGGTGGGGAACCATACATAAACTAAAGCTCATGCAGTGGCGTTGCAAAACGTATGTGATCACTTTAATTTCCCCCTTTCTGGGCGCCTCAGGCAGCGAGCAATAACCCCGGCCGTGCCCATATTAGACAAGGGGATCACGTGATTAATGTTACTTTATTCAGAGATCTCGCAGCCGAAGACCCTTAACCAAGGTATATATAGAAAGTATTTCTCTTTTTGGATTATCGATCGGAAGTCGAAAATGAAATGTTCGAATACTGCTTTCCGGACGTTTATATTCTTTATTTTTATTTGATCTCATTCAATGCTTTTTTATTTCTCAAAAAAGCCAACCAGTCATTGTATGCAATCAAACCAAAAACGAATTGACTTTTGATGAGGATCGTCTTTTTGATGCAGAAAGAAAAGATGAACAAATTTTGACAGAACAATTACAATTGGACAGAAGAATGATTTAAAAGGCAAAAAGAAACTTATAGGCAAAGGCATTATTGATTGACTGGCGAAAACAGGAGCGACTGTAATGACTGAGTGTCTGTGAAGAGAACAACGATTTGTATTGGGATGAGAGACGAGTAGCCGATGGATTCCATACGTTCATTGAATTCTGATGCAGTTGCTTTACCTTTGTCTACAAACACCATTGAGTTCATTTAGAAGTAACACAGTAAGGTTGTTCAAACAAATAGTCGGGAGAAAGAAATGCTCTCTAGAGGCATTAACCTTTAACACAAAAACACCCGAGAAAAGTAAACAAAGATTTTTGTCTTGCTGTTTACTGTGTGATTTTGAATGTCATAATATATATATATATATATATATATATATATATATATTACTACTAATTGTTATTACCTCCGACTTCTAATTCCTTGCTCCTACTCGTTCTCCGTAAAAGCATACCATCATTTCCTACCTGATGATGGCAAACTGTATTGCCGAAAGCGCTCGTATCGAAACCTTCAGTGGACTGTTACACCAGTTCCAACCCGACACCAAAAAGATGGCCCGAAAATTAGAAAGGATCAACCAAAAACTTGTCAGACAAGAATTGTCTGTACAGTTCAACAAAACTCTCTCTCTCTCTCTCTCTCTCTCTATATATATATATATATATATATATATATATATATATATATATATATATAATGATATTCAAAATCACCCAGTAAACAGCAAGAAAAATTCTTTGTTTACTTTTGTATACATATATGGTCATATACACAACTCTCAAGAACCCTCCCTCACATATATTAGAGCATTAAAAAAATAACCCACCTCAAAGAGGTTTTTCACGGAACAGATGGACTTGCTACTACTAACACACTCTTCTACCCGGATTTTAATAGCATGTCAAACCCTCAAAATACTCCAATTTTTATAGTTCTTCCATAATGCTCCCTTTCAAAAAATCTATAAACAATTTCTTCAAATAAGAAATTTTCTCCTGACGAGGACCTAAGGTCGAAACTAGTTGAGAATAAATAACATATAAAAAATATTCCTGTTTGTCTTATTACTTTTTGTTCATACTATATATATATATATATATATATATATAGTATGAACAAAAAGTAATAAGACAAACAGGAATATTTTTTATATGTTATATATACTAGCAAATATATGCACCCTCCGGGTGCAAGTATTTTAGTTAAATTTTATAATAAAATATCATATTAAATTAGAAAGGCTAATGAAACTGAATAATAATGTAGACAAAAAGATTTTGAACAGAGGGGGTATGATTGAAAAATAGAACAACTCTTCCATCATTTTCCGTTACTCCCGTCTTTCATTGCTAAATTTTCCTAATTAAACTGTTTAGTTAACATAGGAAGTAAAGAATAATATTACAGTTATTTCTTCTTGTTAAGGGATTTCTTTTAAGATTTATTGAAGAGATTTTTGCTCATATTCAATAAGATAAAACCAAACAATTAGAAATCAATAATACTAAGCATATATTTATTATAATCAATTTTTTAAGATCAATATGCAAATTAGCCTTCCCATTCATACTGTAAACCTCTATTTTGTTGTATATATAAACACAATTGCATGTTATCCGTATGTAGATATGGTCAACAGTGTAAGTAATGTGAAACAATTTTATTAATAATTTAGGTTTAAATAAAAATAAAATCATGGAGAATATGATGTAAATAACTAAAGGAATTGTGGCTTGTATAGTAATATAGTTTCGGTTACAGACTGACAAACCCACAATCTCCATTATAATAAGATATATGTTATATATATATATGTTATATATATATATTCAGTTGTTTTTACAAGTCATGAGTAAGCAAAATTGAACTCATCAATTTTCATTAAAAAAAGAATTGCAATAAAAATCAGCAAAAAGATCAACAAAATATCAATTGAAAAATAGATAAGCCACTCAGTTATTCATTCAAAGAATTTTAAAAATATATAAATATCATTTACAATGTTTTTTATCAGATTCAAATTTTTCTAACACATCATCCCTCACCCGACCACAAGAAAATTATCTAAAACTATATATATATATATATATATATATATATATATATATATATGGTTGGCATCTGTCCGTCTACTAAAGACGATGGCGTAGTGTACACTTGTTTTTTCATTATTATTTATCTGCAGCTGCGTGAGTGACTGATATATATATATATATATATATATATATATATATATAAGATAAATCTAATGAGTCAGACGAACCTACTATTAGTTTCGCTTAATACTCTTCAGGGCTAAGATTTTAGCCCTGAAGAGCATTAAGCGAAAGTAATAGTAGGTTCGTCTGACTCATTAGATTTATCTTTATTATTTGCTCTACTTAGGTATTGAGCACTTTTTACTTATTAGCTTATTCTCCTACCGGTTATATGAATATATATATATATATATCTTATATACATATATATATACATATAAATTGTTTTTTCTTTTGGCCAAATACTGTACCGATAGATTATTTTTTGTTGATATGACTATCTTGGTCTTTTCTTTTTTTCAAAAAATTTTTTCTCCCCGGTTGATGTTTGGTAGTATATTTTTACAATCAAACTATTTGCTGGGTTTTTTCTCACCGCAAGCATTTACCAACACGCTTGGTATATTATATATATATATATATATATATATATATATATATATATATATATAGAGAGAGAGAGAGAGAGAGAGAGAGAGAGAGAAATATAGAATAGAACAGATAAGTTAGTCGTGTAAATGTTTGTATTTAGGACCTTTATTTTTCATACGAATATTTATATATACATACGAGTGTGTGTACCGTACTGTGGCACGTGTTGCTTTTTAGTGCCGGACTTATCTTACACAAATGTTGCCAAGAAAGAAAAAAAAACGCTTAAAAAATTGTCACTTCCGAGATGGTGTCCCATCATTCTGGCCTTAACAATCGTTCCATAGTCTTCATGTCTTTATATATTTTTATTACGTAGTTCAACTTTATGAGTAAGACTTTAATTTGTTTTGTTAAGTGTTTCTATACATCTACTTAATCAATAGCTTTTAGATTCTATTTACCTATGTTACAACTAAACAAACATAGATATATTTTGATGAGTTTGACAAAATTGAGATTGCCAATAAAAGGGAACTTATAGCTTTCAAATTCTTTGGATAAGTATTTACTTAAATCCTCCACTGCACTTTTTCAGTGAAGTACAGCTGGCAAGAGTAATTTGTTAGCAATTCATCTAAATGGCGTGGCTTTCCCACTGTGAAGTAGTCCGCTGTTTTCAACACACAAAACAAACACACACAACCCACCCCCATATATATATATATATATATATATATATATATATATATATATATATATAATATTTCGAATTCTCATCACAAGCATAGGCTCTTTTATATATATATATATATATATATATTATATATATATATATATATATAAAACAGACTATGCATGTGAGGAGAATTCGAAATATTATATATTGAGCACGGAGTAAAAATAAGATATTTTATTTAAAGTAAAGTAGCTATTGTAGCTATCAGCCGGGCACCGAGGAAGTCAATCCCCTTTTCACTAACGCTAGACAAGGTAGATTCTTTGAGGTCTAAGGTGAAGTACCAACCCTATCATTAGCTCCCCACTTACCGCACATATCCAAGTCATGCTACTCATGCCCTGAGTTAACGAGGTCCGGTATACGAACCAGGAACCGTATGGTTCCGAAGCGGCTGCTCTACTGACTGATCTATACCGGCTCATAGAAACCGGCAGACTTGATACAATACTAAATTCAACCAAGGTTAAAGAGCCCAGTCTGCCCTACTATTTATCCATAGCTAGGGAGTGAGTAGGATTCATACCTTTCCCAAGAGTATTATTATGAATAGCCACTTTTGTCTGTAAATAAGTCTAATTGAAAGTGACAGAGAAGGAATGTTTTATCAATTTTTATTAGATTTGTCTTATTTACTTCGAAAGGAACAATTGTATGGATCTGAAGGTGTTGATGGGTTTATTAGCTGATGTTATTTGTTTGCTGCAATTAACAAGGAAGTAGACACAACTATCATCCCGGTGTGAGAAAATAATTACCTAGATATAGTAATTCAATAAAAATATTAATAACGTGTTCGTTGTCTGATTCTTTCAATATCTTTCAATATCTTTTCACTCACACACATAATCCTAAAAAGCATGATCATGTATATATATATATATATATATATATATATATATATATATGAAGTGAAAAAACAATGTGTTTTGAAATGGCGAAGGCCGACAATTTTTGGGAGATTATGTGCTTAATTAAAGTCATACCTAATTTGTTAATCAATTAATTATAGTTAAAAGAAATTTGTTCGGTTTACCCATTTCAATATGTTTCTTCTTTTGATCGTTCTCAGCGTTGTTACTTATCTAACAAACAATCGATCATGTCTGTTATCAAACAAAAGCACATAGTATATAAGGCGTGTCAAAAAAGTATCAAGATTTTTTGTCTTTTTGACACACCTTGTATTCTGAAAAAATAACGTTCCATTCATTAATTTTTTTTAGAATACAAGGTGTGTCAAAAAATTACCAAGTTTAAAGCTGTATTTACCAAGATAGAAATGAAGAATGAAAGGAACGTTATTTTTTATCAGAACAAAAATGTGTCAAAAAGTACAAAAAATCTCGATAATTTTTGACACACCTTATATATATATATATATATATATATATATATATTTTTTTTTTTTTTCAAACAAAAATTGTTGTTAATAACAGAATACAAGTAGTTTTGAAGATTTTTCTTTTTCTTTTCAATTCTTCTAATTATTATCTTAATGTTGTCATCTCAAAAAGAATCCAAAAGATTTATCATTTCCCTTCCGAGTACTTTTGGATCTTCTCTGAACCATTACCAAGGGTTATTATTTAGTATTATTTGTATTATTCGGACCATTGTCCTCATCTTCATTGTTATCTGTACATCGTTTCGGCAGATATGCCCTCCGGCCTTCTTCAGGTATTTCTGTTACATAATTATTGGATCCCTAAGACTTATATAAGGTAGTGTAGAAACATAATGGCGATTAGTGCAGCTGGTGGCCTTCAAAGTGAATGACGGCGCTTGACCTCACTCTCACCTTGCCTTCCGGGGATGGATCGTGAGAACCGGAAGGCATAGAAGACTCTGTTCTGGATTAAGAATAGAAGTAACTCAGTCAGTTAGAAGGTAGCAGCGAGCTCGAAGGGGTAAGTCGTGTTATACACGCGGTCCCCCAACTGCGCAGGTGTCTGGGTTGGCGATTTGGAACTAAAGTAACATCAACGTAAATCGAAGTCTTGTGTTTATTACCTAAAAACTAACAATGACACAGGGCTTCTGATAAAGAGAAATCCCTAACAGAAAACCAGACCGAAGTCCCCACGACAACTCCAGGCGCAAGATGTTAGAAGATAGAACCAAAGCCGGCCAGAAGAGAAGACGACTAGAAGTAAGAAGAAAAGGATATGCAACAGTATGTCGATTTGGTACTGTGAAAGCCTCAGTATGCAACATTTCTTGTCGGACTCGGGAATCTTCTCGAACTCGGGATCCTTCTTTTCGAACTCTGGAACAAGAAATACCTGAAAAACATCGGAGGGCACATCGACCGAAACGTTGTATAGATAACAATGAAGATGGGACAATGGTCCGAATAAAACAAATAATACTAATTATCTAGCCTCATCTCAAATATTCAGAGAAAAAGTTTATTATTTGTCAAAATTTTGTCTAGTTTATCATTATTTTCTTTGTGTTGCTAAGGTGACGCTAAATAACGCTAGCGGTTTATTTTGCAAGATTTAAATTACAAAGATAGTGATATAATAAGCAAACGAGACTTAGAATAAAAATTGTTCTATCCATATAAGGATTTTGCGAATATAATGCATTATAATAATATGAATAAAATATTAATAAAAATAAGTAGTGAGTACAGAAAAAAACAAAACAAGAGAGACAACCAGTCTATCTAAAGACAAAAGATTAAATAATTCTCTCCAAAACGTTAAAACGCTTTTCTCTAAGAAAATAAAAACCTCAAAATTCCTGAATCCAACCATAACCACTGGTAATTATGCACCCCCCCCTCAGGCGAATTGTTAATGTCTCCCCTTTCTATAATACTAGCAAATATATGCACCCTCCGGGTGCAAGTATTTAAGTTTTAATGTAATAAAATATTAGATTAGATTAGAAAGGCTAATGAAACTAAATAAGAATGCAGATAAAAAGATTTGAAACAGAGCGAGTATAATGGAAAAATAGAACTGAAACTTACTCTTCCATCACTCTCGTCTTTCATTGTTATTTTTTCTAATTTAAGTATTTAGTTAAAAGAGGAAGTAAAGAATGAAATGACAGTTATTTTTTCTTGTTAATGGATTTCATTTAAGATTCATTGAGGAGATTTTGGCTTATATTCATTAAAAGAAAACCAAACAGTTAGAAATCAATAATACTAAGCACATATTTATTAAAATCGAATTTTTAATATCAATATGCAAATTAGCCTTCCCGTTCACACTATAAACCGCCATTTTGTTGTATATATAAATATAATTGCATGTTGTTAGTATGTAAATATGGTTAACAGTATTAATAATGTAAAACAATTTTATTGATAATTGAGTTTAAAATAAAAATACAATCATGGAAAATGTGATGTCAATAACTAAGGGAATTGTGACATAAGTAGTAATAAAGTTTCGGTTACAGGCAGAAAAACACACAATCTCCATTATAATAAGATGTATAATTGTTGGAGAGTTGTGTTTCAGTAAATATTTGCTACGGAGAGTTTTTATTGTCTTTTGAGTTGCTGGCAATCTGTTCCGACAAATAAGCTAACCAATCCATCGAGAAATCTCCAAAGATGTTGTGTCAATTTTAAGTTCTTTAGGTCTTTGAAAACACAGCATTGGTATAGTGGCATTGGTAGAGCAGCTAGTCAGGACACTTGTGATAGTTAAAGAACTAGATTAATTTGGTTTTTGGTTTGGTTTGTTTTACGGCATATCAACCTCAGTGGGTCATTTAATGCCGATAAAGTTTTGAAATAAATCAATTCTTAATGGATAATACAATTTTGTTTATCAACTCATGTTTTTCTATTTAACCCATAGCTGGGACCCTAACAGGTACTACCACTCCGGGTCAGAGTTGACCAGGGAGCAATGGTGATGAAGGGGTGCTCCACATTCCTCAAACCTCCAGAACTGGAACCTCACCATCAGGGAGTTTAACGGCATTCCCAAGACATGATCTAGATTAAGTCACCTCATCAAATATTATGTCTAGCATAGGACCACACTTTACCATTACGCTCATGAGGCCTCTGATCTGGAATGGTGATACCACTTCTGGTCTCATCTTTTGGTCAAAAAGATTGTTTAAGATAATCTTATTATAATTTTTTAACTATTTAAAATAATTGTGAAAGTACATCTATTAATAATGGAGATTCGCTGTCTGTATGTAACCGAAATACGTCAGTGCTTACGTCACAAAACCCAACACCACCATACTATCGCCCTTTTTTTTAGTAACAAAAAGTTAACTAAAAGGTTTAACATAGATGAATAGCTACGATTTGCGTAAAATTTATGTGAAATAGATGCACGCAACGTTTTTTTTTGGTGGGGGGAGAACTAAGTTTTCATTTCAAATTGTTTTATTTTTTACTCCTTTGATAAATTTGATTATTTTGCTTATGATACAAAACCTCTAATATTGAATTCATAACTCCCACCCTGTCTGGCAAATCATTCAAAAATTAATTTTTACACTGCCCGGAGAACGTTTATTTCGCTAGTTTCTTTAATATATAATTGGATACCATAATTGTTAAGTTGATTTCGGGATGAAATAAGACATCACATGTTGACATGCCACAAAGCCGAACAACAAGACCATCATATCTCTAATAAGCCTGTTTAGTAATCAAATGTGTAACATAAGCAAACTTTATCCTATAAATCAGACTAAAACAAAATTTAATATATTCTATGAATTAAAATATCAAAATAAAATAAATCAAGTCCTGGTTATACTAGACTATTGAACACGTAATCCTATCGACTAAACTATGACAAAACGTAATAAACTTTAAGAATAAAAAGAACAACCCCAGTTAATACTCGAGTATTGATTACTTAATCCTTTCTGTCTTAAACAAAATTTAATAAATTCTGTGATGAAGGATATAAAGAAATGAAAAAAATCAATTCCTGATAATACTATAGTATTGATTATGTAATTCAAAATACATTATTGGCAGTTTCATTTGTAAAACATCTAAATGTGTAGGTGGGTGCTTTTAAACTAACTACTCCACATATCTACCAATCCATCTGCACGAGTAGAACAATTTCTTAAGTAGAGTTTACCAGGTTTTAATTCACAATTTTCCTTCTAGACTGGTTGCTATACCAAGGTTAAAGAGCTCAGTCTTCGGTACTATTTACACGTAGCTGGAGGAGAATAGTTGGATGCTTACCTTTTACAACATACAACAAGCATTGTCCAGGATTTTAATTCTTCTCACCGTTACTACAGTGATAACCATTATACCACGTGCCTCCACAAATTACTATAACTACTATATTTGTCTGTCTCTTTTCTATGGCTGTATATCAGAAACTAGCAACAACAAAGATCTATGTGCTTTTGTTTGATAACAGACATGATCGATTGTTTGTTAGATAAGTAACAACGCTGAGAACGATCAAAAGAAGAAACATATTGAAATGAATAAACCGAACAAATTTCTTTCGAGATTACTTCGTAAATTCTGAAAGAAAAACCCAGAAAAACAAGAATTACACTCGCAATATAATATAAAATAATATAATAAATATATATATATATATATATATATATATATATATATATATATATATATATATATATATTGGGAGATTATGTGCTTAAATAAAGTCATACCTAATTTGTTAATTAATTAATTATAATTAAATGAATTAGGCGTGCAAATCGGTGTAAATGTAAAGCGTAAACAAATCGAGAAAAAGTCGATCTCTGTATGTACATTTCAGTCTATTAGGCCTACATTAGGTACATTAGCCTAATAGGCTGAAATGTACATAGAGAGATCGACTTTTTCTCGATTTGTTTACGCTTTACATTTAAACCGATTTGCACGCCTAATTCATTTAATTATAATCAATTAATTAACAAATTAGGTATGACTTTAATTAAGCACAAAATCTCCCCAAAATTATCGGCTATCAGCCTTTTCAAACACATTATTTGTCCACTTCATATATATATATATATATATATATATATATATATATATATATATATATATAAGAATATTCTAGCAACATTTTAAGTCTGAATCGGTATGACTATCTACATATTAATGCCGTTGTAATTACTGAGACATCCGTCCCAAGGAATTTGTATGTGAACGGATGAAGATAGAATAGCAAGTTCTGCAAGGCATGGACACTCCTATGTATGGATGTATGCATCATTTATATACACAGATAATCAGACAGATCATTTCATAACATTACTAATTTCCATACCAACTCTCCCTATGATTGCTTTGCCAAACAATTTTAGGGGGGGTATTTATTTATGGACTATTCTGTAAGTGCAGTGCTAAATAATATACTTTATTATTTACTAGTTGCGGCCTTTCTTTGCTAAAGAGTAGCCCTGCCGACGGGGCTTAAAATACACCGACTGTATCCTCTGCATAGGAGTAAAGGCCCATCCCAAAAAGGGTGTCCTTGGTATATCAATAAACTACATCTGATGCTGAGGTTCTATTCTGGGGTGTGAAGAGGGTGAAGTATCCGTACGTTGCCAGTACTCCCAGATCCACTTTGACTTAAAGTAGGAGTACCTGTTAGGGACTCTATCTATGAGTCAACTAAAAAGTAGGAGTGGGCTATTGTCGGTATCAGCCGGTCAGCGAAGTATTCAATCCACTTTGCACTAGCGTTAGACGTGGGAGATTTTTAGCATCTGAGGTGCAATGCCACTCCTACCCTCAGATCCACACATTACCACACATATTCAAGGTGTACTACTCATGAGCAGAGTTGGTGAGGGCCGGTATAGAACCCGTAACCTTGTGTTTCCTAGGCGGAAGCTCTATCTCTTGAGCTAAACCGATGTAATAAGTAATTGAGTCACCTCCCCTTTATGTAAATTTAAAGTTTTGTAAAACTATATAAACTCCCAAGAGAACTGCAAATATATTCAAAATAGAATAAAGCTTACTCAAGTCCGACCGTGTCTGTTCTCTTATTACTACAAGCGATCCCTTTTAAATTATTCACATTCGATAGGACCGTGTGTAACAAAAACAACAACAAAAAAAAAAAAACACTTAAAAAACGACTATACAAAAATGTAAATATGAATTCACTATCAATTGTCTACACTCTAAGCATAAAATAAACCTGGACGGTTTGACATGTCCTTAAAATCAATTTGTATTTCCAGTTAGCAATGAACTATTTTGTCTGAAATTTGCTTCTCTCATCACCTGGCTTGAATTTCACTATTTTTTGAACATTAAACTTTTTTTCTTCTTTATCGATTCCATTATATATTGATTGAAATATCCGGTTCAGGTGATCCACTTCGGTCGTAAAAGAAAAGAAAGAAACATGAATGCAAATAATTAATGGAAATTGTTATTTTCTCTTATTCCTGTTACGTGCCAAAGATGGCTTCTAATTTTCTTTGCATTCTTCTCTAGTTTTCATACGTCAATGAACTTTAAAACGGATAGGCATGATGGGAAATTTAAAAAAAGACAACAACTCTATTTTCAGGTTCACTTCCTGTTTTACTCTACCCATTTTTCAAACATTTTTTTTTCATTTTTCTTTATCTATTTTTAAAATCCTTTCAATTATTTTAACGAATCACGATTAGATTATCTCCCTATGTTTAGTGTCGTATTAGTTTTGTTTTCGTGATTTGTAAAATAAATATGTCCACTCTTATATAATACACCGAAAGCATAATTAATCTGTCTGAATGTTTGAGATGAGGCTTGATAATTTGTAGAATTTAGATTTTTCGGGCTGATGTACTTATATTTATTGTTATATACACAACGTTTCGGTCGATGTGTCCT
>CM042147.1:38758623-38803623 GCA_023376005.1 Doryteuthis pealeii | reverse complement strand
ATAATGGTAGGTGGCATTAGGAGCATTTACTTCTGACTTAATAAAAAAAGGTAGATTTCAATGTCTCATCAACAAAAAGCGATGTCAATATACATATAAAAAAAACATAGACAGCTATAGATAAATAGTATTTAGTTTTAACTTCAATAATAAAAAAATAGATCTTTTATTGAACGATGGGAGCTTTTATTTCAGCACGTGTTTTTATTGGCTCGGTCAAAAATATGTTCCCAGTATTTGTTTAGTAGAATGAGAAGTCAATAGTTTTTACTACATACAAATATTTTAATTGAACGGAGAGGGATTTCTATTCAGATTGGACTTTATTTTCGCTTGGTCTAAATAATGATTATGTGTTTTGTATTACACTCCAGGAAAGGAACAAGCTATCGCCTTTAAAAAAATTCTTAGATAAAAAAAATGCAAGAACGTATTTTCAATTAAAAAACAAAAATTCAACCGCGTGTAATGAATAATGTTTATGAGCAAAAAGGATTTAACCTAAACAGAATCGAAGATGGAGTTGAGTGTCATACAGAGGAGGCACCGTTGTAGATAATATCGTAGGAAATCAAAACGATGATACTAGTCCAAATCCTGAATGAGTCTGTTTGCATTTCACATATCGCCAATACCATTGGAAAAGGTATGAATCCAACTATTCTTCTTCCAGCTAAGTGTAAATAGTAGGGTAACCTGGGCTCTTCAATCTTGGTATAGCAAGCGGAAAATTCTGAAATCAGACTAGTTAAATCTCACATAAAAATTGAACTTGTGTCACATCCTTATCATGTGGAGGGGTTGGTAAGTACATACTTCCCAATAATTAAATAAACCGTTGTATTAGATTACTTATCAATGAAGTCAGTATTTCTGTTTGACTCAATTATAATGTTATAATTTACTAATGACAATCATTTGTAAACAATTATAGCTTTAATTATATATTCATAATACAAATAATCTATTCATAACTGTATCGCTTATTCATAATACAGATAATCTATTCATAATTGTATGGCTTAAGGTATTCAATATTTGCAAATAAAGTATTTAAATATTATTCAATGAAAAAGTTTACATCTTGGGAAAATTGTGTTCCATACAGAGATGCTGATGGGTAGGCGTCCTGCGTCCCTGATACACAAAAATATAAAAGGACGCAGTGAAATCGTATCCATGCGTCCCAGTGTTTTTCTTTTTCTTCCCTCACCATTTCAAGCTAACTGATAATACACTTCAATAGTTTCTTAAAAATGAATTACATATGATAGGTTACAAAGTAGGAGTTAGACAGCTTTAGTTGGTACCCATACATTTTCCCGGAGACACATTCAAAGTAAATATGTGCATCCCAGGACGCACTAGATAAAAAAAAGCTATCAGCATCACTATCATGTAAGGAATAGTGGGGTGAACAGTATTTCTAACCTGAAAATAAAACAGATTATTGAGTTGTTTCAACACATGTAGTTAAATTTTAAGATCATTCGAATGAAAATTGGTCAATTTATTAGATTAGGAAATTATATAAACGATTCTGAAACACCATGTTCATTTCAAATATGTACTTATCAAGCACATTAAATATACAAGCTAATGTTGCATACCCTTCTTCTTTACTTCTTTACTTACTTCTTTCTTACTCTATTCTTCTGACCGTCTTTGGAATCTTATAACGTCTTGTCTTAGTCTGGAATCTTCTAAGGTCTGGACTTCTCTTGGAGACTTCGTGTCTGGTCTTCTATTGGGGATTTCTCTTTATCAGAAGCCCTGTGTCATTGTTAGTTTTTAGATAATAAACACAAGACTTCGATTTACTTGATCTTATTTTATTTTTAAATCCCCAACCAGACAATCTGCGCAGATGAGAGGACGCGTGTATAACGCAACTTACCCCTTCGAGCTCGCTGCTACTTTCTAACTGACTGAAACTTACTTACTATCTAAACCGGAAGAGAGAGTCCTCTAACGGTTCTCACGGCTATCCCTGGAAGATAGGGTTAGGACTGAGGTCAAGCATGTCACTTAATCTTCAAGGCCGTCAGCTGCACTTAAAACGCCATCTTGTTTTCTACACTATTGCACATAAATATTAGGTATCTAATAATTATGTAACACTAATTAAATAACTGATATTAATATCTATTGTATTATTTCTCTGAATTTTTGAGATGAGGCTTGATAATATTATTCAAAAACTGTAGTCATTTCTTTGCACACAGCTAAAGGGTATCAAGTGTTTTCTATTTAATACAATGAATTTGCACAACGTTTCCCTTCTCCTTGAATGGATGCTACACCAAGGATAAAACCCCAGTCTGCTTAATTATCTACCCATATCTGAAAAGAGAACAGTTGACTGCATACTGCTATGTGGCATGCAAACAGCCTTGCCCAGGTTTTGAATTCGTCTAGCCGTGTCAATTTATTACTACGGTAACCATTACACCACGTGCCTCCACAGACAACTATAACTACTATATTCTATTTCTTTTATTATCTATCTCTACAAATCTATTAGCTTTTGTTTGATTACCGAAAATGAACGATTGGCTGTTAGATAAATAATAACGTTGAAAACAAAGCAATGAAACAAACATATTGAAATCAACTAACCCTACAACCTTCTATCGAGATTACTTCGTAAATTCCGGAAGAAAAATCCAGAAAAACAACGATTACGCTCAAATATTCCCAAGATAAAGAATTTTAACACGGTTATATGATTCCAATTATCCCTATCGTATACACCGAATTTGCACACAATAATTCGATTTGAAAATAATAAAAAAATAAGTATAAAAATAAAAATAAGAATATGAAATTAAGGCGCGTAGTATAATGTTAATCCTTTTAGCAGATAGTCACGTTCAGAGGAGTTCAAATCCTGGAAGAGGCTGTCCATAGAGTTAATAGCCTTGTGTAAATTTATAAATCCAACTATTTTCCTTCCAGTTAAGGGTAAATAGTAGGTTAGAATAGGCTATTTAATCTTAGTTCGGCAACTACTCTAGAAGAATGAAAATTGAATTCAAACCTGTTAAAATCCGCTTAAGAAATTGACCTTGTGTCGCATCCTGTTCATGTGGAAGGGTGGTGAATATATATATATATATATATATATATATATATTTGACATTTGGGTGGGGTAGATAAATAGCTTCGTCACTACCCAGGGAGAATCGAACTCACTAATAATTTCTTAGACCACAACGGTAAGTATATCATCCAAAGCATGGTTATTTCATAGATTATTCATAGATTATTTAATTGGCAAAAAGTTTATAAAAACAATTATAAGTTTTCACCTGTTAATGTTTCTTTTTCATGTAGATGACTATTATAAAATAACGAAGAAAGTTTTGTTGATATTCAAAGTGGACTTAATCAGTCCAGTATATCATCATCTAAATGGCCAACTCAGATGATGGAAATGAAAGTAATTATTATTATTATCGAAGTGTATAGAATGCCAACTGAGTTGCCCGGGTTCAATTAGCCGAATGATTGCTGTCGGCCAAATTTTCCTATGAGGGCCAATCCGCCATATTGGCTATGTTACTGATAAAAGAACGAGAAAAGTGCGATAAATTGATAAGATTAGTAGCGTGGGCTGAATTTTCCCAATGATCTTATTTACTTCAATTGCCTCCCAGACTAATTGTTGCATTTCTGTTAAAGCTGCAAAATTTTGGATGAAAAAGTTTCGCTGAAGACGCTGTTACTTCGTTAATTGTCACTAATATAAGATATCGGCAAATTACACAAAGATTCATATATATATATATATATATATATATATATATATATATATATATATATATATATATTTCTTGTTTTTCAAAGAGTTCTTTTTCCATTAGTCTGGAGCAAAAATTATTTGGGTTTTAGTTACTTAAAAAATTAGTGCATACCAAACATTGCTTAGTCTGGTACAGAGGTATCAGAAAACTTATGATATCTGCTTTTCCTAAATAACTTCCAGGATTGATTGATTTTAAAGGCATGTCAACCAGTCTGGGGTTATTTTATGCTTACAAGTCAGGGAATCACATTCATTGTGCGTTCATATTTACATTTTTTTAAAGTGACTTGCATAATTAATTGGTGTTATTCTAAGCCCAGGGGATATCGACCCACCAATAAGTATGGTGCGAAAATATTTGGGTTTTAGTTATTTAAAGATTGTTGTGCAATTGGAAATTTACTAAGATTGTCTGAACCGTGGGTATCAGAGTGCTTACAAGACTTGCTGTAAAACAATTAAGTGTAACTTTTAGCTCAGTCAGTAGAGAATCTGCATAGGAACCCAAGGTTCCTGGTGTGATTCTGACCCTTTCCAACATATTTGTAGCACAGCTTGGATATGTGCGGTAAAGTGAGGTGCTGTTGGTAGGTGTAGCACTCCATCCCACACGCAGAAGCAACTTCCGTTGTCTGGCGCTCGTGATGCCGACAATGGATCATTTCGCGGATTTTACCTTACTCAATTGATTAATTGATATATTTTAAAGGCATGCAATCACATCTGGGAATAATTTATGCATGTAGGTTAGATAATAGGATTAATTGCATGTCCATATTTATAATCTTGCTATCTGCAAAGCTATTCGATTCACGTTAGGAAATTTAAAACATATATACGATTGAGTGACAAATTAAGGAAGGTAATTATATATTGCAATATAGGTAGAAGTGATAACCTACGAGTTTCACCATAAGGATCTTCAGGGTTAAATTCACTGAATTAATCAAGATATTGATTAATTGCAGTCGATTATACGTGTGTGTCTTTCGCGATAAACAGTTCGTTATCGCGAAAGACACACACGTGTAATCGACTGCAATTAATCAATATCTTGATTAGTTCAGTGGATTTAACCCTGAAGATCCTTATGGTGAAACTCGAGTAGTTTATCACTTGTACCTATATTGCAATAAATTTGCTCTACTAGCGTATTGAGCACATTTTATTTGTTATATCGCTCTCTTACCTTTCGGAATTTTGCATCAACTAACCATTGTGACCATATTCACCGGTAAGGTAATTCACCTTTTCCATTGTATATATATATATATATATATATATATATATATGATAGATAGATAGACAAGATGAGTAAAAAGTGATAAGACAAACAGAAATATTTGTTTTATATTTTAATTTATCTAAAATAGTTTCGAACTTAGGTCATTCCTAGGAGAACATTTATTGTAAAAGAAATTGTTTAGAAGGTTAGAAGTTTTTTTAAGAGATTTAAACTTTAAAAAATTAAGAGCAACAATATAACGAATCTTCCCATTCTTGATTCTCGTTTTAACATTTCTTCAACAATATGCATCGAATGATTCGTCTATCTCATTTTCTATCCAAAAAAATGAAAGAGATTAGCAGTTATTTAGAAATAAGAAAGAAATAAGAAATAAGAAATTTATTAATCAATAGTAGTACAAATTATTAAAAAAATATATAAGTAAAAGAAAAACTTTATTGGTTTAAACTACTATTGAAGGGAGGCCATGCCTAATAGCGTGAAGCTAATCCCATGGACATGACCACCCTTGGACGCTCACAGGAAACAATACATGAAACACACAACGTAAACATATACATATATATCATGAGACAAATTAGCCGTGTGAGAATCTAAATGCAAATCTGTTGTTTATAAGAGGCAATAAAATGATTTTTCAAAAGTGTTTTAAGGACAAAATAATTAACTGAAACAAGCTTCATCTTTTCTTTATCAAAAAATAACGACTGAACAGTATTCCAAGAATTAATTGCATTAAAACGAATCGAATTATGCCCAAAACTAACAGTGTTAATGATAGGGAAATTAAGCAAACCAGATTGGTCAGCACGAGTGACATGAGCATGGGTGAAGTCAACTGCAAAAGCATTCTGAACAGAAACAGCCATACAGGAAATATTTATAGATATATTGAAGATGTTAAATCAAGTTTAAAGCCAACACTATTTTGAAAATATCTATATACTCTGAGAGATCCCGTATCAGTGTTAACTCCCCGGATGGAACTTTTAGCTTATGGATATATATATACCGAAATAAACACAAAAATATATATACTCACAGAAGAATACGGAGACCCTTAGACAACAAAACACACACACGCACACACACACACACACACACACACACACACATATATATATATATATATATATATATATATATATATATATATATGATAGTAAACAAACAGTATATTTAAGATGGCGATAGCTGGCAATTTTGGGGAGAATATGTGCTTAATTGAAGTCATACCTAATTTGAAAATTAATTAGTTGATAATTAATGAATTAGGCGTGTATATCTGTTCAAATGTAAGGTGTAAACAAATCGAGAAAAAGTCGATCTCTGTATGTACATTTCGGCATATTATGCCTCACCAGCAGAGTTATAGACGGGAAAATGCTCTGTGTGTGTAACGAACTCTAACTGCCAGGCTGACAGGCGGGGATTCTAACCATTACACTAGCTGGTTTTTCCAGATTTCTCGTTTGTCTTTAAACTGATATATGCTACATTTTTGGGGTGACTTACTACACGACAGTATGAGAGTAAACAAACAGTATGTTTGAGATGGCGATAGCCGACAATTATCAACTAATTAATTTTCAAATTAGCTATGACTTTAATTAAGCACATATTCTCCCATATATATATATATTATATATATATATATATATATATATATATATATATATGGGCGTATGTATGTGTAAATTCGAATATGATGAATCACCCAGTTGTTGCAGTGGAGTGTGAAGTCAGTTAATGATAGGTGATGCCGGGATAGAAAATGGAAAGTGAGATGAATTTGAAGAAAAATAACTCCCACTCAAAATGCCATATCCACAAAAACACGTAATAACACCTTTTTTAAAAAAAACTTGTAAAGATTCCTTTAGTTCCGTTTTAGACTTCACTTCTCCACAGACAATCACGTCACAAGCAGAAATAAGTCGTCCAGTCTGGTTATTCACCTGAAGAAATACAGAGCTTCCAAAATGACAGCGCAATAAAAAACATTTTATTACTTGCTGTTTATATATATATATATATATATATATATATATATATATATATAATTTAATATACCAAGCGTGTTGGTATATCCTTGCGGTGAGAAAAAAACCAGCAAATAGTTTGATTGTAAAAATATACTACCAAATATCAACCGGGGAGAAAAAAATTTTGAAAAAAAGAAAAGACCAAGATAGTCGTACCAACAAAAAATAATCTATTGGTACAGTATTTGGCCAAAAGAAAAAACAATTTAAATGTATATATATATGTATATAAGATATATATATATTCATACAACCGCTAGGAGAATAGCTAATAAGTAAAAAGTGCTCAATACCTAAGTAGAGCAAATAATAAAGATAAATCTAATGAGTCAGACGAACCTACTATTAGTTTCGCTTAATGTTCTTCAGGGCTAAGATCTTATATTTCGTTCCGTGTTAAGCGGGAACTTCATCAGTTTATTAAAGCATAGTACATACATTTAACAGACAACTTTTCTCATCCTGAATTCAAAACAATAACAATTTCGAAAGTGTACTTACGAAATATCGTCAGATATTATATATATCGATAATTAAAAGCTTTTGAATAAGCTCAGGTTTGGAATAGCGTGCTGTTAGTGAGGGTACTAACAAAATTAAAATATATATACTAGCCCATAAATCTAGCAAACACGTGTGGATTAAAATACGGGGGTGGGTGCCTGGGTTTCTTCGCTAGACAAATTGTCACCACTCACGCCTTCAGAACTACTAATTTCGGAAAGAATTCTACACTCTTATATTAGAAGCAGTGGACAATATTAGCAGACATTTTTGATAAAATTTAAGAAAAAATACGACAGAAAGCAGACACAAAATTCATACAATATTAATACAAAATTAGTTAACAGTAATTTTGCATTAATATTGTATGAATCAAAAATGTCTGCTAATATTGTCCACTGATTCTAATATAGGAGTGTAGAATTCTTTCCGAAATTAGTAGTTCTGAAGGCGTGGGTGGTGACAATTTGTCTAGCGAAGAAGCTCAGTCTGATTCTGTCGTATTTTTTCTTAAATTTTATCAAAAATGTCTGCTAATATTGTTCACTGAAACTAACACAGGAGTGTACATTATCTGATCCCTACATCACAAGCGATTGAAATTCCATTTCACTAAGAAGACCATAGACTTAGAAATGGCTTTCTTTGTGTCAAAGTGGTAGGGGACAATTGACTTTAACTAAGTTAAAACTTAAATGTGGATGGATTTTCTTCCGTCTTTTTTTTATCCCTTCTTGGGAAACAACTCGAGGCAGATTATGCATCATGCCTCGCAACTGAAACCATGGGCAGCAGCGTGGTGGATGTGAGACACGGCGGAAATAGGTCAACAGTGTATCTCACGGGATGCTGGGCGGATGAGCCCAAAAGCGGACCAACGGCCAGGATCAAACAGTTCAGTCAGAAAACTACTGCTCCTCATCTCTAAGTCTAGCGTTTATTGATGAGTGGGTATCGATGACATACATTTTAATTTATAGAAGAGAAAGTGCGTGAGTGTGGGAGAGTTTCGTGATGATTTAAAAAAAGATTCCCTAGCCAACTATATAAATAATGACCACCCCACCCCATTTCATCTCGTCTCCCTTCCCACCCACTCATACTATCCCACACTTTCCATACAATGAATCAAAAATTTTCTTCTAACCAACCAAAAATTTTAATCCAAATTCTTCCTACCGCACCCAACTCCAACAAACACCTAGCAGCCTCTGCATCTTATCACCCCGCACAAACCCCAATCTTTTGATCTTTCCCCCTTCACTTTCCATAATAGATGTCCTCTGACCAACCAAATCCTCACAAACTATTCACTTTCCCTGAAATTATCACCAAACTTTCCCCCACGCATTAACTTTCTCTTCTATAAATTCAAATGTATGTACTATGCTTTAATAAAATGACAGATGAAGTTCCCGCTTAACGAAATATATCTCTTACATCTACTTGTTTGAATTAATATTTTTTGTCCATTTTTCCTTTATCCTTACCACACACACACACACACACACACATATATATGTAATATATATATATATATATATATATATGATTGATAAAGAAATGTTCTCCATTGTATGCCTAAACATCAAATTCTAAAAAAGAAAGGGCAAATAATCGACTTACACTTAGCCAAATAGGACCACATCCTAATAAAAAAAGAAGATAAACAGCGCTATTAACTGCGAAACATACTCCTTTTAGGAAAGAAGTATTCTCCGATCACAGAATAGTCATGACCGAACTACACCCAAGTCTACGTAGAAACAAAGGTCAAACTAGTAAAACTGTACGATACGCTTGGTTCTCACTTGACAACAGTGATATATGCGATCGCTAGTCGGTAACAGTAAAGAGTAAGTTAGATATCCTCCAGGAGATACCAGTAAGGTACACTCGAATTGACGAATACGAAAGCTTTTCAGTGCCCACTTAAAAGCAGGAGCTGAATGCATACCGACCAAATAAAGAGCCAAACAAACTGTTCCCTGGGAGACAGAAACAGTTAGAATAAAGAGAAAGAAAACCATCCCTACGGAATAAGACAAACCCATCTAACACCAGCATGGAAAACGTTAAGAAAGCCCAGGTAGAACTGAAGCATACAAAAAACAACAGATACAATGCATCTTGAACAAATAAATAATATCAGACATGCAGTAGAAGATACACAGTCCCGATTAGCATGGCAAACTGTAAATTAAATTGGTGGTAGGAGAAGTACTTCCAGATCAAACTTAAAGGCAACCAGTCAAACAGATATACTCCAGAAATGGAAATACCACTTCGAGAATCTGTTAGAAACCCCACAATGATGAATAATCAACTAGAGATTAAGCTAGAAGTCTTTACGATGGTTGATCTTAATGGAGTACTAAGAAAAATAAAAAAAGAAAAATGGTCGCATCAACTGAGGTCTGGAAAATAAGGAAATTTGATGACATACTACTTAGACTAATTGTTACGTTATGGTCAGGCAAAGGTATCACCTTACAAGACAAGCGGTCAATTAACTTTTTATCTCCACGGGTATCTTTGGGCAGGGGAATCTCATTTCATTGATAACATCTCCCGTAGTATTTTTCCGTAGTAACAAAGATGACGATGGAATTGCTTTTCATAAATTTATTCACTGCAAGTTATTGTTCTTGAGAGAGAGAGAGAGAGAGAGAGAGAGAGAGAGAGAGAGAGAGAGAGAGAGAGAGAGAGAGAGAGAGAGAGTCGGTTTCTTTAACACATATGTTTTTACTAATGTTCTTAACTTCGTTCCAACGGTCAGTACCAATTATCAGGCTTCACACACCAGCGACACCAGGACCTCAGTCATTCGCCTATGACTAACCTCAGCAAAACCCTAAGCCCACTGTTTTCGGCAAATTCTGTAACCCGACTGTCTTTGCAAATTCTGCCAACCCGAACATCCTCGGAAAACTCCGTAGTCCAACTGTCCCAAAATCTAAGGTTCCCTCATTATATAGAAATGGATGTGGAACTTTCTAGAACATGGTGGAACCTTTAGAATGTTCTGTTCTACTAAATTGCACGTGTCAACCATTCTTTATTCTGACAAACCGATCAAAATAAATTTTAACAGCAAAATCCTAGACTTCCTGACGATCGAACCGAGTCACAGGTGATAATGAGAATTCCATTATCTTCTTGCTCGCCCAAATGTTTATATTTCTTTTCGGGTCGATTCTTCAAAGGACCACCCAGTACGGTCTGAGAATCATGCTACATCCATTAAGCTTTCTGTTTGACACAAGGACACAAATATATTAAGTATAAAAACAAAATATGATAAAAATGGACGAAGTGTTGCATCCTCCCATTTTGCCCAAAGATGTGATCTAGGAATAGCTAAGTATGCTAACTAAAAGGAAAATTCTAAAATTGAACCTGTTAAACTACGCTTATAAATTGACCTTTTGTCACATTCTGCTCGAGCGGTGGGATTGGGTAGATATAGATTAGACACTAACAGGTATTCTAATTCTTGCCGACAAGGCGAACGTTTACATAGAAATTACGACCTGTGTTGCAATCCAAAATTCTGACCCTAAAAACATAAACTGAATTTTTAGACAAAGGACTTCCATTTGGCAACGGGTTCTACCCCACTGCAAGGGTTGTCGTCAGCATATTCTAAGCACCGATGAAAGGGCGACAACTTTCGTAAAAATTACAACCTGAGTTGTGTAAAAAGGTGCTGCCCGTAGGTTGGTTTTCCGGCCCCTGAAATCCCAAGAAACTCGCCCTGTCATCTGAAGCAATAGAATAAGCCAATTGCACCTCTGCAAACACTGATATTTTAACTGAATATGATGAAACCATATGATTGTGTACAAGTTATTTACATTAGATAGGATAAATTGAAACCCTATAATAATGTGCTAGTTATATTAGATAGGATTATTTAAAACTTTATGCAAGTTATGAGTATTAGATAGGAATACTTGAAACCACATAATATTGTGCAACTTATCAATATTAGATATTCACTAATTAGATTCATTAATTTTTCTTCAGTGATTTTTCTCTCTTTTTCAATCTCTTTTCTTGGGTTTTCGTTTCCTTCGTTATATTCTTCTTCTATTTTCTTTCTTGCTTTCGTTCTTTTTTATTTCTCGTCTCAGCTTTTCACTTTTCAATATTTCTCATTTTAATCCTCTTCTTCTTCTTTCTTTCTTTCTTTCTTTCTAAGGACAGAATATTGGTAACTGACCAGTCCTTGACATGCGAAACTCTACTCTGGCCCTTACTTGAGCTAGACGGGCAGTCGGAGATGCGCCCTTCGAATAATCAGCTGGTCACGTCAAGCGCTAGCACCTACATGATCATTATCCTATTACTCTTATGCCAACCCACAATCCTTCTTTATGATATATACATACTAGTAGGCGGTGACTGGGGGTCTTACTGTCCACAAATAACGTTAAAATGCATCGACTAGTAAGGTTCCAATTCCGGAGCATTGGGGAAGTGTAGAATATCTCTTCATTGTCATTACACTCAGATTCACTGAGCCCGAGTGGCAGTACTTGTTAGGATCCCATTTATGCGGTAAATAGATTAAAAATGAGTTAAACATGAGTAAAAACATGCTTGAATAGCAAAATAAATTTAAAAAATGAATGAAACAAAAACGTATTCGGCATAAAATAACCCTTGTAAAATACATCTATGAGATGAATGAGGGGTAAGTCATCACCGTTGTTATATCCTTGGGATCATTTGAAATTTCTGGTCTTTCAACAACGGATTTCCTTCCCCAGGGGACCAATCGGGACTGACCAAACCTCAACCCTCCCCCCTCAGCAAGTGACCTCGCCTCCTGATGACCATAGTTTTATTGTACTGGTCACCTGACCTCCAGCCAATGGCAATAGAGCTTTCCTTATTTATATTTCATTCATTTTATTACTCGAGTTTGGTCTCACCTTCAACTCAAGCTGAGGGTTGACATAACGTAAAAACCAACCAACCAACCAGCCAATTAATCAATCAACCTTATAATCCTAAAAGAGTGATAACACATTTTTAGAGCAGATACAATGTTTTAAAGGATATTTGTAAAAAAAAAGACAGGTGTAGACGTTTGGTTGGTTTTATGGCACATCGACTCTTTTTGGGTTATTAAATGCCGAAGACATTTTTCTAGCAATGTTATGGTTTCAAATATTCAATAAAAATAATTGTCATTTGAGAACAATTATAGCTTTATGTAACTATCTTTAACTCTTTGCCTGCTTTAAACTATTTTCAATGCCTATCCAACCTCTGCAATCCTTCCGGGAGCCACTATCAGTGGCCCCCACACATGTCCCTTGTTTGCATTGGATAATAACTACGTGAACACACCTGGCATCTTTCTTTTGTCTGTGAACAAAACCCTGAGACTGGTACAGTTCTGGGGGTGGGGAGAATTTGGTAGGTAAAGAGTTAATACGAGTAATGGTCGCACAGTGATGTGGTTTCAAGTGTTCCAACCTAATACTGATAATTTACAAGCAACAACAGGATGACAACTTGCTAAAACAGTTAAAGAATTCATAACAGTTTTGTATTTGAATATCGTTTTCGCAAATAACTAAAAATATATTTCCCTGGGTTATATTTTATGATTCTAAAGACTAAAAGCTTAATTTTTTATGTATCATTTTTTATAGGCCGTATATAGTAATTAGTCACTTTCTTTTAATACATGCCAACAAGCACCTCCGGGTTATTTAATACCGAAGTCAAGTATCTAATAAAAACAATTATTATTTGTAAATAGTTACAGCTTCAATACTTTACATCTTAATACACAACATTTGCCTACAGTTATATGGTGTTAAGTGTTTTGTTCTTGAGAATGAAACGCTAAAATTCTCTGTGACTTTAAGATAAAAACGGGTAAACTTATCCCAGCTAGAAGACAAGGCATAGTATTGATTAACAAGAAAAAGAAGACTTGTCAACTGGTAGATTTATAGTCCCAGCAGATCACAGGGTGAAGATGAAAGAAAATGAAAAAATAATCAAATACCTCGAATTTGCTAGACAATTGCAAAAATATGAGGGTAAAATGATACCAATTTTAGTTGGTGCATTTGGGAGCCCCCCCCCCCATGTAGAAAACAGACTAACGAAGCATTGGGAGCATCCAGAAGAGTTCTGGACGTCTGAGGAGACTTGCTGTCACTCAGACTCCAGTGAAAGACCATCACCTCACAAGAAGTGAAATATATTAATAATAATAATAATAATAATAATAATAATAAGAAGAAGAAGAAGAAGAAGAAGAAGAAGAAAAAGAAGAAGAAGAAGAAGAAAATGTTTTAAGCAACTGCATTAGTGGGTTGCTTTTATAAGCCTTGTTGAGTCCTTTTATGACAAGGAAAGTACAATATCAGACCCATAGTCATGGGCCTAACAGGGTACTCCCATCCGAAGATTGGATATAGGAAACAACTATGGGACTTAAACATTATAAGACTTTAATGGCATATTATTCTTCATGGGTTATTAAATGCCAAAGCCATCCTTGTAGAAGAATAGTAGTGGTGCTATTTAACTTATAGCTAGGGTGAGGGAATCTGAATACGAACTTAATAGCGAGACTGGAGTTCGAACTCACTTACTACGATGTTGCAGTCAGGTTGGTCGCATTAGGGATTGTCTTACTATTCTGCAGAGGTGCAGTCGTCGTATTCTAGAACCTAAACCGACAAGTCGGTGGAATGTAAAGACTAAAGCAGTATCTATAATAGTCGTTATAGAAACCATGTCAGAAACCCGAGACGAAATATTGGGAGGAGCAGGACCGTATTCAATAGTTTAGATTAATACATTTTAAAATATCAGTCTATTCAATAAAATGAAACAAAGAAAAGAAAAAATAAGACCCCCACCCCCAAAAACCCCAAAAAAAACCAAAACAAAATAAAAAATTGTTAATTTGGAAAGCATCTCTCAAAATATTCTTCCGAATAATTTTATTATTTTTATGTATTTAAACAAAAATGTAGCCTTATCAGCAGATGCAATTTCGTGTACAACACTGAATTCTTATTATTGCTATTTCCTAAAAATGTTTCTAATTTTTATTTATTTTGTCAACTGTTTTGAATTTAATCTAAAGCTCCCAATTCAGGATGTTCCTTGCTGCCATAGATATGTGTCAAATCTAAGGGGATAAATTCAGCCGTAGAAAGGATTGGGAAGGAATTTCACTCATGTGTGTAACTCAATATAATGAGGATAATTATTACATGACAAATGTAGTGGTACTGAGAAAATCTAGAATTGCAAGTGGGGATATAATTTAATACTCGTCGAAGCACCAACAGTTTTTCTGTCTTGAAGAGAATGTTTTAATGCTTATTGAAATAGAGCCCCTTAGCATCATAACTAACACGCTGAACAACAATATTGTAGTAAGTGAGTTCGAATTCCTGTCGCACGATTACATTCACTTTCGGACTAATAGCCTTAACCCTCATACGCCTAGTACCTCGATCATTTCTCTTCAAGGCAGGCTTTGGCATTAAATAACTCACACAGGCTGATATTCCATTAAACAAAGAAATAACAAGCATCAATATTTTTATATGTAATAATGTTATATGTAATAGCAATCTATGCAGCAAGTCAGAATATACATACAATCAATTCAAAAGAAATGTAACAGGGCATGGGAAGATTTTTTAAAGAGAAATTGAATTCCTATTTTCCATTATTAAACTCAGCAAATACAATTTGTTTGGAAATTCCTTGACAAGATCTTCATCTTATATTCGTTTGAAATAATCTGTAGAAGAGGCATCTACATGGTTATAACCAGTTATCAGGGACTTGAAATGAAACGAAGGATTTCATACATTTTGAGTTTCTTTTACAGAACGTTATCTTTCAAGTGGGAAACAATTTTGACCCAGTTTATATAAAATTGGATTGTGTTCCGTTTTCTTTTTTTTCCGCTATAAATATGTTTTGTGCTATAAAGAAATGTTTGCTCTAAAGACATTATATGCTATTCCGAAAAAAAAACAAAAAACACAAACAAAAAAAAATAGTTAGTAACGTAGATTTTAGAAGTAAAAATACATTTACTGACATCAAATTTTAAAGATATGTTTTAAAGAATATTTATATACTATAGATTATAAAAATTTGTAAAAAAAGTTTTTAAAATGTTCTAAAAATAAATATAATTAATACCTTTTTTTTTTACTATAAACACCTTTTGGGATATGAATATATTTTGGCTATAAAGATTTTTCTTTGCGATATAAAGACTTTTCTACTATCAAGACAATGTGCTTATAAATACTTTACGCTATGAATACGTCTTTGCTATAAGGACATTTGTGATATCTACTTTTTTGCTATAAAGGCTTTCTGTATTATGAAACCTTTGTGCGATATAAAGACGTTTGGTGCTGTGAATAATTTATGCGCAATAAACTTATCAGATGAAGATCTAATTTACTATTAGAATATTTTTGGTATAAAGATTGTATGTGCTATAAATACTTTCCAGATATAGAGAGTTTTTTCAACAAAGACTTTATTTGCTATAATGACTTGTTATGGTGTAAAGTCTTTTTCCTACAAAGACTTTATGTGCTATGAATACTCTTTTATGATATAAAGACATTATGTGTTATAAAGTCTCTTTTGTGTATCGAGGAGCTAAATAAGGATGGGTTCTATGTATGTCCTCACTAAGAACTTCATCGAAAACTTCCAATCTGTCATTTTCGTTGATAACATTACTTAATTTACAGAATGAAACTTTATTACAAATAATATTCTGCAGTTTAAACTATTTTTATTATCTAAAATATAAAATATCTTTATAAACATTTGATGTCAGTAAATGCTTTTGCTTCTAAAATCTAAATTGGTAAGTTGCTAATAATTCAATTGATTTTTTCAGAAAAAAATATTTTCCCTTTTGTTTGCTTCATTATAAATATTCTAAAATATACCCATAATATTTTGAAAATTATTTCGTTCAAATTAATCTTCATTACTTTTTGCTCAAAAACCAAGCTCTGGTGATATTCAATATGTATATTTATTTACTTTGTCGTTAATTGTTTTATTTTCAAAGTTTCCTCCGGACATACACATGCACACAACTGCTCTTTATATATGTATAGATAGATAGATAATGTATAGATAGATGATTTAATCCATTTTTTTCTACAAACATTTAGACATTAATCCAAATGCAAAATCATATATTTGTCAATTTTATCAAATTTTATTGAAAAACTAGAAAATTCTGAATAAAAACCCTTGGTTTTAATTTGGCAAAATGCCACATTCTTTCGACAACTGAAAAGAAACATTTTACAAAATTTCAACAAAACTATACAAATGAATAAAGATATCTTTCCTTTACAAATCACTCGAAAATAACCTCTTTTCACTTCGGTTACAATATCCGAAAAAAAGAAGAAAAACTTTCGAAAAAGACTGATAGTTTTGAGTAAATAAGCAGATATCACAAATCCTGAGTCCCCTTATCAGAACATTTGTGGATTTTTCAAGCAGAAAATGAAGCCTTAAGTAAAAGAGTATATCTGACACAAGTAGCCAAGAATAGTTTAGTATTTTCAATTCCATAACGTAAGTCTCTTATCAGACATTTTTGTAGGATTTGACCAAGATAAAGATGTCAAATGAGAAGATATTCTTCATCGTCGATTAAATATTTGTAGTTTCCATAAAAATAGAACAGGGATATGTTTGACTTTTCATATTATCAAGTCGGGAAATATTCTCTTAAATGTCAGCTAGAGTGTGATTTGTTTGACACTTGATGAGGCGGGTGTTTCTAGAGAGTTCTCCAAGTTGCGAAAAAGTTTCAACTTAATAACTGTGAAGAGGGCGGTAGGCTGAGTTAATACGAACCCCAAACGTTGTTACGAGTAAAATGAGGACATTATATATCCTTATCTCGTGTGCCACAAATAAACTTGTTAATTCTTGTATATTCCCGAAACTATAGTAATTAAATCTACAATATAAACAATGTCTATTTCTTCTTCGAATTAAGTAGGAAACCAATAAAAATATTCACTAAAATATTTGCACTGTTTATATGTAGTGCATTTCACAAATGTAGGAATATTAATATATTAGATAATACTGTTTCCTATGATCAACCAGTTCAAAATGTTCATTATTTTAGAAGGTGGATGAATGGATCACGAGTGTATTTACCCTGTTATTGTTCACGTTATTTCATATAAAACTGGGGAACACGACTTTTGTTGAATTGAATCTGACACTTGTTTTTGACTATTTCTTGACCTCTGAATTAAAAAATGACCCCAGTTTTTCTATATCACATCAACTTTTTGAGCTACGGGATACCCTTGATTTTTCTCAGAAACCATAGAATATAGCATCTAACAAATGTCTGCTTATTTTATGGAATGTTTTAAAAATTTATTTTTAATGGGAAAGGATGAAAGTTTATACGGAGCATCACAAATTTTGTTTAATTAGATCTAACAATTGTTTTTTGCTAACTTTTCGACTCTGTATCCAAAAATCACTTTTTTCCTCTATTACATCAACTTTTAAGTAACAGGATCATTGGCTTGGTCTAAAAAAACATTAAAATACTGCATGTAACAAATTTGTGTTAATTTTAAAGAATTAAAAAAAATCAATGGAAAATAATAAGAAATTGCTTAACTATAATTTTTGTACATATTCAACTTGTTCATACAAAGGATATTTTTACTTTAAGTCAAATTGTGTGCAAGTAGTAAAGGTAAAAATATATACACATATAGACTTTCTAAAGCGTTCAGTATGACACTTTCATTTTATGCTCCTTAGTCAGCCATCATATTAACATCCCAAATACCTTGATACTTTTCCTCCATTAATGTCAAATCTTGGTGAAATCATTCATCTTGCTCATAACTGACCACACCAAGGTTTTCCAAGAATTTAGCAAAATGGTTATGCAGAATATTTCAAGAGGTTAGCAAATGGCTATGCAGAAAATGGAACTTGATGCTTAGGTTACAATTGAGCGTTTTGTAGCTATCCAATTTCTGTGTAATTCTTTGCTCATGCATTTCCAAGAAAGTTCCTATTTCAGCAGTGTTTGGTAAATTATTATACCTTAAATAATAAAACCATTATGTTTAAGAAATGTTTTATTGTGAATGAACAATATCATTAAATCTTTGCCTACCAAATTTCCACCACAGCTGTACCAAATTTTGTCGCTTTTTTACCTGTAATATTTCAATGTTTATTTTATAATTAACTTTGAAATTCTATTCAAATAAAGTTATATTATTATTGTAATCTGAGTCATTCTTCTCGATTATAATGAACGAGCCATCAATTTTTGTACTTTGCTTTGGTGTGGTATGCATGGAAATATCGCAGTGATGAAAGAACCGCTGTGAGCAGCTTAAACTAGACAATAGTTTAAGAATTTCATTGAAACTATTACTTTTTTGCTGTTCTCTCGCCACAAGTATTCACAAAGATATGAATCTAGTATATCTTCTTGAATGCCAAACTGCTTTTCTCATAGCATATGATAGGGCTATTAGACATTTTAATTCCTCTTCTCCCTTCTTCTGTTTTTGCTAACAACAAACAACAATTTCTCTGAATGTTTGAGATGAGGCTTGAAGATTAGTATTATCTGCGTTATTCGGACTATTGTCCCCATCTTCATTGTTATTTGTACAACGTTTGGGCGATATACCCTCCAGCTTTCTTCAGGTATTTCTTGTCGGGCTCGGAAGACTCGGGAACCTTCTCGGACTCGGGAACCTTCTTTTCGAACTCGGTAACTTTCTTGCCGTAATTGGAGCTATCACGAGAAGGTTCCCGAGTCCGACAAGAAATACCTAAAGAAGGCCGGAGGGCATATCGGCCGGAATGTTGTACAAATAACAATGAAGATGTTGACAATAGTCCGAATAACGCAGATAATACTAACAAACAACAAATCTAATAAATCGTTGCTATCAAAAATCAACTCTAATCCAATTCAAATAGATTTTGAAAATATTAAAATACAATGCAATATTTAATTCTTTTTACCTAGAATGTATTCTAGCTAATATAGCATAAAATCATACTTAATCTTTCAGTAATAAACTTTAATTTGAATTTATAAATATATTATATATATATATATATAATCTATATGAACTTAAATATCAAATAATATATATATATATATATATATATGTATATATATTATATATATGAAAGTACGCAGTTTGTTTGATATGGCAATGCCGACAATCTTTGGGAGAATATGTGCTTAATTGAAGACATACCTAATTTGAAAATTAATTAGTTGATAATTAATGAATTAGGCGAGATGTATTTGCCTAATTCATTAATTATCAACTAATTAATTTTCAAATTAGGTTTGACTTCAATTAAGCACATGTTCTCCCCAAAATATATATATATATATGTATATATATTCAGTAGCGCCTATAGATAAGTACACCAATTAAATATAAAAAAAAATTCAGACCTAAACCTTAATAAAGAGTCAAACAATAAAATTGAATTCGATAATATCGATCTGCAGTTCTACCTTAACCATTACACCCTGATAAAGTTCCTGCAACATTTCGCTAGTAGGTCAACTATTTTTATATTTTCCGAAAAAAATAAGGTCAATAGAACATTATTCAGATAAAGACCCCAAAGATTTGATTCGCTGAATTATGCTCTCATAAAAAAAAACTTTTTTTATCGAGTAGACATTAATTCCGTTGGCATTTGTTGCAAAAGGTGTTTTTTGAATTATTTTTATTTGCATTTATGTCTTATAATTTTTTATATTTTTTTTACCATAGAATAATCGTGATTACATTTATGAACTTGTCGGGTTTGTGCAGAAAAAAATACTTAAATGCTTGAAGGTTGTCGAGTTTTTATTGCACATAAATGTCCGTCCTCTGTCTTGCGTTGAGGAGAAGCATTTGAGAAATAAAAAACCAATGGAAAATAATCGGGGAAAATATATAAGCTGAAAATATTCTACCATCTTCCCCATTTATCTATGTCTGTCTGTCTGTCTGACTGCACATCTCTTGAAAGGGGGCTGCCCTATCCCCCTGTCCAGCCTAAGTAAGATTTAAAGTGGAGCGTTGCTTGTTATGGACTGCTCAGCCACCAGGATTCCATCCAAGACCATTATGGATTACTACCCGCGGCCAACAGGTGACCCCACACGAAGGGTCTTGTCCCTCTGCCTAAAAAATTTCCATGATAATTTATATGTCACTGTTACATTCATGGCTCTCCCCCGCTCTATCAAGTTATATTATTTATATGCGCCTATAAAACAAATTTCTACTGCAAATATTTTTTGTATTTTGATTTTTTTATTGTTGTCCTCACCTTTATTGTTATATACACAACGTTTCAATGTTCTCTCCAGCCTTCTTCAGGTGTTTCTTGTAATTATGAGCTTTCATGGAACTTCGAAGTGAACCCTCTATTTAATCCATTGGGGTACATTATTTTCATCCCATTCACCATGACTGGGTACATGTTTTAAGCTGTATTAAGTATTCTGTTATTTTTTCCTGTAGCCAGGATTGAACCTGTAACCCACAGACGATTGTCAATTAGAACTGTATTAACTCAATCCTTATATATATTTCGCCATGTCCAATAATTTTTTATAACAATTCCTGAAAGTTTGGTTGTAATCTGGCCAAAAATGGTGGAGTCATACTTGCATGAATGGACAGACAGATTGACATTTGATGAATTATAATACGACTAGAAGCAGCTACCTGGAATTGCCTGGGTAGAGAGAGGGGAGGATAAAAAAAGGTTAGTCTCATAGATACAGTCTCAGACAATAGGACTACGAATGCGATTGAAAAAAATTGCAGTAATGAAAACATATGCATTTTATTATTGTCTCAATTTTGGGGATGAGACTTAATGTGTAAAATTATGATTTTTTTTTCAGACTGATATCTTAATCTTCATGTAATTTGTAAAACTCAACGTTTTGGCTGCTGTATCCTTCCGCCTGTCTCAAGTGTCACCTGTCTATCCGGGCATAGCAATGGCCCTAAAAGATGAAGACGTTATTTTTTTTTTATTTCTTCCATCCTTTCAAAAAGACGATAGCTGATGGTTTATCACGCCATACCCTCTCTATGTTTTCCCCTTTTTCTCTTCTTCCCTTTCTTTCCTCATATTCAAAATGGGATTATCCATTATTTATTTAAGGTGACGACAGCGCGTGACAGACGGAGGTACAAGCATATAAATGTTTAACGACGCTTCTCACGGCCGTAGTACAATTACAAAGTGAAACCTATACAATAACGGAAGAATCAGTTATAATAATAAATACGACCATAGAAATAGATATTGATTTGAAATAGGCGAAAGAAATACCAATAATAGAATATCGAGTATTGGATAGGATGACGCATTTTCATAGAGAATTCTATGAATCGGAACCCAAATTCGATAAAGGTAAGATTGAATACCATAAAGCAACAACAACAAAAACGAAAAACAGAGAACGTACAAAAGAAGAATTATTCTGAGATAAACGTCTCTGAAATATTTTCTCAAATTATAGAATATTGGAAATCAAGTTTTTTTTTTTTTTTTTTTTTTTTTTTAGTGGAGTGTATTTTTCTAAAACAAAAAAAATCTTCAAATATATTTTAATCTTTGAAAAATATTTCTAAACTGCATACACAAGTTGATTATACTTACCCGACATCCGTGCCCTGTGCCCATAAGCGTCAGCTTCTGAAGCAGTAACATAAAATAAATTGGGTGATCCCAAGGGTCCGTCCCCCCACCGGGCAGCACCTGACCTCTCGTATAAAAGATGCAAAGCTAGGTTTATTGCGCGTCTGCCGAAGGGGTTTACGTACTTTTTGCACTGGCTTCATTTTGTCCGTGGCTCCCACGTTAAAAATTCCTTGTGTCAATCCGATCTGATGAAAGGACCGGAAAATAATTAAGAAAAATGAAGGGTAGGTGAGGGTAAAATCTATTCACTTGGTCAAAGGTCGTATAGTGTAGAAATGTACCGTTCTCTTAAATAATGGTGTTTCTACAGGCAAGCATTGAACTGCAGAAATTATTTCCTCTGATAATACAAAAGAGCCTAGTCTTTAGAGGTCAAAGAATTTGTATTCACGGTTGATACTGAATAAAGAGTCAATACTACTACTTCGCTGTTGTTACTTTGTAGGTGAGCCTTCTCACAAGACAGCACCAAAGAGACGAGGGTTACCTTTTTACCCAACGGCTTGGGAACCTAATACTGAAGGGACCAAGCGTTTTCTTTTTTTAACAGCTGGGCATAAGTTTTGATTTGTCCGTGGTTTCCCATTAGAAAATGTTTTCATGTCTATTTTGGTTCAGTGGCAAGTCGGATAATGTTATACATGTGGCTATACCTATTCGATTGTGAAGCTATAAAGACAGAGAAGCAGTCGCAGCTAGCTGTGAAATACTGACGAACCAGACACAGTCCAATGCAAATCAGAGGTGAAATAAATCCAACATTAAAAAATGAACATTTGAGACTAAAATCGAATAACCCTTTTAGCCTAATCCATAATAAAGCACTTTCTTAATTAAATAAATCACAAAGAAAAAAAAAATGAAAAACAAAGAAAAAACACCATAGAAATTGCCACTTTAAATCACTTCTAAATTTAAATTAAAAAACTCCTGTCAATACTGCGGATACAATAATTGTAGCAGGGTCAATTTCAAGATTCCTGGCGCCCCGGACAAGTTCAACTTTGGCGCAATTTTAAGTTTAATCTAATCTTGTTTAATTATCTAAGTCCCAGAATATATCAACTGCCCCCTACCCACCACAATAAGTAATGTCCTATTTACGACAGTAAACTATAACTAGTGCTGTTGTCCAGATTATAGAATTATAAGAAGTGCATAGCCACCCTTTGTTGATATTACTAACAAGTTCACTCGGATTCGAAGTGGTAGTACCTTTTAGTGTTCCATCTAAAGCATCATTTATAGATGCGTAGGTGAACTATTTTACTAACTCTTTTTAGCTGTCTAAACTGCATTCTGATTGATCTATAATCACTGCTCTCCTCATCCGACTAATGCTCATATTACTTGATTTGAATTTTGCCTCATTTCCTGATGTATATATTTACCAACCCTCTTTTTGAACAAGATAAAAGACAAGGCCATTTCAGGCGGAGTTTAAGCACCCACCTAGGAATCGCATGGTTCTGGGTTCGATACCGGTTCCACCTAACTCAGTGCATGAGCAGCACAGATTCGGTAATCTAATCTGTGCAGTAAAGTAGGTATAGGACGGTATTGTGACGCTCCACCTCAACAAAAGCAATCTACCATCAGGGATTCGAACTAGGGTCGACAAGTCTAGTTCTTACTACTCAAACTATTACATTAAACAATATATGCTTTATTTCTTTAAACTGTAAGCTAAAATCTCATGGGGATATGTATTTAGAGTTAATTAGCAAAGATGTTTATGTTGCAACTTATCCTTTATTTTCACAGAATTAAAAGACTAAAAGGCGGTAAACGTTCTTTGTTTCCCTGAAAATGAATTGGGGGAATTACTTTCGGGGCGTCCTTTGTTATATTACTATTGTTAGTTGGGTATTTCTTTTTGTTTACTGATTGCCAACCCCTGGTAGATTATTCTATGCTGTAATCAGTTTAAAGATTATGGTCTCCGATTATATACAGTACAAAAATATATTTTCACAATTAATAAATTAATTAGAAGATAAGTAAAACAGTAAAAGATGTCTATTGTCACACAACATTCTTGATTGATACCAGTATTTTACAAAGGCAACATTTTTATTTTAAGCGGAGCCCTGAACATTTATTTGAGCCGTTTGTCATTTCTCGTAACCGCTAAGATTTATTTCATAAATATTTAGAAAATCCTGACGTCGTATGAAGCTAGGGGTCCGGAAAAAGCAGCGGCAACATGACACCGGCACATCAACATCTTCAGGGACAGCCTTCACATGCGACATCTGTGGTCGAGAATGTTTTTCTAACTTTGGACTTCACGGGCACAGGAGGCGCTTCAGGGATACAAAAACTATTTTATAGTTTTCCGAGACTGAAATGCCAATAATAGATGAAGATATATAGATAAAGATATCATAGAAACATTAAAGACCTATACCAAAAGATAAGTAAAACAGTAAAAGATGTGTATTGCCACACACATTCTGATTGATACCAGTATTTTACAAAGGCAACATTTTTATTTTAAGTGGAGCCCTGAACATTTATTTGAGCCGTTTGTCATTTCTCGTAACCGCTAAGATTTATTTCGTAAATGTTTAGAAAATCCTGACTCTAATCAAAAGAGTCATCGATATCGCCCGATTCCATAATCGATTGATTAATATTTGAACGTGAATGTTTGATTTTATCCAATTTTAACATTTGCATTAAGTGGTTGCAACTAGAAAGACCTGGTTTTGCTCATTACGGAAAAAGGATTCGAAAGAGAATAAACGACCTTGAAATTTCATTTCAACAAATTATGAAAATAAAAGTCTGTTGATGTCAACTGAGCGCAAAATTTGCTGGAACCGAAATCCTTTTAAAAACCATTCCATTAGTCAAATGAATTAACCTACATTACATACATTTACCGAAATGCAGTTGATGTTGTAGCTAATGGATTCAACGAGCCGAGTTCAAATCCTGGACAAGGATGCGTTTCACTTTGTGTTAATACCCTTGGCCGTCTCATTGTAGTGTAATGGGTAAAAATCTAGTCTCGCGGATTCATTACTACTGAATAGCGAGCTGGATGCTCCATACTTGCGACTATATAGTTTGCTATATTTATAAAAAAGAGTGCTCAATATCATTGATCGAATATACATATATAATTTAGGGTGTTGTAAATATAAATTCAATGGGGGTTTGGTAAATTTCAGTTTCTTGTTTATCCAATTTTCAAACTAAGTCTTTGTTGGAAAATCAAAAAGTGAGAAAGTAATGATTACCAAGCGCCGTTGACTTAATGTATTTGCAACCCAAACAGCAAATGTGTTTTTTTTTTGCTTCCTCGACGTAATGAGTAAGTTTGAACTCGTAAAACATGAGTTTCCAAATGATACTACGTTCATCTATGCGGCTTTCAAATCATATCCTCAATGAAACAATGCACAACATGTTAGCGCACCAAATATAACGATACTACTAAACATAGATAGAACCTCCCGGGATTTTAACTAATTCTGTCACGTGTTATACTAGACGCTAACTAGCAAGTACCAAAATATTGCAAACCTTTTGATTCACCATATCTTAATGGTACATGACTTCCTTTTTTTTGTTCTCTTGAGAAAGCAATTCAGACAGATTTGGCTTGTGTGTATAGAATACAATTCTATATTTTTAAATAAATACACGTACACATTTCTCTTTCCAAACTTAAGGAAAAGAAATTAAAATAAACATACAACACCATCCTTTTTCCAAACTTATGGAAAAGTAATTAAATCAAACACACGAACACAAATCCTTTTCCAAAATTTAAGGAAAAGGGATTAAACCAATTGTTTACACAAAAATCAGAATCGATTGGCTAGATTTTGTTTACAACTACGTCCGCGCGTTTGCGCCAAAAAGTTAATTACTTTTGGATCCTATCCCCTGATTATAAAAGATAGATAAGAAATCAACAATTAGACAGAACCCATTTCGCTATCAGAGAGGACAGGATTCATTTCGCTAGCAGACGACACAGACTTCATCTCACGTTCAAACCGGACACATTCCGACGACACAACAAACATACAGATATCGTCTCGCTGCCAGATAGACCAACGGCCAAGAAACAGGTGTTGACTTCACTCCCTCAACACAATTACTACTACTACCAGTATTCTTACCACTTCGTTCTACTAACATCAAAAATCCGTTCAACAGGTCAGATACACAAACGTATTTCTCATTTCTGTCCACATCAAAACGAACTTTTCCAAACTTAACATACGAACTTTTTACATTTTACATTACACATATCAACTACACTATTCCTTTCGAACATTTACATATTTGTTGAATACTTGCAAATTCTCTGAATAAATTTATTTGTTATATTATAATTGTATGCATTTGTTTTATCATTTCTCCGTATTTTCTGCCTAACTGTGTCATATTTTTATTCATCATTTCTAATATAATTGAACACAAATACTCATAATCCTCTACAAGTGCTGACAGGAAATATTATTGGCGCATTTTCATTGCAACTAATAGCTGACTACCTCCGGTAAAAAGGTGTACAGTGGAGACGTTTGTCGAGTAATGGTTATCGTCGAACCAACCGAGTTCAAATCCTGCACGAGGTTATTTGCATTTCGCATAGCGCTACCACCCTCGAGGAAGGTAGTTATTTACTCAACTAATTCGCCACATATAGGATGCGACACAAGGCCGCAAATATGGCGCTTCAAGCAAGGATCCCACTCGCTATTCATTAGTAATGTAGCTATCCTACCCACCTAATTAGACAATAAGAGGAATCGCTTAAAGGATTTCTATAGATTTGATTCGAACAAATATTTCAATAGGTTGACATACAGGGCCAAGATATTAACAATTAAATATACTTACATTTTTTCGTAGAGCATTTTATTTTCATAATCGGTTGAAATACAATTATGATGTCATTTGATTGTTTCAGTGTATATACTCACCCCAGTCCTCCACCATGAACAGGAAATACACACACGGTCAATATTTAAGCAGAGCGTAACAGGTTTGATTTAAGATTTTTCCTTCTCCTAGACTGGTTGACATACTAATGCTAAAGAGGCCTGTATGTCTTACTATTAGGTTTCTGACCGCTATCCTTGGCCAGTTGAAAAGGACTTACAGTAAGTAAGTCCTGAGCTATGGAATCCTTTGGTAAGTGAATAAATCCTGATTTATGGAATCCTACGTATCAGGTCCACTGATAATCCTATTTTCCGTCGTCCACGAAGGTTCAAAGCAGCTATGCGTAGCTACGACCAGAACAGCCGATATAAATATTATTACAGCAACAGAGCACCACCAGTGGTTGGCCAAGAGGTTGTTCACATGGTTGTCGGCGAGTCTATAAGTAGAAGTTGTCATCCAGCACACACCTTATATTCAGAAAACGCCAACACTTACTATTTACACATAGCTGGAATAGGAATAACTGGATTCATACCTTTTACAGGAGATTATCACTATGAGAAATGCAAACAGCCTCGTCCATGATTTGAAATCAGCTCATCGTGTTTATTTCCAACGATGATAATCGTTACACGACGAGCACATCAATTCTTTCTGTATACCCGTAGATATTTCCTGTTCTCAATCCATGAGTTAAATTTCTAAAAATTATCTTTCTTTTTTTATCTTTTCATATCAATCTTAAAAATACCCTTTGACCAGAACAAATACACTATTAATACAATATCTTTATACAGATCAAATTCTGTTGCGTAATTCATCCGTCAGTTTTCCAAAATGCCCGCTTAAATCATTTTTATTAAGATTTTTTTTCTGAAAATAACCAAAATAATCTTAAATATTTTTGTTCTATTGTTTGTTTTATTTGATTAGACAATTTTTTCTAAAATGTATTGCTCTATTATCCCAAAAAGTAAATTGCTTATTAGTTTTTGAAATATGCCTTGACATTAAATTTCCAGTTCGAAAAGAAATATTAAGAAAAACATTTACTATAATCAGAAATTTCATTAATTATTTTTAATTTTTCAATTAGATCACCTCTCGTTCTCGTTTCTAGTAAAGAAATTAATCCTAATTTCTCAAATCTCTCACTATAAATGTAATATATTATTATTTTTACTAGTTTTGTCACTTTTTTGTATGCTCTACTATATGAACTAGCAAATATATGCACCCTCCGGGTGCTCGCTAATGAAACTAAATAAGAATGCAGATAAAATGATTTGAAACAGAGGGGTGTATAATCGAAAAATATAAAACTGCTAATTAATAACTCAGAATTATTTCTTGTCGTTAATCGATTTCTTTTAAGATTTATTATAAAACCATACGGTGCAAATTACCTTCCCGTTCACATTGTAAACCGCTACAATTGCATATTATTTATTTGTAGATATGATTAACAGTATTAATAATGTAAAACAATTTTATTAGAAAATTGAGGTTTAAATAAAATAAAATCATGGAGAAAGTGACGTAAATAACAAAGGGAATTGTGACTTGAGTAGTGATATAGTTTCGGTTACAGACAGAAAAGCAAACAATCTCCATTATAATAAGATAATACACCCCAATTTCTATGTCTAGACCCTGGAGCTATGCCTGAGTACAATATTCTATATGAGGTCTTAGGTTGTTATATATAAAAAAAACATTTGCCTCCCTTGAATTAAAATGACTATCCACCCAATTATTCTATTTGACTTTGATGGTTGACTTCTTATGGTTTAATTCAGAAGAGTAATTGTCAAAATCAATCATTTGTTTTTTTGAAAGGAGAATATATCAAAGGCTTTCAAATGATTAGTTGTGGTTCATTTCGCTTCTCCCATACTTTCTCATGTTATATATCTAGTTTTTTTTTGATTGAGCCTTACAATTTGATAAGAAAAAAAAAGAATGGACATTATTTAATAAGTGAATAATAAGACTAAAATAAATGGTAAGTAAATGATATAAAATCCTGATTTGTATATTTTGATTCTATTGACTAACTTCTTCATTATATAATAAAATTGATTTTTATCAAGTGATATTTTTCTTTGATTTATATCACCCTCAACTGGAGCAGAAAGAAATCTAAAGTACAATAACTTTAACAACAACTATTACCATATTCACAGTACCTTCTCTATAAACAAAACTAATCTTTTGGGGCATTTCTACTTGTCTTAGAAAATGAAAATATCAAACATTTTGCTTATTTGAAGGAAAATAAGCAAAATTATTAAAATCACTGAATAAAAATGTACCAATTTTGACAATTTCAAAAATATATGTAAATATCATAGTTAAATGTGATTGTCAAGTTTAAAAGTGACATGAAAGCCAAACCCTCATTGACATTTTTGAATTCCATGTTGCTTAATATATATTTAGCTTTAATATTAATATATATCGTATTCAACATTTTTCTCTGTTAAATCTTTAATTTTTAAATATCTTCCAAATACGACAATTCATTGAGAACCATTTGTATTATTTCTTTTGTTAATGTTTTAACAAGATTTTTTAGCATCATCAGCAAATAGTTATATTTCTGATTTTATATCGTTAGGTAAATTATGTAGGAATATAAAAAGACAAAATTAATGTCTCGGCACTGATCTCTGAAGATGACTGGATGGTATATACTGTGTTTTAGAATAAATGTAAGCAATTTTTACTTTCAAAAAATATCTTAGTGATTAGACAGAATTTAATATTTATTTCTTCTTTACTAAATCTTGTTGTACCTAATGATTTGAATTAATCTATGAAATATATAGGATAGTCGGAAAGATGACTCGTATCAATCTCAAGTCGTCACTGAATTTTATTGGATGAGACATCTGATGTAATAATGACGTCATTCTTTTGTTCGGTGGTTTGGATAATTTCCCCTATATGCTTCTTGACCGAAAATTTCTTTTTGATTATTATATATTTATTATTTGGTTTATTTATTATTTTTGTTGTTAAAGGTGTGAATTGAATGACAATGCCAGAAAGAATATCGGTAATACAAACAAAGAGGAAAGCATTTTCTTTGTTTCCCTTTACACTTTATGATTTCTAAGATAAATAGACCCGCCCACATCAACAAAGGAAACAAAGCTCACACACCTCTAGTCATCCATATTCAAATTTTGGGCTCACAAAAAAAAAAAAAAAAAAAAAATTGACAAATATAAAAAAATAACATTTCAATGTTTGTATACATTTACGAAACCCCCGCACGAAAAGGATTTGAAAAGATAAATTTCCTAATAGGAAAGGTTTGAAATTACAGTTTTCCTTCTAGATTGATTGCCTTGACAACGTTAAAGAGGTCAGTATGCCCTACTATTTACACATAACTAGGGGCGGAAGAGTTGGATTTATACATTTCTCAATGGATAACAGCGCTATGTGAAATACAAACAGCCTCGTCAAAGATATGAAGCCGAATCACCGACTCCATTTCCTACGACGATAACCATTACACCATGCACCTGCAATTTAATGTCCGTTGATAAAAAATGCTTTCACGCTGAAATACTTTTTGGCATGTAATTTTGCAATCAATAATTATTGTGAGGTTTTAAATGGTCAAATAAGAACAAAACGACGGGTAACAAATGTAGGAAATGTATTAACAAAGAGTAGACAATTACAGTACAGAGAAGTGGGAATTACGTCTGACCAAATAGAGTTACGAGCTGACTCGCATTGGCTTACTCTTAAGCCATAATTGTCCCTGTTACTTATAGTAACCGTCGGCGCATTCCATTAGTCTATAGGGTATATCGCCTATAACAATAATGTTAGTATGTAGGTTCTCTCCGCATTAAGTGACCCACACTTTTCGCCTTGTCGTCAAATTATGCTATTTTTTTTTATTTCATTCTTCATAAAACAAGAAGTAATACTTAAATGACAGTTCCTTGAAATGTGCCCATTGGACATTAAAGATGCGAGTCGCGTTTTTATTGGTTCGTGTAGTGTGATTAACCAAAAGTTAACAAATCAAGAAACTACACCACAAATAAAACGGCTTGTTAACAGTATTGACAATTGTGTCATTTAAATAATGGCAGTTCTTGGATAAATTTGAATTATTCAGATCTTCTGTCTGACATGATTAAATAATTTAGACTGAAGTGTACGAAAGGATGAGGTTCTTTTTTTCGTAACAACAAGTAATGTTTATAATGTTAACTCGTTCAGTTTTTTTAAGCAAAAACGAAGAATAGTCTCTATTTCCATGAGTAGATAACGCGAAAAGTTGGTTTGTACATAAGACAAAGGAGAATATTTACCCGATCCCTTTGCCACGGGTAGGATGTGTCACAAGGTCGCGAGTATGGAGCCTCAAGCAGGATCAAATTTCCAATTCAGTACTAATGGATCTGTGAGACTAATTTACTAACCATTACACCACGATGGGATAGGTATATACCCAACCCGCTGCTCGGGTTGGATGTGACATTATGTCGCAAGTACGGGGATGCCTGCGAGGATCGAACTCATTATTCAGTAGTATTGGATATCAGAGATTAGCTTGCTAACCCTTACACCAGTAATGTATATCCTACGTTAAACAAAGGGATGTGATATTGTTTTGCCTACTAGGACATATGCATAAAGTATTTGTTTAGATACTAAAATTATGACTTTTTTCTCTTCATTTATATATATATATATATGGCGACCTTTGCATACATAAAGATGTGCGTATTAAACACAGTTAAAATACTCTTCCCAATCTGTAGGTGACGATAACCGAGCGGTTAAGCTGTCCGACTGATTCTGAATCGATCGGGTTTCTATTCCGGCTGTAGGTAGCTTACAAATGTTTAGCCACACTGAAGAGACGTGATACGTCGAAACATTGTGTCTGTGAATGAACACACACACACACACACACACACACATATATATATATATATATATATGTTTGCTATGTTTATAAATACATAGTGCTCAATATCGGTGATAGAGCATGTATATCTATCTTAAGAATGTGCAGACATATTCAAGGGCGTTTGATGCTTGTCACACGGTTGTAAGTCTCTAGGTTGACATTTGTTGAAAATCACCAACTTTTACAAATAGCAACAACGAACAAACAACAACAAAGTTTTAAATAACCCTTCTCAATTTTTGTTCTTAATTCTACATCAACATTATAGAGTGTTTTATAACATCGTAAACTGTATTGAAACATTATACTTCAAGGTAGTACTATAAGATTGGTGCAAAAATAATTAGTATAACACTATTAAAGTGTTATAGGTTGATTGGGGATCTGTTAATTGATTACTAATTAATTAAAACTACTCTAATTATTAATTATGGTAGTTTGTTAAAAGTTACTTTTAATTTAATTATAATTAGTTTTTAACGATCAAATTGCAAGCATTGTATCTAACATTAGAATAAAATGTATTAAGAACCATTAGAATTTATAGATGTTTTCCAAGCCTCCGACCAGACCTAATTAACATTTCTTTTACATGGGGCTTACCCAACCTGTTCGCCCTGGGTAGAATGTAAGACAAGTTTACAAGTATGGAGCATCCATCAAGGATGGCACTGGCTATTTAGTTGTAATTCAATTGCAGAATAATTAGAATCTATACAACCAGAAATCAACGAGTTTATTTATTCAAGTACTATAGAATGCTTGAGTCCTGGAACAAATTAAATCTTTAAATGCATTTTAGGCTGCAGCTCGGTTGTTGAATATTTTCTTTAGCAAGAAGTAATCCAGGTGCTTCAAAAATTGGAAGTCACTCAGGTAGGTTTCATGATGGGTGGGGTAGATTCATAACTCAGTTTATTCAATTTCTGCACAATGCCATCCTTTTAGAGAATTATAACCTCGTTTTCATTTTATCCGAGGCTCCTTATTCTCTTTGGAATCTCCAATTTTAACCCTTGATCAACCTAACTTCCAAAGAAAAAAGGGCTAATACTGGTTTTAAAACAAAATAGGAGCCAAAATCTTTAAATTACCAAAATGGAGCTCTCTTGCTACCAAATACGGATTGTTGGAAAAATATTCTTACTACTTTTACCTAATTATACATTTTTAGTATGTAGGATATATATGTAAATACGAAAACTATTAGTATTAATGAGATTGGAATAAGTAACGGCATTTGTTAATTGAGGTTTGAAGAAAAACAGCAATAACTGTTATAATATTCAGTTGGCTGAGTTTTGATAAACGTCAAGAAGGCCCAGAACTCAAGCACTAGATCCCATTTAGTGTCAGATGCAGGACACCTTGTTTTTGTGTTGGTAGGTGACTCTTACTATTCTGTCGAGATATTCTTGCCCTACCCCAAACAGGGCATCTGCTACTACTTATAGGTTAGATGATGGTCATTATTGGAAATAAAAGACGTAGAGACACTTTTCTTATGCTTAAGATAGTTTTGGTTTGCACTAAATACAGAAATTACATACTGATTGTTAGATGGTCATTATTGAAAAAAAAGACTTTAAGTAGCTTTTTATTGCAGTTTCGCACAATTATTCGTATTTAAAAGACAATTTATTTGTTTTTATCGTCGCCCATTTTTTTCCCGAGTAGCAGTAAATATAACATTCTTAAATTTTCGAAATCTCTTAGTAGAAGCATTGCTATTATTATTGCTATGTATTAAGCTTTGCTTAGTGCGGAACACAGACTATAGGCCTTTTACAATCCCTGGTGTTACCTTGTTGTCACGTATTTAAGCTCTGACAAAACCCATCGGAGATTAAATTGGCAGGTATTAGTGACTACAGAGTGACTAAATGATAAGACAACATTGCGTTTATGATTAACGTTTGTCAAGTCATTTAAATACTTTTTTGGTTGTGTCGAAACAGTTATCATAAAAATGTATGTGACATAAGGTCTTAAGTAAAGGGGCATCCAGTGAGGATCAAATTAGGCATTCCGTAATGATAGATCTGCGAGACTAGCCTGATAAAAATTACACCAATTGTGGACAATGTTTCCCCATATTTGCGTCAAAAGGCGCATTCCAAATAGGAGATAATTGTTCACGTTAACACTGCAAAAAACTTGACCAGCCCAGCCAGCAATGTGAGTGCAAAACCAATAAAATATTAATACAAACACACGAGAAAAATATTATGATCTCTCGATAGCGGAGACTGATGCACAATTAGTTCGAGTCTGCCAATCTGTGGCCCAAATTCTACCGCACTCCAAAACATTGAAATTCCCTCCCACACGGTGCGATCCCCCCCTGCCTTGTTAAAAAACACTTTTCCAATACTTCCTAAAATTTTGGTTAAAATCTGGCCCCAAAATATTTGATCTGTTGTGTTAGGGAAGAACAAACATTTGATGATTTATAATAAGATTTATTTTTTTGTGTACAAAAACGATTTAGAGTTAGACAACTGCTGAAGCAAGAAATTATTTTATTCTTTTTTTATCTATATCAATGATTTACTGTCATCTTTATATCATGCGTGGCGTATGTGTTTACACAAAGTGATCACCATGGGTAAAAGGTGACACAAGGTCACAAGTATTGAGACAACCAGTGAGTATGTGACGCCCACATATCATGCGTGGTATATGAAAGAATAGAATTTAGTGAATATTTCGAATGAATTTTATTATTTTCCAATAAAAGTTTGGTAAAAAGATGCGTAAATGGAAGAAAGAGAGGAATAAATAAATGCTGGGAAATAAGTTCAAAAGGGAAAGAGAAGAGAAAGGAAAATAAAAGTTTAAAAAATAGAGAAAGAAAAGGAGGATACAAAAAGCATGAGGAGAAAGAAGATGAGAAAAAAGGGTGGGAAGTGAGGAAGAATAATATGAAAAGGATGGGGAAGTTTAAAAAGGAAAGGGAGAACAAAGAAGAAAAAAAGAAAAGGGAAGAGAAGAAAGAAGGAAAAAGACATTTAGAAGAACTAAGAAAAAAAGAGAGAAAGAGAGAAAGAAAAATATACAAAAAAAGGGGCGAGAAAGAAGTTACGAAAAGAAAGAGAGTGAGAAAGGAGAAGAAAAAAAGAAAAATAAAGAAAAGATAAAGACAAAGAAAAAGAAGATACAAAGAATGTGTAAGACCGAGAGAAGAGAGAAGGGTGGAAAAAGAGGAAAAAGAATATGGAAAAAATAGATAGAAATAAAGAAAGAGAGGAAGAGAGAAAGGGAATGAAAATCAAAAAGAGAAAAAACAGATACAAATATGTATAGGAAAAAAGGGTGGAAAGAGCGGGAAAATAAATACTGGGAAGGGTATATTAACCTACCTTATAAAAATATGATTTCTAAAACATTTGTTTTCGGCCAGATTCCTTGTTAAGATTAAATTGATTCTCTCTGAGTGTCTCTAAACCTGGCTGAGACAGAGTTGCTTCTAATTCAGTCATTGGCAAACATTTTCGCCATTACCAAAAAAGTATTTCAAAATACTAGACAAACATTAATGATAAGGGTAATGTCATCTCAGCGTTAAGACACGCTGTGGCCATTGATACCTGCCAACTTAATCTCCGATGGGTTCTATCAGTTCTCAAATGCGTGACCACAAGTAAACAGGAGGTATTGTAAACAGTGTAAAGTCTGTGTTCCAGACTAAGCTTAATAAATAGCAATGATAATGGCAATGATACGTCTAAGAGATTCTGAAACGTTAAGAATGTTATATTTCCTGTAAACAAAACTTAGGAAACTATTTAAAAAAATGATCGAACCATACTAAAAACTAGCTTAAAAGCTAATCTGTCGGGTAGCAAATAACCCAGCCCCTAGGGAGGTCTCTTGATATTGTTTGGCTGGTTGGTTGGATTTTACGGCATGCCAAACCTTGGGTTATTTCATGCCGAACACGTTTTTGTTTTATTCATTCTCATTGGGCATTCAATTTTATAAACTCACTTTTAAAACAATTCTAAATCCCATTTGTTTAATTTAACACATAGACGGAACCCTAACAGCGCAACTCCGGTTCAGAATAGATCTGTGAATAATGGCGATGAAGTGGTATTCCACAATTATCAAAGCTCCAAAATTGGAACCTCACCACTAGATGCAGTTTAGCGTCAGACTAGGACACTAATACCCTCAGTGACCAACTTCTAGAACATTTAGGATTGGGCGTTTGCCATAATGGCAATACGGTCGGGACAATCATAGTTGCTTAAGCTTGACCAGTCGATTGATCAAAGGTGGCCTCTCTGACCTCACGTCTTGGCCAAGTAAGGGCCAAGGTGGTATATTGCAGTTCACGGACTGCTCAGCCACCATGATCTCACCCTTAATCATTACGGATCGCCATCCACAGCCAACAGGTCGCCATATTCAGGGTGTATCATACCCCTCTGCAGAGGTTTAGTCGATGTATTCTACAGCCCAACTGACAGGGTGGAAGGGCTTTTAATTGTTTTTTTGGTCCAACAATGGTTTAATTACAATACTACTATAATACTAATATTACCGATTAATTATATAATAATATCATATATTAATAATACTAATATTACCGGGTCCTCGGCCAGTTACCTCATTTTGGAAATGACTCTCTAGAGATAGATACCAGGTACTTTTTACAATATCGCATTTTTCCTTAAGGGGATACCACCCTTTATAGTATACATGTCCGGTGCCCACATTTAGCCCCCCATCCTAAATACACGATTCATACACGAATTTAGCTACAAAATTAAGCCGTTTAAAAAACTTATCCTATCTACTCGTAGGCGAAAACAAGTAAAAAATATTTTTTAAAAAGAAAAGAAAAAGTAACCGAAAATAAAATAGAAAATGTTTGATATAAAAAATAGGGACAACTTAAACTTTGTGTTAATGTCAGTGTAAACTTTGAAAAAGAATGTTGTTTTCCTTTACATACAAAACAATTATAGTAAACTATATGTGGACATCATCATGTATCCGTTTGTGTGATTTATTTTTTTTTTTGTAGAGTGATAAATGAATTAAATTTTGTGAACAGCTCGAAGGATTGTTGGGACAGTCTTCACAGCTGAGTATCACAATGCTTTTTTCTTCTTCTTGAATCGGAATTCTGAAAATGCTAATAACGTCAGCAGGTATTTCGTAAGGTTTCAACGTGTCAACCGTTGATCAGAAAGAAATATCGCTCAGCTGAAGAATTTCCAACGCTGCATTAATTTCCTGTCAACAGAAGGGAATGTGTACAAAATAAAAACACAATCAAGTCTCTATAGCAACAGCGAAAGAGACAAAGCAACAATAAAAAGGTGTTTCAGCACCGGGTGGTGGGTATCTTCAATGGGAATCCTGGGGCAGAATTGAAAATCAGAAAAACATGCTTTAAAAGAGATAATGCTCACTCACTCCCTGTCACTTCTCCTCTGCCTCCCCCCTCTCTCTCTCTCTCTTTCGTTCTCTCTATCTCTCCCCCTCTCTCACACACTCACACACGTGTGTCTATGCGTGTTACAGGGAGAAAATAGGGTAACACCTCAGTTTCATTCCGCAGTATTAATTATGTGGTAACATTGTATACATCATGGACAACAGCATTTAACATTATGTCATGCGCTATTCTACTCAGGCATCTATTCCCATTTTGCGATCAAGTTACGTTAAAATCAATGATTCCCGCTTGATGATCGATGTTAAGCAGTGATGAACCTGTTCAATACTTAGGTGTTTTTTTTATTAAGCAACAGTAAGTAATCTGATATTAGATGATTTCATTCGGCATCGAATGACCCGAAATAGGTTGATGAGCCGTAAAACAAAGCAGCAAAACAATCAACTATTTTGATTTGTCAACTATGTTGTCTTTCAAGAAATAATATATTTTGATATAATCACCGACGACTGATTCCTCGGTGATGGCTAATGGTCGCATAGGGTTGGACTCTAAATACAACACGCCTCAGGTATTAGGACCACTGTTGTCTTATTCTCCCAGAGGTTTATTCAGGTAATAGGTTTTATTGTAGGGGTTATGCTACGGTGAGAACAGTAATATCTTTTCCGACTTCTTTGTGTATGTGTATGTGTATGAGTGTGTGCGTTTATGTATTTGGTTTGGTTTGTTTTGTTTTGTTTTACGGCATATCAACCTCAGTGGGTCATTTAATACCGATAAAGTTTTGAAATAAGTCAATTCTTAATGGATAATACAATTTTTTTATAAATACATTTTTCTATTTAACCCATAGATGGGACTTTAACAGGTAATACCACTCCGGCTCAGATTGGACTAGGGAGCAATGGTGATGAAGCGGTGCTCCACTGTCGGTGCATTCTAACGCCCCAACCGACAGGGCGGGCGTTTATGTGTGTATGTCCAACAATGTCTTAGTATAATTATAGATTTTTCCCTTGTGTGTTTTGTGTGTGTCTGTTTTTTGTACACACACACACACACACACACACACACACACACACACACACACACCTATTCGGGGGTAGATATTACCAATTTATATGGGTCTGGTTTTCAGGCCGGTATTGAGTGATCCGTCTGTATCTCAAAATCCCAGATAATATTATGTGTCTTAGTCTTTAGAATGGATTCCTGTTTGTGCATATATCATTTGGTGTATGGTAAACATTTAATTTCTTACACAATTACAGTCTGAGTGACAACAATTCCCCTCAGGTCTCAAGGACTCTTCTGAGTATTCTAACCGATCTCAATAATGTTGGTGTCTGGATGTTTTCAGTTCTCCCTCTGATTTCCAGTTCTTCTAGTCTGTTTTCTAAAGTTTTGGAGACCGTTCCAAGTGCACCAACTACAATTGGTATCACTTTAACCCTCATATTCTACAGTCTTTTTCGATTCTCTAGCAAAGCTAACTCTTTGTCTGTCTTTTCATTTTCTTTCATCTTCACACTGTGATCTGCTGGGACTGCAATATCTACCAGTTGACAACTCCTCCTTTTCTTGTAAATCAATACCTAGTCTTATCTTCTAGCTGGTATAATGATTCGTCTTTATCTCGAAGTCCCAGAGGATTTTATGCATTTCATTCTCAAGAACAGATTCTGGTTTCTGTATAAACCATTTTTGTATTGTCAAAGTTGAGATTCTTGCACAGTTCACAGTGGATTACCTTTCCAATCCAGTCGTTCCTAGCCTTGTATTCCCATTGTGCTAGTTTGTTGCATTCGCATAATACATGCTTAATCGTCTCATCTCTGTCTCCAACACACCCTACATTTGCTGTTCTGTTGTGTCTTGTCTATCATTGCTTAGATATAATTTGTTCTTATAACATAGTTTTGTGCTGCAGTTATGAGACTTGATTTCTCTCTTAAGAGTTTCTTTTCTTATCAATGCCCAGGTCTATTCATCCTCAATTCTCATAATTTGTTGTTTGAAGTATCCATATAATTGTTTTAGAAAATGAATAGATGGAGAATACCTGGACCTTGCCAGAGAATTGAAAAACCTGTGGATTATGAGACTGAAAGTGATACCAATTGTAGTTGGTGCACTTGGAACGGTCCCAATAAACTTGGAAAACAGACTGGAGGATATGGAAATCAGAGGAAGAATTGAGACCATCCAGACTACTGCACTGTTGCAATCGGCTAGAATTCTCAGAAGAGTCCTGGAGACCCGAGGAGACTTGTTGTCTCTCAGTCTCCAGTGAAATGCCATCAGCTAACGCTGATGTGAAAAACTCAAAAGGAGTGAAAATAATAATTATTATTATCATCATCATCATCATATAGCAATAATTGATACCAGAAAATGAATGGCATGAATCTAAATTATTATCATTATAACCCCATTAAATAGTGCCATCAAACATAACCAAACAAAGTCGATTCATAAGATTTAAACAATATATGAAAAGGGTACAATTGATTTGTTTAGATAAAACACCGAAAAAACGTTTGATTTGGTTTCTTTGTTTAGGAGTTATTCAATACCAAAATCATCCTTGTAGATGAACAATTGTGGTACGATTTAACCCATACTTCAGGAGATGAGAACTTTCATATCTTTCCCAAAGGTATTAGTCCAAATTCTGATTATAATTGCGCGTCTGGAGTTCGAACTCGCTTACATCTGTTGTAAATTGTTGGCAGTTGCTTTTTGCTAAATGAATTGGGAATTAGTTTGATGGACAAGTTTATAGGGTAAAGTTCAAATTCATCGTTATGTTTTGGGATATAGTTTTATTTCTTTCAAGAATATCTTTCTCAAGGGTAGTAGTCCGAAAGTGAAATTAATAACACGACTGCAGTTCGAACTCGCTTACTTCTATATCGCAGCCCAGCATATTAATCAATACTCCAGAAGGAGTTCCCTCAAAAGATGACTTTAGCTTAGTCACTTGGATAAATGAAATAAAATGAGCTATTATTTGAGAAAACGTTTAGTATTAAATACAGTATGATAGATTAAAAAAACTTTCTAATCAAATATTTATTTACGTCTAAATAATATAGTACGAATATACAAGGTGTGTGAAAAAAGTATCGAGATGTTTTGAATTTTTGACACCTTGTTTTCTGAAAAAGTAACTTTCTATTCATTCATTTTTTTCAGAATACTTGGTGTATCAAAAAAGTACTAAGTTTAAGCTGTATTTACCAAGATAGATATGAAGAATGAATGGAACGTCTTTTTTTTTCATAATACAATGTGTGTCAAAAAGTACAAAAAATTGTCGATACGTTTTTGACACACCTTGTATTTCGAAAGTTAACTTAATACATATATAAAATTTTCATTTTCTGTCACGACTTTATTATTGTATTCATTTTGTGACCTTTACATGCAATAATGAATTCGTGACTAAATATTACAATATAGAGAAACGATTTACATTCAAGTAAACCTTTCTATTTTCATGGCCCAAAAAAGAACTTCCATGTTACATCGAGGAAAGAAAGTTGTTCTGATTTTGTCCTCTGAACACGAAAAAAATAATGTGTTTACCCTGAAACACAGGCAAGTTTCTCTTTTTTTTAATCAAATATTTATGATATTCCGTGAGAATAGAATATTATTGTAAGCATTACAGTTTTAGCATGTAAATAGTTTCTTGTCTGAAGGGAAGATTGACTTTAGTTATTCGTATCATGCAAGGAATCCAATCGAATGAGATATACACGTCAAATATGATTTATTTTTCGAAAGAATTATTTCGTCCTGCCACCGGGTCTTAGAGTGCATTGACTGTATCCCTTGCGTTATTGACAAAAGAGTATTCTTAATATAACAGTAAACTGCATCAGATGTTGAGCCCTGATTTACGAAACTCTGGGAGAGTCTGATGTACCCTTTCGATGCTATTAGTTCAAAGTCAAATCTGACTCAAAGTGGCTTGTTACTTTTTAAATTGATTTTAGTGTCTAGGAAGTCTACTTTATGTTAGTTTTTCTATCTATCTATCTATCTATCTATCTATCTATCTATAAGTATGTGTGTTTGTGTGTGTTTGCTGTAAAAATAGATATTTGAATATTCCTTTTACGCATTTTATAATGTATCATTTCAAGTTGTCACCCTTAAAATGAAATAAATACATCATTTTTTTTCTTCATCATTATCATGTCACGCTAGCAGCGCGGATATACATGACATTTTCTCGCTTATAATCTCTATCATTCATTGACCCCAGGAGGTCCCCGTACAGCATGCAGTACCCGCACAGAACTGGTCTATATAGGTTTTTACTGAACAACACACACTAGCATGTCCATGTGCTGGTTTCCATAGAAGGACGTAACCTGAGTTCATCCTTACTCCTCCAGTGGCGTCAGGCATGTTTTGTTTGTCTTACTCGGATGGTTTGTGTGATACGAGGAAGGTGGCCTTATACCTGTTTTCTTGTGAGATGTTGTTCCAGGATTTGTTCATGATTACACGTAGCATTCTTGTGCAGCTCCTATCAAGCCTGTTCTTCAGGCGCCTTGTCAAGGTCCAAGTGGTGTAGCCATACATTCGCACTGATTCCACTACTGCCGAGAAACATTGTCGCTTTTAGTTGTCGGTGAGGTCTGACTTCAATATAACTGATAATCTGTTAATAACGGATCATGACTTCCCTATGCGTGCATTAAAATTGATTTCTGTGGATGAGATATTACTATAGATAGATAGGTGAATTGTTCTACTGGCTTTAGAGGCTTACCGTCGTGCGTGGAGATGTCAACTTTATTTTTTTATTTTTTTAGTTATTTAAAAATTTATGGCTGCTCAAATAAAGTGTCTTATTTAAGTGTGTAAAGTATATGCTGTTTAGAATATAATGTCATGAAGGACTATAGAAATATTTTGTATTATATTTTAGGACTATATGAACTTTAGGCACCCCTTTTGCGATCTAGATTCATAAGGACACTTTTTTCATTTACACCGTCAAAATTCGGTTGTTTGTTAGAGGGTAGAGTTAGGGGTTAGGGTTAGGGGTTAGTGTTAAGTATCTGGTCGGCATCCTTAGTTCCAGATGTAATAAGTAAGTAAGCAAGCCAATAAGAATCCGGTGTTACAGTATTCTTTGTAAGTCCGTCGTCCAAGAGAATCCAAGTGTCAATGACATAAGCTCAGAATGGGGTCTCTATTAATACAGCAGAAGCAGCAGCAGCAGTGCCAGTGATTGGACAATAGAAATCTTCCCCAGGTCACGTGGTAGTCAACGAGTCTATATTTAGGAGTAGGCTTCTATCACACGCCTTATATCTCAAAATCTGCAACAGTTAGTTTTATAATTAAAAAAAAAACTCTAAAAATCGTCAGATTTTGACGGTGTAAATAAAAAAATGTCCTTATGAATTGAGATTGCAAAAGAGGTGCCTAAAGTTCATATGGTCCATATTTTATAGCAAGGAAAATCCACTTTTAGCTGACTATCATTGATTGATGAACTCAGTGAACATGTATATTCCAATATGCATCAAAGGTTAACTTTGAAGAAGAAGTGGAAAGAGAGGTTAGCATTGAATATATAAATGTTTTTAATAGGGATTTGGCTTGTGCAGGTGTATCTGCAAGAAACACCAGGTCATCTGCATAGTCTACATTCGTAATAGTCTGCCCGGGATATCGCTTGTCTTTAAAATGTACTAAATTGGTCTTTTGTGGGTCACACATTTTTCAATGCCTTTCTATGCGTAGATTCTTTCGAAAATAATTTCTTTTCGAGTAATTCAAACTATCACAGGGACGTTAGTATTTGTCACGGAATAATCTATGAGCATTTGAATACGAGTTGCCATCTCCCAGGTGAGTTGCTGCAATATATATCTGATTTCCTGTCGGGTAAAAAACTATCAGTAAACGATATTATACCTGTACATTGTCTAGAAGAACGAAACAGCGAAAATGCAGAAACTGCGGTTAGATGAATTGTTATTGGGAAGATTTCTCAGAGCAAACGTTTGGGAAATAAAATGTTAAGGAAGATATTAATTTCTATTGACTGTCAGTTCCACGCCATCAGGCGTTATGCATTTCTACAGAAAGGTTACACGGACCAAGAGAATAAATGTTACCACAAAGAAAAAATTACGTGCCGAAGTGATATTCAATAAGATACATCTCTCTCTCTCTCTCTATCTCCCCCTGTCTCTCTGTCTGTCTGTCTGTCTGTCTCTCTCTATATATCTATCTAATATGTCTTTCTCTCTATTTCTATTTATGTATTTCTTTCTTTCTCAAACTATTTATCTCTCTCTCTCTTCTCTCTCTCCCTCTCTCTCTCTATATATATATATATATATATATATATATATATAAATCTATCTATATCGCTCTCTCTCTCTCTCTCTCTCTATATATATATATATATATTATATATATATATATATAATATATATATTTCTATCTCTCTCAAATATATATATATATATCACTCTCTCTCTCTCTCACTCTCTCTCTCTCTCTCTCTCTCTCTCTCTCTATATATATATATATATATATATATATATATATATATATATATATAAACACGAGCGTCATTAAAAAGTGTTAAGCCACACCCAGATATTTTATGACAGTTTAGGCGTAAGTTTTGTTGCTTTTTCAATATTGGTGTTGACATCACTCCAATGGATGTCGAGGATAGTACGTATCCAGCGATGAGAGAACCTTACGAGGCGTCGTAGATGGCGACGATAAATTACCCACAAGTCTGAGCCATATTGGAGAATAGCAAGGACTATAGCTCTTTACTCAGTCTTTCGTGTTTTTCTTCAAGTGTCTTTGTAATCACATGATCTTTTATAGTTTGCAAAACTGATTTTGCTAGCCTGTATTCCAACTCCTTTGTCAATCCTAGGATCTGACGTGAGGGTGCATCCAGGTAGGCTAAACTATGGACCATTCTAAGCTCTCTACCACCAATAGTGTTCGGATTTTCCCGAATGCACACACACAAATATATATATATATATATATATATATATATATATATATATATGTGTGTGTGTGTGTGTGTGTGTGTGTGTGTGTGTGTGTGTGAAGAAAGGTAGACAAACACGGGATGTTATGGAAACTGAATGTTTATTGTCGTCGATGCAACGTTTCGGTCTATTAGACCATCTTTAGGACTTGGATATAGTTCTTGCTTCAATGATGGACATTCTCATATGCTCACTTACAATTTTAACAAATCTTACCCTATACCCCTTTACACAAAAACATCCCACTAACATACCAACCACA
>CM042147.1:38721123-38756123 GCA_023376005.1 Doryteuthis pealeii | reverse complement strand
TTTGAACGAGAAGGCTAATTTGCATATTGATATTTAAAATTTTATTTTAATAAATATGTGCTTGGTATTATTGATTTCTAATTGTTTGGTTTTATCTTAAGAAATATAAACAAAAACCTCGTGGATAAATCATAAAAGAAATTTATTTACAAGAAGAAATAACTGTAATATTATCCTTTACTTCCTATTTTAACTAAATAGTTAAATTAGGAAAATTTACCAATGAAAGAGGGGAGTAATGGAAAATGATGGAATAGTTTGTTTCAAAGTTGTTCTATTTTTCGATTATACCCCCTCTGTTCCAAATCTTTTTATCTGCATTCTTAGTCAGTTTCATTAGCCTTTCTAATTCAATATATATTTTATCATATCAAAACTTAAATACTTGCACCCGGAGGGTGCATATATTTGCTAGTATATATAATGTTGTTCTGGTTCCAACGGGAGAAAATTCAATATTTTATAAAAAAAGAAAGTCCGCAAAATGTATTTTGTTCTCAGAAAATTTTTTTTAAATTCTTTTTGTTTTACATATTCATTATATAATAATTATAAATTTATTTATCGACGCTTAAAAGTTTCGGTTTCTTTAAATCTTCATCAGGATGTATTATGGGGTGAAGAAATTGATAGATATTTTATAGAAGACAGGAGATTAAAAAAAATCTTTATCTCCTGTCACCTATAAAACATCCATCAATTTCTTCACCCCATAATACATCCTGATGAAGGTTTAAAGAAACCGAAACATTTAAGCGTCGATAAATAAATTCCTCTTATTTTTTGGAACACTTGTTTTTCAAATTTCTTAATATTGTTGGATTTATTTCCATATTTACTCCCATATATATATATATATATATATATATATATATATATATATATATATATATATATATATATATATATATCTTTGAGAGGAAGGAAAAACTCAACACCTTTATTCCATTATAAATTTATTTCGACCAAAATTGGGGCCTTTATAAATCTAAGTTGATTTAACAAATCTCCCCAAATCAAGTCTTTCTTTCGGTCGAAATAAATTTATTATGGAATAACGGTGTTGAGTTTTTCCTTCCTTTCAAAGATATATATTGCTCTGTATATAATCTAAAATATTATTATACATTCAGCTCTCTTTAGTGATTTAAAGATTCACTGTATTTGTACATACTAGATCATACAATAATAATACAGTGTGTCTTAGAAATCACATATAGAATCATCCCTTACTACCATGTTTTGGATACCTCACATCCCTCTCTCTCTCTCTCTCTCATATATATATATATATATATATATATATATATATATATATATATATATACATGTATCCCTATATGTATCCATATATATCAATCCGTATTCTATTTTGAACAGAATGCATTATCTATTTAAGTGACCTTTTGAGATCTCAAATCTCCCTGCATCCTTTTCTGAATATTCAAAGCACCATTTCTCTTTCAAACTTAAGTAAACGCGTGCAACAATACTTTGAATATTTACTTTGTCAAGAGGATGCTATGATTGCACAATTCTTCAATTGTAAGTATTCACATGGGCTGAATAAAGTACCACGGGCTTGGCATTTGACGATCGAAGTTTGAATTAAGGTCACTATGTAAGGGTTTCTAATGATTTTATGAGTCGACGCAGAGAGAGAAAGGCGAACTCTTGTCTTCGATGTTATGTTGCAATGATCAGCAAATTTTATAACAATAACATCTGTCCTTATACTAAGAAATCATACTGGCATCGGTCAGTGTATTTATAACTTAGTTTCTCTAAACGTTACCTAATATTTGCCATAAAATATTCATATGTCAATAATGACGTAAAGGCGCAAAATGTTTATGGTCGTAGGGGGTGGCCTTGAATACTCAATTTCGAATCCAGAACGAGGCTATTTGCATTTCACACAGCGTTAATAGGCTAAACTTGCAAATCGGTCGGAAAATTAGGATGACCCAGAAAAAACAGAACGCACACATTCTGGGATAAAAACTGTTCATTTTAACTAGGGGGTTTAGGGTTAGCGTTAGGGTTTAGGGTTAGGGTTAGGGTCGGGGTTTAGGGTTAGTTTAATGGGAAAATAAATAAATAATTTGGGCTCTGTTTATCTGGGTCACCCTAATTTTCCGACTGATTTGCAAGTATAGCCCGTTAATATCCTTGGGTGAAATATGTTCGCAACTGACAAGAATTGATACAAGGTCGAATGTATGAAGCATCCAGCGAGGATCGAACTTCCTATTCAGTAGCAATGGATCTATTTTTCCTTCAGAAAAGTATAATAGTAGGGCAGCGTGTGATCTTTAACCTTGTTATAGTAGCCAGCCTCTGAGAAGGAAAACTTTGAATTTAAACCAGTTGTAGACCTGGAGAAGGATTGGCTGCGTTGGACTATTACTGCCCAAGACACACTGCATGAATAGCAACTCCACAACTAAACCAGGTAACGGGACCTGTGAGAATTATATATATATATATATATATATATATATATATATGTGTGTGTTTGTATATATATATATATATATATATATATATATATATATATGTGTGTGTGTGTGTGTGTGTGTGTGTTTGTGTATATATATGTATATATATGTGTGTGTGTGTGTATCCATTTGTGTGTGTTAATAATATGGTTGTATCGTTGGTTATATTTATAAATAAAGAATGCTCAAAATCAGTGAGGAAATGTATGTACGTACCCAACACCTCGGTTACGAGTAGGATGCGACACATGAACATTTCCTGAGCTGAATACAGCTGGAGTGAATTTAGATATTTGCTTCTCCTAGACTGGTTACAGTACCAAGCCAAATTAATCCTGTCTATTTTACTAGTAACATAGCTAAAAGGAAATGGAACTCTGCCTTCTGTAATGGACATAGCCGATCCCCTCGACTAACGACAAACAATCGGATGTGTGGTGCACGAGAGACCCGGATGGGACGAGAACGTAATTTGCATGCGAACTGGGCGAGCTGTAATAAAAAATATGCGATCGCTGAGACCGTCAGAATGAACGAAGTGAGGGACGGCGAGATTGGAAAAATTCGAACGATTACTGGGATTGTTGAGTGAAGGAGCGTCAGAGGAAACTGATTACCCCGGTGGCAGACTGACCGTTGCAGGAAAGGGATCACTGTTGTTGATTGAAAAGAGTCAAGTTCAAAATCATTTTCAAATTCCATGTCCTTCAAACATAAACACCACGCGCACCTCTACACGTGTAGATCTCACTTTTAAAAATAAGAAGCAAAAAATAGAATTAATATATCTTTCGAAATTTATGTTTTGCATATTTCTTAGTTCTTTTTTGTCTCGAATTTTATTGGCTCTTTAAAAGTGTTCCACGTTTTTCAATTGATGTTACATAATGTGTAGGCATAGCCAATCATTTTTGTAAGGAAGTGTGGTGTAGACTTTGAACTTAACCTTAAACTAGAGGATTGCATACGGAATATCACTGAGATTTGAATTGACAGATCATAACTCTTAGTTTATCCGGAGCGTGTTTCTTATTAACAGAGAATCACGTGATCAGATGATTCAGGGAAAAGTAGAATTTAGTAAGTCAGAATTGAGTTAGCACCTGTTGTGGGCAGACGTATTGTGTTCGTGCTGCTGATTCACCTACGCGCATGCTCTTTGCAAATGTATCGAGGAAGTAGAAACGAGTTTACACAGGAAATGTCTCCGTGTTCCTGTTTAAAAGAACAGAAAATTGAACCGAGAATCAGAGAGAAACAACCACTGTAAAAGAAAGTGACCGGATAAGAAAGAGAAGGAGAATCTTCACACGAAAGAGAAGCAGTAATCCATATGACGAAAACATTAAAATAGTAATAATACTGACATCTCACTTTATCAGATGTATTTACGAAAATTACGGGTTAGCTCAGTCGGTAGAGCGTTCGGCTAGAAACCACAAGGTTCTTAGTTCGATACCGGTCCTCGCCAACTCAGCGTTATGAGTAGTACAGGGATCTGGGCAGTAAATGGTAGGTGTGGCGCTCCATCTGAGACGAAAAAAAAAACAATCTCATTGGTCTAGCGCTATTGAAAATGGGATAGACTCGCTCGATGTATGGCTCATACCGACATTAGGCCTCCCCGACGACTTTACTTTACTTTTACTTAGATAAAAAATATCTTGAATTACTATACATCAGATTTATTCAAGGAAATTGCCATTGGCTTCAACAACAACCTCCAGACTACTTTGGAATCTTCCATCAGACTTTCCGGCGATCTCCTTGTTTAAACTGGTAATAACTGTCGTTATGCTTGCTTTCAGTTTATATTTGGTGTTGCAGGGAGTTTTGGTAATCTCTCGCCCTACACATAATTATCAAGGGGATTGCAATCTGGGGAGTTAGGCGACCCGATGTTAGGGGTGATGGTATCACAGAAACTTTCTCACGGCCAACACTGTATTCTTCAGCTTGTTTTATATGACGTTGAATCTGTTCTTAGACGTAGGGTCTTCCAGTAGCCCCCTCTTAATCCATAGTAGAGCTATATCCTCCAGACACTAATGTTAAGCATGTGTGTTTAGTAAATATATATGGGAAGATGAATAGAGGCATAACTTCACCATCGCTTGAAACAACCCCAAACATTATATCTAATAATAGTATGAAACATTCAGTTTTACCAGATCTATTTAGCCAGTCTGATCATTCCCAAAAGGTCAATAAATCAATATGTTTAACATGATCCGTACTTGTTTTTATTCTAATTGTCTCCAAATCGTTTCATTGCTTTGTCGTGGAAAATCAAAAAATAATTTCAATTGTTGTCTCTGTTGTCAGATATCAAAAGCAGAAGTAGTGTTTATTTTAAATGTCCATACCTAGATGAAAGGAATTCTGTTTTTAGTGATAGAGATATTCTGTCGATGTTAATAGAAATCAATGCAACTATAATAATAACAAAACAAAACAACGTTTTTGTTCTTTGGATGTTTGAATCTCTACATGAAATACCAGGCTACGCCTTTTAAGAGGTCAACATTTGCATCCAAGTTAATAATCATACAATAATTATTCGCCAGTTAAAAAAGACTTACACCGAACCAATAATTGTTGCTTAATACTAAGCTTTTCATAGACTGACTGATTGGACATAGGGTGTTGATTTCTTGTAATATCTGTTGGCAAACAGGCTTCAGCATTTGTTTACTAAGCTTAGTTTAAACTGGGGCACAGGCTCAGAATGTTATTTGCTTAACTTCGTGTTAGCTTGCCAATTTCTTCTCATTATATTATCCTATTGCGGTACCGATACTAAACTGAATCGGGATCCATTATTCTCTGTATTGATCCGGGACGGCTTTTCCTTTTTATCTGATATTTCCTCTTGGGATCTTTGGAACTTTTTATCTTTGTGTTTGTAGTAAGCTAGGGCAGAAGTGTAGTTTGACCATACGTAGAACGTTGCTAATGAACCGATAGACCACGTTTTTTTATAGTTGTACTAGTTGTAGTCGTAATTTCATCAACAACTAGAATAAGAGGGTAGTGTGGAAGTAGTATAATAGGTCAATGTTCATTATTCTTTTTAGAAACGAATACAAGACTTGATATTTTTTAGCCGTCTTTATTCAACCCAAGTAAGAACAACATGAATGAAGGAATGGACTACAGATAAAAAATGCCATTTGCATATGTTTCGTTCAGCCCAAACTAGCTTTCTAAATATATTCCTGTTCTCAATCTTAGCTCTGGCCAATCAGAGACCACCAACAATGTTATTAAAAAGTTAAGTCTTGTCAATTACTAAACGGTTTTCCTTGATTCAGAATTACCGTTGTTTTTAATTGCTACTCTACCGTGCATAATTTATAGGCAAACTTTCACTTATGTAACATTCGTTTAAACTGGCATACAAGTCTCAAATATTATTTACTAGGTTTTCCTTTGTCTAGCACCCAGGTCCCAGATTATCATTTGCTAAGAGTTAATTAGTAAGGCACATCGGCAAGTGTTGCTTGTTAGTAATATTAGTATTACTATTCCCAACTACCTACATAACACAGATTGTTCTATCTAATCGAATTATATGACCTTCAACTATTACGAAGTTTAACAAATTATTGAATGTCAATAGGCCTTCTCAAATTATATACACTATTTGTAATATTTTTTTTTTTTAGTAAATACTTTCAACGATATGCAGCTTTTATTGGACACGTAAATCTGTGAAATTCTATTATTTCACACTCATTATTTCGAGCGCCAGAGATATTTTTTTTATTTTAGATAAATTTTCAAAAAGAGGGAAGGGCAAAGGAAAAAATTATGTGTGGTGGGTACTTGGGGAATGGGAAGTCATTATTTTTTTAACGTTAGATATGTTTTTTTAATCATTTCAATTTTTTTCTCATTCCTGGTTTTTTCGTCTATTTTTAACGGGTTGAAGGAATCAAATCGGACATTCATTTACTCGGATGTAGTTTAAATTCGTAGAGTTAAATAACGTGGGGGTGGAGGTAAAATTTTAGTTTTAATATTTTATTAATAGTTATAACATTTATTGATTTGAACATCCACAATTATAGAAGGTAATTAAGTGTGTTGAAGTAAGTTAGTGTACTGTTGGCTTGAACAACAGCAATTCTGCATTAGTATGGCAACAAGGTAGATTCGTATTCAGTTACGACTTCTTGTTGCCTTGTCTTAGCAATTCGACGGTAACTGGAACTAATATGATTATTCTACATCTCGCATTCCTCCCCCTCTCATTGCGCGGGCGTATTGGCCTTTGAGGGGAAATTAGTTCCTTTCGGTCAAGCCGATTACAGGGGAACAACCTTGACAATGCACGGGGTATTTTCGTCGGCATTGGTTTAGGGGGCGGAGTGATATTGGGTGAGGCCAGGTCCCTAATGTTGAAGTGTTGGGTGCTAGAGTTGGAGCCGATGGGATCAAGCATAGCACTAGGCATTGGTGTGGGGGTTTGGGTTTTGTGATCAGCTTTTTCAGGAAGCAGAGGTTTCCGAGTGTGATCCGGTATTGTCGATGTGGGAGAACTTCTATGATGGTACCTGTAGTGGTACACCGGCGGTTTGATTGGTTCTGGATGGCTACTTTGTCGCCACCCTGTAGTATGCCAAGATTGTGTGTGAGCCTGTTGTATCTTTCTGACAGCAGGGTGTGCCGTTGTCGAATGCTCTTCTCTCGACGTTGTGTCACGGCTATCCATTCAGAATGTGGTTTGTAGAGGATGGGTCTCAACGGGATCGTATCCCGGAGCCGACGGTGGAGCGGCAATTGTGCTGGTGATAGACCCTTGCTTGAATGTTGGTATTGCGGTATTGGAGATTTCTTGGGCAACACTATCGTTGTCTAGTGAACCCTGAGGGCCTGTGTTGCCATGGATTATCCTTTTGGCAGTGAGGTTCGCTCAGCCATTGGATTGAGGGTATGCTGCTGATGATTTTCTGTGTTTTACAAACCATGACTTGAGAAAGTGCTGAAATTGCTCAGAATTGAAAGATGGGCCACTATCACTATTCAGCTCTTCAGGATCGCCATAAGTGTAGAGGAGTTTCTGACAAATGGATACTAATTTTGGAGTGGTTGCATGACCAGGTTTTAGGTGATATAAAATTATCCAGCCTGTGAATCGGTTTGCGCAAACAAGGTATGCAATATGCCCAACGTAAAATGTATCCATTACTATTTGTTGGAAGGGCCAATTTGGAGTTGGTGTTAATGTGATTGGCTCGCGGGGTTGCGATGGGGCGATGCTGGTGCAAACTAGGCATATATTCCTGAAATTGCATATGGATGCGTTCATACCAGGCCAATACAATATTTTCATTGGTTGGTGGAAATGGAGGGGTTTTAGGGTATTCAGATTGTATTTTATGGGCTGGAGGGGTTTGGTGTGTTATACTGGGAATCTGAGAGTACCACATCACATGTTATTGAACTAAATGCATGGGAGGGTGGCACTGCCAGAGATTTAGGAAAGAACGGTGGTAATATACCCACATTAATACAGGCTGCCTGCTGAAGTATATCACCTGTATATTTTTACATATGCACAGTGCCTGTTTTGTGGTCCTTCCCCCAACCGTGAATTTGATGGGCAGCCAGATGCTGGATCAAATATTAGGTGCGCAATCAGAGCATCTATAGTGGCTCCTTCATCTTCGAAACACTTTATAGCAATTGGAACTAATATGATTATTCTACAAAGTGGTTATAATATTTAAATTTATCAAAAAAATTTTTATAGGAGGATTGTGAAGTCATTAAATTTTTTAAACGTTAGATACGTTCGAAAGTGGGAAATCATTATTTTTTAAAAAATTAGATATGCTCTAATTTTGTTCCCTTTTATTTCGTAATTGGGAAGTCATTAATTCGTTTTTTTAAAGTTAGATACACTCTAATTTTTGTCCTTGTTTTTTTTTCTTAATTAGGAAGAATTAAACCCCACTTCAAACGCTAAAATAATATCCTTGGTCTAGTGCTAGTGAAAAGAAGATAGACACCCTCGCTGTCTGGCTGATACCGACTTTAGGCCGCCCGACGACCTTACTTTTTTTACTCAAAATTCAATATCTATTCACCTCAGAACTTATTCTATTCGAATAAAGTTCTAATAGTGATATTTCGGTATAAATATGAGACACATACGAGAGCCGCTGTCACGGTTTGCGGTAGGATCGAAGAGGTAGGAGAGCCGCTGTTAGCGGTTGAATGTAGGCACAGTTAAAGTAAACCAATTTTATCAAATATTGATATTAAGTTTCGTTTCGTTTCTTTTTTAGGGCGTATCAAGCCTCATGGGTTATTTAATGCCAAAGCCATCCTTGTGTGTACGTACTACCCCCCCCCGCCACACACACAGACGGGTAGAATATTGAAGTCAATTTTTAAGCGGAGTTTTTCAGGTTTGAATCCAGTGCTTTCCTTCTCATAAACTGGTTGTCATACCAGGGTTAAACAGGCTATTTAGTATGTGTGACACATAGATAGCAAAATATTTTTATTTATCAAGCTTTGTTTAGATTGGCACACGGGCCACATATTATTTATTAAGCTTTGGTTTGTATGGCACAAAAACACTAGGGTGTAATCAACAAAGATCTCCTTTGTCTGTCATGTTATTTACTAAACTTTTATTAGTATGACACACAGGTCCCCATTTGTGCTATTTAGTAAGCTGTGTTTAGTCTGATACACAGGCATCCGTTTATTTACCTCGGTTTGCAATGTCTAACACAAATTTTCAATTTTTTATTCACAAATGTTTGTTTTGTTTGACACAAAGACATCAGGTGTTATTTACTAAATTTTGCTTTGCCTGTGACAATTGTTTTGAAATTGTGTTTGGGGATCGCAGGGTCTCTTCAGCTAAACAACATCGGTTCATAGATGTGGCAATGGTGTCTTAAAAAAACGTTATATTATCAGCGATTGAACAGCAAATTCTTATTTCTAGTTAGTAGTACACACTGATGAAAATTCAGTTAAAAGAAGAAGTACTCAGAAAAGATCCCTGTGCTACTCATACGCTGAGTTGTTGAGGGCCAGTATCGAACTAGTAACCTTGTGGTTTCTAGCCGAACGCTCTACCGACTGTCGTAACGTATCGCGGCTTCATCTATCTATCTATTATTATACTAAAGCTGAGATTATCAACTTTATTTTCTTAAAGGATTTTTTCCTATTTATGTTAGGGACACAATATTTATACTCGGATATTCCTTGGTTTTAGGACTACTCATTGTTTGAAAAAATAATTCAGTTTAATTGGTTTTAATTAGTCGTAATTAGCAATTAAGTCAACAACTGACCCGTCCCTCTCTATCATTCTACATTACTCTCACCCTCTCTATGTACGAGTAAGATTGGGAGAGAGTAAGTGATGGAGTGTTATTGTGTTAGACATTTAACTGTTAAATCAATTTTATTATAGGGGTGAACTGGTAAAGACATAGCTACCCATGGGCTAACAATGGACTCGACCTTTCGAAAACCCGTCTCTCCAGTCATCATCAAAAGGATTTTTATTTGTAATTTTTGCTTGGATGTCGGGGTAGGGGGAAGCAGTTTGTAGTTAGGTACCAGTGTGTTGTGAAATCTGTCTTGTTTCTTATAAATGGGCTCGTTTCTTTTTGTATGAAAATGACTCTCCGATTAATAAAAAAATAACCAGACAATTAATGACAATCATAAAATAGGACCGGGGGATTCGAGTTAGTCAGTGGAAAAAATGATACGAGAGAACAATATGATGTCAACCGAGTTTAGCCAAAAGTCAGCGATCTTTCTTTCTTCCTTTTTAACATTTTGATTAATTTTCCTCACCGACCGACCGTGATATTCTTATGCTTTCTACTATGACGACATATTTATGCGAAACATCATTTTCAAAACTTAAAAATATTATGACCTAATACAAATATAGACTTGTTCAATTTGAATTGAATTACGATAAAATCACCGGTTCCCATTAAAACACCGAAATAAGCAATGACAAGACAGTACTTAATTGGGTGACCACTTATGCCACAGCAGGTACTGTAATCAGAATGTTCCCTTTGTTTACCAAAATGACTTATTCGGCTTTACTTCACTCGATAAGGGTTGATATGCCGTAAAACAACCAGCCAACAAAGTGAATTACATATATCATTAAAATTGAGTATTTGTGTCGCTTACCATCTTACATATAATGAAGTCAGTCTGTTCTATTCAGCCATAGGTGGAAAGAGAATAGTTGGATGTATACCTTTCCCAAGGTTATTAGCGCTATCGAAAATGCAATCAGCCTCGTCCATGATTTGAACTCATATCATCGTATCCATTTTCTGAGAAGATAACTATTGCACAAGGGTGCTTCACATTTTAATTTAGTATTGGTTTATTCAAAACTGGCTGTAGAGACGATTCTACTTGAACTGAACAACGAAGTGTTCTCTTTGTTAAAGATTCTCTCTGAAAATTTCGTTCTGAATGCATTTTTTATAAGATTTGCCTTAAGTTAATTACAAATGAATAAATAAGGAGAAATTCCTTATGATTATTTGATTGTTATTGTCATCTGATATAATAGGAAGGATGGACATGATTGAATCCATTTGAAATAATTCTTGATTGATCAACTCCTTCACATTGGAAGTTCAATGATCCCGCTGCACGTACTACTACAACAAAGGAAGTTTAAATAATCTAAATGCGCACCATGCGTATAATCTGAATGTCATTGAACCTAGAATGTGGTATTCTTGTATCTCTAAGCAATATGCACCTGGTGTGATTCGATTTTTAGGGTCAGAGATTGATGCACTATACTTGTAAACCTGGAATAGGTTTCAGATTCAATATATATATATATATATATATATATATATATATATATATATATATATGGTTGGAAGCTCGATTTAGAAGGCTATCACAATGCAGTTGTAAAAAAAAATAATACGGTAACAATGATGTTGTGTGTTAACCTGTATTGAATTCTTGAATTTTCTAGATAATATCTCTTTTTCAAAGATCACTGGAACTGAAGCAGTCTAGTTATGGCATTTCTTTTTAAATAATTTTTTTTTTTTTTTGAAAACGCTGGTATTTTTATATAACTGTATCTTGTGTTGTATGTTTACGTGAATGCGTTTTTTTTACTTGCGCGTATATATATATATATAATATATATATATATATATATATATATATATATATATATATATATATATATATATATAATTCGTACTTCTGTTTATATAGTTGTGTTTTATAGGCTCTTCAGCTTTTGGTCCTCATGAATTGAATATACAGCCTCCCTTGATCCTTGTGAAGTTTATAGACCATCCAATTGGCAGTTGATTTAAAAATTCAGAGCATTCAGAAGGCGTCATTTTCGGAAAAATCCTACGTGTTTAAAAAATGAAATGGAAATAGCTTCAAAAATCTCTATTTTTAAGTATGAAATCGTTACCATAAATTAATTAATAAAAACTATTAGATTGTACCATATGAAATGGCCACTTGGGAATTAAGAAATAAAATTCATCAGGTACCGTATAAAATGGTCATTTCAAAATGTTGGAATAAAAACTAGTTTGTATTATATAAAATGAATATTTGAAAATTAAAATAATAATAAACAAAATAACGAGTTTCAATTTCGATTTATGTGAAAAAAAAAATAATAAATAAATCAACAGTTATCTTTGTTTACTTAAAAAAAATGTTTTAAAGGTTTTCATTTGATTTTATCAGCTAAAATCTTAGCAAAATTTACTTCGTATTTTCTGTCTATCTAATGATATGTTTAATATTATAGTTGTTTCAATTTTTTTTCTTTGACAAAAAACATCATGAATATTTAATAAATAATTTTAAAAAAACACTTTCGCACTAAAACATTTGGGAAAGGTACGAACCATCAACCCCTTGTCTATGGACTAAATAGTACCAATACTGTTTTTCTCCCATTATGCCTTTGACATTAAGTAACCCACTAAGATTGATATAGTATTAAACAAAGAAAGGAAAGAAACCATTAACTAGAGAGAATTGCCTAAAGTAAATGTAATCAAAATATATCGAGAATGAAATTAAATTACTTAAAAAATAAATTCAGACGAAGTAATGATTCATGTGTATCTTAACTGTGGTTTACCGGCCATACGCTAAAAAGATGTGTTTTATATATAAACCTAAGCTGCATGGTGAGACTCGTAGCGTAATTATTGTGGTCTACGGAGATTGAAAGAGAAAGAGACGAAAAAATAGAACAAACAAAGGTTGAAATTGGGAAGAGTCACTAAGTGGGGTGCCAGTAATTTGACTGTAGAATGAACCCGGAAATAGATTTAAAAATATAAACGGAAGTTACGGGCTTTGACCGAAACCGAAGGTGACACCGGAACGAGAAACGGGAGAGAAGAAAATCTGCCTCTTTTTTTGGCAGGGCTCTGGTGAGGGCAGATGTGTCGGTCGGCCCCCGTATGGGTCTGGGACAGCAGTAAGGAACATGATACTATGTTAGAAGATAGAATAATTGAATGTACCCCCTCTGTCTCTTTCTCTCTATCTTTCCTTCTCTATGAAAAAGAAACCACGAGCCTTGAAATAAATACACACCACCTTGGGACTATAGAACTTGCGTGTATGTTGTTTCTGAACTAACGACTATTACCACTACTAACGGCGACTACTACAACAACTTGAGTTGGCTTATGCGACAAACTATGACCATCGTTCTGTTGCACTCTAGTTTTGGAGATCTAGGAATTGTTGAGAGCCCTTACTTACCATTAATACCAGATTCTCTCTGACTCAGAGTGATTGTACCTGTTAGTGTCAAATCTTTAAAATTATTGGTATTCGATAAATATAAAAAATAACGAGAAAAATATTTTAAAGAAACAACTTCACAAAAGATTTAATTATGAACGTTGAGTAAAGAATATTCCCTAACCTCTGGGCATAAAATAACTCTAAACATGTTCATATGCCGCAAAAGTCAATCAATCAATAAACAGTAGTATATACACCTAAACGATTTTAAAAAAAAGAAGAGAGTCAAACGCCTTATTCGCAGGCTACAACCCTGTCGTCGTCTACCAGCAGCTGAAGTCGCAACACTCCTCCTGCTGTCACCCCACTTCTACTTATACTGCCGTTTCCCCTTATCATCCGGGCACATCAGTCGAACCTCGCGCCCGTGTAAAATTCTCGTGCATTCGGATGGACGCATGTAGGCTCCAACATCCCGGCACCTGAATTGCACCTCGCGTCCATCCAGTGCCTAAATCTCATTTCCTTGCATTCCGGAGGGCGCAGGTTCGACTCCCGCAGGCAAGACACTCTCACTCTGTTTCCAAATGAGTATGGTGGTACTCGTTCTCCGTCACAGTTAATAAACTAAAAAGACAAAAGAAAACACAATAAACAGTACGAAGCCAATCGTGGTACTTTAAGACATTTTGAATGAAACAAAAGATTGTGCAAGTTTAGTTACCATCATACACATCTGATCTAGTCCTGTGCAAAATTTTCTTGGTTCGTAACCTAAAAAATCATCACGTGGTAAATAATTAAGAACGTGGAAGACGTTAATAGGAACACGATGGCTCCGATTCACTCCATATCAAAAGTTTCAGAAGTATTTCAACCAAGAGAAAAAAATCACTGGAATGAATATTTACAAGGAAAGTATTTTGAAGAAATTAAACGTTTCGTTCATTGTTTTTATCAGTCTTGCAAAATTTGCAATTACAGACGTGATACCCTTTTGAGGATGTCCATTATCGATTCGGAGCAGTAGCTCTGGCTACTTTGTTTAATGGCATATCAACATGCATGGGTTATTTAATGCCAAATTCATCTTTCTAGAAGAATAATAGTGGTTCTATTTGATCCCTAGTTGAATGTAATTGTTGCATATCGTGCAACGGAAGAGGAATCTTCCGCTCAACAGACAAAAGAGAAAGAAAAAGAAATATATATAAAACGGGGAGGGGAACAGAAGAGAGGTCTTCCAGTGAAGAAGCAGGGAGAAGATGAAGAAATATATGAAAGAAAAAAGGAAAACGGAAGACTCCTCTTCCGGTGAGGACTCACTTACTACGGTAACACAGTCCTGAACGTTACCTACTACGCCACGGTGAGCCAACATAAATCTGAACAAATCATCTTACAGAGATGTATATTACACAAGCTAAAATGGTATATTATGACTAGTGAGTTCTAGTTTCACGGAGTGCTCTATAATAATGGCCTTGTGCCACATCTTAGCTAAGTTTAGTAAATAACTATATTACACCTGGGGGCCGCTGAAGAATATACTAGATAAAATTGTTCAGTTTGGTTTCTTTATTTATTGGCATATCAATCTTCAGGTGTTATTTAATGCCAATTTTATCCTTGTATAAAGAGAGTACTGGTACGATTTACTATATAACTGGGAGGATGAGGGAATATTATATTTCCCTAAGGTATTAGTCCGAAAGTGAACGTAGTAGCACGATTGGAATTTGAAATGACTTATTACGATCTCGCAGCCCAGTATATTACCTACAACGCCACAGGGACTATAACCCCCACCCCAGAAAATTTTATACCAGTCATTTTTAGGCACGTTGAATTCTTGTTATTCTTACCAGATCACCTAGGCACCGGAAGTATAATAGCGCCCCACCGTGCGTGCACTACTCTTGCATCATGGGTTATATACTCTCAGTGTGCACTATTCTTATAACCTTGATTTCAGTGATCCCGGAGTGTATCATTCTTATATTTTTAAGTGCAATGCACCTGGTGTTATTCGATCCTGTGACCTAGAGATCAATGCCCTATTCTTGTAATACGCTATTCGATAATCCTAGAGTGCACTATATAAGTAGCTTTCAGATTCGTATATATATATATATGTATAAGTATTGATTTGTTATACCTTGTAGATTGCTTAAGATATCAATTTTAAATCACAAGATTGAACCAAAGATCGGGATTAGCAGTAAATCCTTGTTTTTAAATGTTTAATTTTTCTTAGAGATAATATTTTATCAAATTATAAAAATAATGTACTCTTACATTACATTTGCTTGTATCACAATATTTACGTAAATTATTTTATATATTATCATTATATTATTCAATTTGTATCACTCCCTTTCTGGCAAATGAACAAATAATTAAATCATGTTATTTTCATTTGTTAATGAATACGTACCGAACATTTCCATTAAAAATTATTTATTTTAGATATTTTGGAGATTTTTATTACCATTTTATGAAACATCATATTAAAAATTGTGTAATGTTTCATAAAAAATAAATACAAATCAGCAAAATAAAAATAAACAAAATAAAAAATAAGCTAAATGAAAAACATAAAAATATATTAAAAAAGAAGTAAAATGAAAAAATAAGCAAAATAGAAATAAGCAAAATGAAAAATTAGCCAAATTTGAAAATGAACAAAATGAAAACTTGCACAAGAAAAAAAAATATAGAAATAAGAATAAAACAAAATAGAAATGGGCAAAACGAAAAATAAGCAAAATTAAAAGAAATAAACGAAATCTTAAAAAATAAGCAAAATCAAAAACGATTTGTAACAAAATAAAAAATTAAACAAAATTAAAAAAAAAAAATTCTAAAATTATTTTTAGAAATAACCATTCCTCCTATTAATTCCGTTTTTTTCTCTGTTTTTTTTTCTTTCAATTTTTTTTCATTCGATTGAAGCAGAGTATAATTGTCTAATTTATAGCGTTATCTCTTCCTCTCCCTCTCCCTTTCTATTTGTCTCTCACGCCCTTCCCTACCTTACTTTTTTATTTGCTTACTTTTTCTTCCTGGTGTCGTGCGTATTCTTTTTCTTCTCTGTATTTCCTCACAATTAAAACGGAATGGTCCATTAGTTGCAAAATTGATTCCAGAAATCTTTTTTTCATTAAAGCTCTTCATAAGAAAGTCGTTTAGATAAATTATACATTACATTAAACATTACATTATAATCATGACGTGATATTTAAAAAAAATCTGCACTAAGATTGTCCAGCAAAAGTTAATTGAAATCAGATTCCACAGGAGTTCATTATAGATTAGCATTATATTATGTTTTATTGCTCACCTCTCTGAAATAAACAAACAAATAAATAAATGAAAAGTTATTTGTATTTAATATTCAGCATTTTTTCATCTGTTAATGAATAAGTAACGAAAACTTTATTAAAATTTTTTTTTTTCTAAACTTTCTGAATATATTTATTATTTAGGAAATATCAAGCCATATAAAGATTTTCATTAAAAAAACATGAAAAGTAAAATGAAAAATAAGCAAAATAAAGAATAAACAAAATACAAAAAAAGAGTAAGATACACAAAAAAGCAAAATAGAAATAAGCAAAATAAAAAAAGGAGTTGAATAAAAAAAAATTAAATGAAAAATGAAGAAAATAACGAAAATAAATAATATAAAAATATCTTCTAAGTGAGTTTTCGAATAATCAATCTTCCTTATTTTAATCTATCTCTTCTGGTTTTTTTTTATTTACCAGTGCTTCCTTTCTTTTCTCCTTCTTTCCTTCTTTCTTCCTTCCGTTCCATTGAAGCAGTGAATGACATTTTCATACCCCCCAAACAAAAAGAAAATAATTAAAATAAAATAAAACAAAGAACGCGTTAAACCTAGGATATTGAGGTTAATTGGTTGAGTTTTGTGTTGTCGACTCATTGGATATTTTATGACGAAAATATTTTGTTTTATTCATTCTTGTTGGGTACTTTAACCTTTTTTTAAATTCATGTGTTTTGTTAAACATTCTTTAAAACAAGGATAGTGAGTTGTTTTTACACGTGCTGTTAAGATCTTATATTTGAATAAAATTGATCAAATCTTTAAATTACGAAATGTTATCATATATATATATATATATATATATTTTCTATGATTATATATATGTTATGATATATATATATATATATATATTTTCTATGATTATCGAATTTTATACGATACATGCATTTATAATTGCCTTCAAGCAAAAATATAAATAATAATTTATTCAACATTGCTTCTAAAAACAAACATCCGAAAATCTTATTCACTTCGCCGAAGAGCTAAACGGCCGGGTTTGTTTACTAAATAAACGTCTACTTGCCTGCTATGGCGGGGGCGTGTAATAGTTTCCTTGACAAGGTTAATTTCGCAGGGATTGTTCGCTATGTACCGGCGGCCGAACGGATATGGTCTCTGACTATGCCTGTGAAGTCCCGGTTTCGATTCCTGTCGGAGGGGAGTCGTTAGTATACATCGCTGAAGAGACTTAATAAAGTCTAAACAGTCTGTACGGTGTTCTGCATGGCGAGCCATCCTTTGCGGGATTTACTTGTCAAGTTTATTTTCTATGATTATCGAATTTTATACGATACATGCATTTATAATTGCCTTCAAGCAAAAATATAAATAATAATAATATATATATATATATATATATATAATTAAAAATCAATGGCAAAATGAATGAATGGATGAAACAAGAATGAATGAAATGAGGGGGATAAATGAAAAATCCTTCCCAAGGGACCCCCCTAAAAAGTATTAAAACACTTTTTGAGAGTGGGGTCCCTGATAGAAAGTTTTTCTCATCTATTATTAGACTCCTTTGAAGCATCAAGTTAATATAATTATTTTATAAGTTATTAGAGAAGATAAAATTGATATCTTACCTTTGAAATATCTGTTGAGAATGGGTTTGAATTTTTATAAGTGTATATATCTAACCTTGTCTGGTTAACTTCCGGTGAATATTGCTACATTGTAACTATCTTGAATTCAAAATAAAAACGATCAAATAGAAGAATTAATCTACTTAGCTTTTTTTCAGTTGTAAATATATATATATATATATATATATATATATATATATTATTATTATAATGGAGATTGTGTGTTTTTCTGTCTGTAACCGAAACTATATTCCTACTCAAGTCACAATTATCTTAGTTATTGACATCACATTCTCCATGATTTTTTTTTATCTAAACCTCAATTATTAATAAAATTGTCTTACATTATTAATACTGTTAACTATGTCTACATACTGACAACATGCAATTATATTTATATATACAACAACATAGCGGTTTACAGTGTAAACGGGAAGGCTAATTTGCATATTAATATTAAAAAAATCGAATTTAATAAATATGTGCTTAGTATTATTGATTTTTAACTGTTTGGTTTTATTTTAATGAATATAAGCAAATATCTCTTCAATGAATCTTAAATGAAATCCATTAACAAGAAAAAATAACTGTCATTTTATTCTTTACTTCCTCTTTTAACTAAATACTTAAATTAGAAAAAATAACAATGAAAGACGAGAGTGATGGAAGAGTAAGTTTCAGTTATTCCATTTTTTATTATACCCCTCTGTTTCAAATCTTTTATTATATTCCCTCTGTTTCAAATCTTTTTATCTGTATTCTTATTTAGTTTCATTAGCCTTTCTAATTTAATACAATATTTTATTACATTAAAACTTAAATACGCCGGAGGGTGCATATATTTGCTAGTATATATAATGAAGATTCGGTATCTGTAACCGAAACTACGTCACTACTTAAGTCACAATACCGTTAGGAATTAAGTGAGTTTACGAATGAGTATTTAATGTATAGCCAAGATCAATAATATATAAAATAAAGAAAACTCTATTAGTATTAGTCCGAAATAGTACAACTGAGTTCGAACTTGGTTACGCTTAGTAAGCAAGTTCGAACTCAGTTGCACTATTACTTTGCACTGTTACTGTCTAGCACGTTAACCACTACACCACAGAGACTTCCTCTGTAAATAATTGGGTACATAAAAGAAGCAAGTTTTCCATTCCATCATTATTCTTAATTACCGACTCCTATTAAAGTGAGAGATCAATAAATCTATATTAACATATGGGGATTGTTTGTTTCTCTTCTGCGGTCAGGTTAACCAATAATACGCCACAGGGACCCACTTATTAGTTTTAAGTTGTGCTAAAGAATTATCAAGGGTGAAATTGTATTTACCAAGAAATAAATGAACAATGAATGAAACGAAAGGAGGTATTCAAACATCTGGTGTAATTTGATCTCGTGATCAAAAGATCAATACATGATTCTTGTAAAATCTGTATTCAATAATATCAGAATACATGATCTATGCATCTTTCAGATTAGTAAATATATATAAGGTTGTAATAAGTAATTAAGAATTACCACCCCTACTTTATGATTCTCTCCTCTTTTGAAAACTCTAGGGAATACTATACTATATAAACTCTTAGTAAGTGTTCCAACTATTTTAAATAGAATAAAACTTTCCAAATTCTATCAGTGTTATCGTTTGTCATTACAAAGGTATTGATTTTAATGGCTTGCAGATTGCATAAGATATCAATTTTAATCACAAGATTTTCTATTGTACTAATGGAAATTTTCATTTTTTTAAATTTCATTTTTATTACTTTGATTCGTAAAAGCAATTTCCAAAGAGACTTTTTTATGAAGTTAAAAAAAAATAAAGCACTCTTTAAATTGCATGTGCTTGTATGATAATATTCATGCAAATTATTTTATATTTTGCTATCTTTTGATTTATTTTTCATTACACGTTTCCCAACAAATAAAGAAACTAATAAGTTAGGCTAATTACATCTGTTCGAATGTGATGTTGTGTTTTCATCTGCTATTTCATCTGCTAATGAGTAACTACCAAACATGTTTATTGGAATTGAAGATTTTCTTGACTTTCGGGAGAGTTTTATGATTACTTTATAAAACACTAGCAGAATTACACGGTGTTGACCGGGATTTAAAAATGTAATGACAAACCTTTATCTATATTGATATATAGTTTAATAACATTTTGTTTTCTATATATTTGGTTTATGAACTTTTATTCTTCATACTAGCAAATATATGCACCCTCCGGGTGCAAGTATTTAAGTTTTAATGTAATGAAATATCGTATTAAAGTCTAATAAGAAGGCAGATAAAAAGATATGTAACAGAGTGGGGTATAATAGAAAAATAGAAATGAAACTTACTCTTCCATCACTCCCGTCTTTCATTGCTGAATTTTACTTATTTAAGTATTTAGTTAAATTAGGAAATAAAGAATAAAATGACAGTTATTTTTTCTTGTTAATGAATTTCATTTAAGATTCATTGAAGAGATTTTTGCTTATATTCATTAAAATAAAACCAAACAATTAGAAATCAATAATACTAAGCACATATTTAATAAAATCACATTTTTAATATCAATATGCAAATTAGCCTTCCCATTCACACTGTAAACCGCTATTTTTTGTATATATAAATACAATTGCATGTTATTTGTATGTAGATATGGACAACACTAATAAAAAGGTGAAGCAATTTTATTAATGATTGAGGTTTAAATATAAATAAAATCATGGAGAATGTGATGTAAATAACGAAGGGAATTGTGACTTGAGTAGTAATATAGTTTCGGTTACAGACAGAAAAACACACAATCTCCATTATAATAAGATATCCTGGTTTATTTTCATTATAATTCTTATTTGTATGTTTCTTTTAATTGTATTTTATTCTATTTCTATTTAGCTTTTTCTTTATGAAATATGGGGAGTAAAAAGTTTTTTAAGCCACCACCTCGGACAATCACAGGAATTTGGGTCTTTGCTGTTTTTTTATCAATTTTCCTTTATGAAAATGATGTGCACTCCGTCATTGTAGAAACAAGCATGCATAACAGCAAGTAATTAAAGTTTTTTTTATTGCGCTGTCATTTTGGAAGCTCTGTATTTCTTCAGGTGAATAACCAGACTGGACGACTTATTATCTGCTTGTGACGTGATTAGAGAGAGAGAGAGAGAGAGAGAGAGAGAGAGAGAGAGAGAGAGAGAGAGAGAGAGAGAGAGAGAGAGAGAGGGGGGCTTGTGTTAATCCGGCCAGGCTGGAGGTCAGGAAAATAACAACTTACCAATCTGAATCTCCTGATTACTACTTATAAATGAGTTCGATCCTTGCTGGATGTCCCATATTTGCGATCTTGTGTCACATGCTACTCGTGGTGAAAGCTTTGGACAAATACCTACTATATTAACAAATATACTGGGTTCCTGTAAATAACTGACATTTAGAACTATCATTAAATAAATGTGACCCATATGATTATGAATTATGACCATCTTTTTATTTGCTTCTCTCAACTTTAAGGTAATTTATAAGAGAAAGATGTAATTCTCGTGAGAAGAGAATACATCGACAGCATCTCGTTGGGTTATACGGCACGTATGAAGTCTGATAACCATATTTATCTAGATTCCAATATTATGTTCTTTCCTTGGAGACACTCAATTGCTATCATTATTTTATCAAAGTGTACACACCAAAAAGTACAACGATAGTTCTGTTACTTCAACCCAATTCGACTAATATCTATCTATATTACTCACCTTTTTCATAATGATTTTACATCAACATGTAAGTACCGCAACCCACAAAATATCACATCATAGCGCGATTATCCTTAGAACAATAGAGAATCATTTTTTAAACAGCTATTTGACTCATAGATAGGACCTAAACAGATACTTCGACTCCGGGTCAAAGTGAACCTGGGAATAATAGCAATCAAAGGATATTTCACACCCCCCAGCCCTCCGGAACCTCCACAATCTTAAATACAATTTGATGTCATACACCGAACACTTTTTAATGGGGGGGGGTCACTCACCTACAGTGTATACAGTTAGCGTATTCTAAGCCCCACCGACAAGGGTTTAATAACAGTCGGTGGTGGAGTGGCCTATTATCAGTGAGGGTATTTATCCCCATTTTTTGCTTGCGCTATATCAGAGGGATTGCTTTGCTGAGGTGGAGCATCAGCTCCTCTCTTTACCGAACATATCAGATTACCCAAGATATGCTACTCAGCTATTGAGTTGACGAGGACTGGTAACGAATCCGGAATTTTGCCATTTCAAGGCGAATGTTCTTCCTTTTCTTTTAGAAGTCAGTCGCAGACGAGGATGACGTCACTCCATCTCCTCAACTGTTGTGGACCCTCTGGGGGCTAGTTAGTCCAATTCTGGACTTGCAGATGCGGTCACACACATTGCAAGGGAAATCCCCCTCTGCATTTGGTGGTTCATGACGATGAAGTCGTCGCGTCTTAATCTCGATATTGAGTCGCTCAGCGCCTGTGCGGCACGCATCTCGCCAACCCTGTCTGATGGAGGCCAGATCTTCCAGGCTTGAAGGTGAGATCTTACATTTCTTCAGCGTCGTCTTAATATATATTTACCAACACCTCCGCACGAACAGGATGCGACACATGGTCAATTTCTTAAGCGGAGTTTAACAGGTATGAATTCAGAGTTTTCCGTCTCCTAGACTGGTTACCTAGCCATGGTTAAAGAGCCCAGTCCGCCCTGCTATTTACCCATAGCTGGAGGGAGAACTGGATTCATATCTTTCCCAAGGGTATTAGTGTTATGTGAAATGCAAACAGCTTCGACCAGGAATTGAACTCGAGTTGACGAGTCCATTTCCTATGACTCTAACCATTTGACCACGCGCCTCCAAATAATCTTAATCGTCTTAATATGGTATTTAAATAGCTTAAAGGCGAATATACTATTGACTGAATGATTACTTTTGACCTAGAGTCGTCATAATTATCAGAATGTTATACTTAAACAATTTCAAAAACTTGTTTTAAAATAATTAGTACACCTAAGAAAATGCAATGAATAATGACCCCTGACTTTATGATATATTATCCTTACGTGAAAGGGAAATTGCTGCAATATATTGAATCGAACTGCATACAGAAAAGTGGCCATGAGTCTACGCAATAATTACCTCCATCATTTGAAATTGTCACCGGTGTGGTAAAAGTAATCTAAGGTACGTAGTAATAGTACCTCCATCTAGTTAATGGCTAATTGTTTATGCATTTATCCGGTTCGTCCCGAGTGTTGCTGTTGAACAATTTTATAAACTGGTAAATAAGTAATTAAGTGAGCTTTTCATGCTCATTTCCTATTACAACGGAATGATGCTCTTCCAGATAGAAAATCGATCCTGCTATTGGTTGAAGATTATATCTATTTTACTGACAGTTATCTTGGTCTTCTGTCAACCTTTAAAATCATGGCCAGTGAAAGCCAGAACCATAACTAATATTGTCTGGAAAAATGATAATACATTAGCTGGATGTAACACATAATGGATAGGCATAGCCTACAATTTTTAGCAAGTAGTGTAGTATAGTTTAAAATAAAGATAAACTGGGAAAATACAGTAGCAGAATCATTGACAAAGTGTCAGCTCAGGTTCATCCGGAACGGGACTCTCATTGGTTTAGAGAGTTACGTAACCAGGCAATGCTGCGAATGTAGAATTATAATTCTATATATTCTATATACTTATTGTTAACTTGATTTACGAGTTTTCCGAGTTACGGGGTGTGACTCGGTCGATTTTCGGCTTAGCATTCAGAGCTAAAATTTGCGAAACAGGTGAGCTTTAGATACGCTTATGTTAAAGAGTTCACTAAAACATTTAAATTTCTAAATTCATTACGGCCAAGAAAAATATTATCTATAAAAATAAACACCAAAACATATTACAGCACATAATTCATTATATTCTATTTCATATTTTTATTCAATACAGTGCTATCTTTTTTTTTATTAGGAAACATTTTAAAAAAATTGTAGGTTGTTTTGGAATGGGACGGAACAAATTAATGACATTTTAATTTATTTCAGTGGGGAAAATTGATTTGATGTACGAGGAAATTGGGTCATTAGAGGAAAGAATTACCCCGTAAGTCAAGTTACCACTATATATATATATATATATATATATATATATATATATATATATATATATATATAAAGTAAAATTAAACTCGCCGGGGCAGCCTAAAGTCGGTATCAGCCAGTCAGCGAGGGAGTCTATCCCCTTTTCAATAGCGCTAGACCAAGGAGATTGTTTTGGCGTCTGAGGTGGGGAACCATCCTACCATCAGCTCCTTACTTTACCGCACAGATCCCTGTGCTACTCATACACTGAGTTGGCGAGGACCGGTATCGAACTAGGAAACTTGTGATTTCTAGCCGAACGCTCTACCGACTGAGCTAACCCGTCCCCTCAACTTCCGATAAGAGGGAAAAAAACAACATATCGCCATTTGGCTATTATAAATTTATTTCAGCTGGAAATTCTATAAAAGAACTCATCCATCGTAGATATACGGAGAATAAAGAAGATCCCAAATAGAACCATTCGCATTTACCTGTCTATTATAAATATATGTATATATATATATATATATATATATATATATATGGGTGTGTGTACACAGTGTGCGATACGTCTCTCATCCTTTGTCTTCATCTATTATTTCCACAGGCGTAGAATTGATGACAGCTACCCGGAAATAGATAGATGAAGTAACGGCCATTGCCCGTAAAATATGGTTTGTCTTTTCTGAATGGTAATGTGTCTGGAAGTTGAAGACGAACGTCATCCTCTGCCGACAGCTGACACCTCGGTCTGAGGAAATATTCCAAGAAATGTTCCAAAAGAAAAATCGATGCAGTACCGTGCCTCCTTACCATTTTCTCTCTTCATCTGTAAACACTGGTGTTTGGTTTGGAATATATATTCCGAACAAGAATACACCTGCCATTCCAAAATTAAACCAACACGCACGCAATTGTTGCCGCTGTAAGTTTATTTGTTTCATCACACACTTTTCAACCCAAGAAAAATTATGTCTTAAAAATTAGTATTATTTATCTTAGTCATTTACTTATTTGGATTATTTATCCTGTGAACTTAGTCGGTAGAGCAGCCGACTTGGAATCACAAGGTTCAGGGTTCGAAACCGTCCCTCGCCAAATCAGCGCCCGAACAGCACGGTCTAGAACTGTACGGTAAAGTGAAGGTAGGTCATGCGTTCCGCTTCAGACGCAAAAACATCTCTCTCGTCTAGCGATTGTGAAAAAGGGATAAAATCCCTCACGTCCCTGCTGATACGGACAATATACACACCGCCGCCTTTATTGTATATATATATATATATATATATATATAATATATATATAATATATAGCTCCCTGAAATAGACTATAATGCTAAATTTCTAAATCTTTTGTTATTTCTTTACTTATATAATTGCTCTGTGACTCTAACATTAAGAGCAAACATTGAGCTCTCAAACTGCGACAGGTTTTTTAAATAAAACTCTTGTGTCATAAGGAAGATTTCGTCTCTGGACTTTTGGATTATATATTATATATATATATATATATATATATATATATATATATATATATATAAACAAATATGGCTATTTTCAGCCGACAATATTTTAAAAAAATTAGGTTTGACTTCAATTAAGCACATATTCTCCCAAATATATATAATATATATATATTATATATATATATATATATATATATATAATAATATGAAATATATATGAAACTCTCATATTTAAACACTTATTTTGAAGTTGATGCTTAAAAATAAATATGAGGTTATATTTAATAAATAACTATGAGTTCTCCCGAAACCCAAACTAATTATTCAGTTTTAATGAGAAAATCACTATTCTTATTCATCATCACCATCATCAGGTTGTGCTAGCAGCACGGATATTCATGACTTTCTCTCACCAATCGTCCCTATCGGTCATCACCTTCGGGAGCTCCTTGCTGCACAGCCCGCACTGGCGTGTCGCTGTGTAGATCCCCACAGGAGTTCGTCCCTGATTCTGGAAGCAGTGTCCATCATACGTCTTACTCAGATGGTTTGATAGGGGACAAGTACCGGTACAGCTACCTTTCTTGTGGGGTGCTATTTCCTCGATTGGTTTAAGACAGCACACAACATTTCTTGAAACTCTCATCTAGCTTATTCGCTTGGTGCTTCAATAAAGTCCAAATGGTGCAGCTGTACAGTAGTACTGTTACAACTATGATTTGGAAGAATTGTTTCTTATCAGTGAGATCAGATATCCATATGATTGATAATCAGCTTTTCGCAGTTCTTGCTTTTCCTATGATTAACATCACTTTCTATAGATAAATAAACTAAATATTTAATCTGAGATGGTCTAATTATACTTATTTATTTTCGGTTGGTATTTTTTTTCATAATAAACATTATACCATTTTGGGAGATTTTTCATGAGTTTCTTTAAATATGGAAGCATAAAAGTTGATTTTTTAAATAGATATTGAACTTGTTTTCCTTGTTCACGTTGGTAACCACTAAGCCAATCCCAACAAAAGCCCCTAACCCCTTTTTATCATATGGGTGCTAGAAGGCGGTGGCTGTGGGTCTACATGTCCTGGGAATGACGTTAAACTCTATCTGATGGTGAGATTCCAGTTCTGGAGGTTTGGGGAATGTGGAGCACCCCTTCATCACCTTTGCTCCCTGGTCCACTCTGACCCGGAGTGGTAGTACCTGTTAGGGTCCCATCTATGGGTTAAATAGAAAAATGTATTTATAAAAAAATTGTATTATCCATTAAGAATTGATTTATTTCAAAACTTTATCGGCATTAAATGACCCACTGAGGTTGATATGCCGTAAAACAAAACAAACCAAAACAACTATTTGGAAGAATTGTTTCTTATCAGTGAGATCTGATATCCATATGATTGATAATCAGCTTTTCGCAGTTCATGCCTTTCCTATGATTAACATCACTTTCTATAGATAAATAAACTAAACATTTAATCTGAGATGGTCTAATTACACTTATTTATTTTCGGTTGGTATTTTTTTTTTTCATAATAAACATACCATTTTGGGAGATTTTTCATGAGTTTCTTTAAAAGTGAGTATCTATAATTTTAAAATATGGAAGCATAAAAGATGATTTTTTAAATAGATATTGAACTTGTTTTCCTTGTTCTCGTTGGTAACCACTAAGCCAATTCCAAAAAAGCTCTTGGCCTTAAACGCCTTAATAAACGCTGTAATCAGAGCTGTATATTCTAAAAGCAATTTTTCAAATCAGATACTGCTTCAAAGAATAAGTCCCCAGTGGAGTAATTATAAGTGTCATATATTACTTATGTTACAAACGTTTTTATCTATATCACTGGCAATAAAACTAATTCATGGCGTTTCTCTTACGTATATGATTTCCTTGTACTCTTTCCCTGAGTTTTCGTTCAATAGTTTAACACACTGATATATCTATCGGGGGTAAATATGAACAACGTCTATACACATATTAGTGGCACAAATACTTATACTTTAGACGCACACAAAAGTTTAAAAAAAGCTTTTCTGTGCGTCCAAAGTATAAGTTATATTCCTGCCACTAATATGTAGTGGCACAAGAGTATAGAGGGATTAATAAGATCATTTCATGGGCAATTACTTGGTTAGTCAGTTAAATCTCACTGGCTTTGTACTGAACTGATATACACATCTATCTATATACAAATGGCAATTGGTATGTATGTATGTGCGGAGGAAACTATGAAAATAAAACAATTAACGACAAAGTAAATATATATAAGCATTCACTATCATCATATCTTGGTTTTTGAGCAAAAATAATGAAACTTTTATTTATATTCGTGAAGATGATTAAAAAGTAAAATTTAAATGATAACAGTATAGACTTTATTTTGTATTTAATGTTGTAAATAGTAGACATTAATTTTTCTTTTCAAAGTGGCTGGATCAGCACAAACTCTTTTTTACGTGGGGATTTTAATGGGAAAGCAACTCACGATTCAGTAATAATGGATCTATGAGTCTAAATTTAAAAAAAGAATCCCCTCTACCAAGGCGATACTGGGTAGCCGCTTCTAGTCATAAATATAGTAATCGCCTTACTGTACAGAAGGGAGTAAGAAGATAATCCCACACACGATTACTACTGTTGTGTGTCTGATAATCACTTACATTACCGCACTAATATACAACTCGTAAATAAAGAATGCCATTACCTTAGAGCAGGGTCTAACAAGCTAATTCAAGAGACTTATAATTATTGATGCTCACTACCTTGTATCTTACTTTGCTATACTTCTTAAATATTAATTGCTTAATTGATTTTCCTTTCTTCGACAACCTCCTTTCTGTCTTTGCGAATTAAACTAAAACTAATGAATCAAACTAAAGCCGGCGCGATTTCTGTCTAAACGCAGATTAACGTAACTAACTGATTTGCTTTGACTTGGTTTCTTTGTTTAATGGCATATCAACTGTTGCAATCTTATGGGATATCCTATAGGCTTTAAGCAAGACCGCTTGTCCATTGGAATTGGATCCTTGGTAATCCTCTGGTAAAGAATTCCGATCCTTGGTAATCCTCTGGTAAAGAAACCTGATCCTTGTAATCCTCGGTAAATAATCCTGAGTAGTGTAAGTTCCTCCTCAATGATTGCAAGTAAACTGTGGCAAGTATCAGTTTGGTTTGGTTTGGTTTGGTTTGTTTGTTTTACGGCATATCACCTCGGTGGGTCATTTAATGCCGACAAAGTTGTGAAATAAATTCATTCTTAATGCATAATACTAAACTCATGTTTTTCACCCATAGATGGGACCTAACAGGCATACCGGGTTCAGAGTGAGCAATGGCGATGAAGGGTGCAGAACTGGAACCTCACCATCAGATAGAGTTTAACGTCATTGCATCAGTTATAGCACCCATATGATAAAAAGGGGTTGGGGCTTGCCATAAGGGCAATAGGGTTGGGAAAATCCTTATAGGTGTAGGGCTTGACGTGACTCCGATTGATTGGAAGAGGCCTCTCCGACCGCCCGTCTAGCCCAAGATAGGGCCAAAGTGGAGTATTGCAAGTCATGGACTGCTCATCCACCTGGGTTCTTTCCCTAAGCATTACAGGTGGCCCCATTGAGGTCAAGTATCAGTATTTAAGTAGTGTATCAGCCACGCATTATGGCTGGTGATTGGTGAAGGAATAAACCACGTGACCTCGGTTAGTCTATAAATCCAGGTGGGGAATTGTTGCACACCTTATATTCCAACATCCAACCTTCCTGGGTTATTTAATACCAAATCCGTCCATCTATAAGAACAGTAGTGGTATTATTCCTGGTTTCTTCTATTAACTCCTACACATGGACAAACCAGTGTTGGCCAACCAGCAAAACTCCATTGAACAGCTCTGTGTTGACATTATGTGATGTATAGCGAACTTATCAACTTCTCTTAAGAAATTGACCTCGTGTCACATCCTGTTCGTGTGGAGGGGTTAGTAAAGAAGATTTCTCTATAGCGATGGCTGATAAATATGGACGGCGAAAGAGTCAAAGGAATCCTTGCTGTCGACACGCCTTGACGTTGATGGTCTACTTTGGTTTCATTGTTCAATGGCTTATCAATCTTTTCGGGTTAGGGCCGGTTAGCACAGCCGGTAGAGCGTTCGGCTAGAAACCACAAGGTTCAGAGTTCGATTCCAGCCCTCGCCAACTCAGCGTATGAGTAGCACAGGGATCTGTGCGGTAAGCTGATTGTTGGTGTGGCGCTCCACCTCAAACCTTGGTCTAGCTCTAGTGAAAAGGGGATAGACTCCCTTGCTGATTAGCTGATACCGACTTTAAGCCACCCAGACGACTTTACTTTTTTTTATTTAATGCCAAAAGCTTATTCATCAGTGAACAATAATGATACTATTTAACCCATAGCTGACGAGAGGAGTGGTTTACACCTTTTGCAAGGGTATTACACCGGAAGTAAACGTTATAGTGTGATTAGAGTTCGAACTCGATTACCACGATTTCGCAGTCCAGTATGTTAGCCACTACGCCACGGCTACCCTCCACCCTTAGTAATGAGGACTTGAGTAAATGTAACTGACTGAATGGTATAATTATATGCAGAATATTTAATTACAGAAAACAGCTTCTAATTTTCGATAAAAGAAAATTGTTTTTCCTTAAAATAAACGAAATTGGTTTCCGCTTCAGTTCACATTGATCATATTTTTACTGAAAACATCGCACTGAAGAAATATTTTTCAGTGATTGAAAGGGTTTTCAAGAAAATGAAGCAAAATAAACAAAAGCAAAATGGAAAAATAGTTAAGAATTAATGAAATATCGATTGTCTTTGTAATGAGACGGTCTTCAGTTGGATAGAATCTTGGAATATTTTATGCCTCAATAGTGTAATGCGGGGAGCTTTCAGTGTTGGTGAGAACATTCTGGAGTTGCCAGTCTCTTCTGTGAAACAGTCATATGACGTTGAGATTATTATTACATTTAAAAGGTTTTTTTTTACATGTTTTAAGTTAATTCGGTTGTAAAGAGTCTGAAAGGATCTGGAATCTGTAGAATTACAGTATGTGGAAAAAATTGTACATCAAATCCGGTGTTTGATTCTAAATTTTCTCCACACACACACACACACACTCACGAAAGGAAAACAACAAGCATTTTATTGTATCTAGTAGACAATTATACAATTGAAACATATATCATTAGATACTATTTATCAACAAATTCTGCATTTTACTCTTTTCTTTACACTGAAGTCCACTGTGAGTAGTACAAGTTATTATCCCATCTAAAGGGTCAAATCGATATGTTTGAACATTATTATTCCTAGATGAGAATACTTGAAACCACATAACAGCGTTGTAAGTGAAAGTAAAAGTTATTTGTATCATGTAGGAATATCTGATATCATATAACCGTATGCAAAATTTGTTTACTTTCTATCCTGATTACACTGGTTTACAAAAAATATTTTTTGTTTGAGGCAAGAATGTGAATAGGTGTTTTTTACTAATTTGGGTGTGCTGAATTTAAATTTATAAACAGTTTTGCTCTATCACCTCTAGTTTTCTGTCTTTTAAATAGTCTCATTTTAGTATATACAGAGTATATACGTGCTTATTTCAACAGTTGCAGCAGCTTATTACAGATAAAACAGGATAGATAAAGAACATTGACGGAATAAACATACTTGGATGACACAATGTACACAATTCTTAGTACGACAGACAGTTAGAAGTGTGTTTTCTTAGATGATCTGCTGTATTTTGCCTCCAGGATGTCACGCAAGAGCATCCAGAAGAAGTCTCCCATCTTGCCGGGGTTCCACTTGCCTTGGTAGTTGCTCTTCATCTTCGTAATGTCTTGGTGGAATCTTTCTCCGTGCTCATCACTCACTGCTCGAAGGTTTCGAGGAAAGAAGTTGAGGTGGGAATGGAGAAAATGAATTTTGAGTGACATTCGGCATCCCATATTCTCATTAGTCTTTAGCAACTTCTCAATACAGGCTTGGTAATTTGGTACGCCTGTGTTACCAAGGAAGTCACTACATACTGACTTAAATGCTTCCCATTCTCTCAGTTTCCTGCATAATAACTAAAAAAGAAGACATAAGTCACACAATATTAGAAATTAACCCTGAATGCATATACGCCTTTATGTACAGTATGTGTACAAAATGTACAGTATGCATATCTAAAAAACCTAGAGGTGATGAGTAAAAACGGATTTCAAATCTGAATTCAGCTGCACCCCAAAATTAGCTTAAAACAGCTATTTTTGTGCTTGCCTCAATTTCTTTGTAAACCACTGTTATTACATATAAATAATTACTTGAAATCATGTCTATAATTATAAGTATGAAATAGGAATCATTGAATTTCATATGACTGTGTACAAAGTGATTGTATTATAAGATAATTAAGAATATATCATTTAGAAATGGATCACATTTCAGCAGAAAATGCTGCAATCGGGGTTGATATGCCGTTAAACAAAATTTAAAAAAAAGATTATTCGTATCCGATGGAACCGTATTTTTAAAAAAATAGACCAATTGACATGTTTTCGCTATAAGGATAGGTTGTTAAACCATCAGATTTTATTCAACTGCATCTGATTGTGACGTTACGATTTTATGGGCCATCCTTTAGGCTTCAATCAAGAGCGCTTGTCCAGCGGAAATCCTTGGTAAAGAATCCTTTGGTTGTTCCCTGGTGCTCCTCAGTATTGCAAGTCCTTCGTCAATGATTGCAAATGCACGCCTCTCCATAGCAGTGATTAAGTAGTCAACCATCCACGCATTCGGTCGGTTGGTTGGCTGAGTTTTAAACCACGTGACCTAGCTTGGTCGATAAATTTAAGTGGTGTATTGTAGCACATCTTATATGCAAAATAATCCAACAGGGAGGCTCCAGTTCTGGAGTTGTGCAGCGTGGGTATTAGCCTTTCTTTGCCATTATTCCTGGTTTCATTCTGATTCAAAGTGGTAGTTCTTGGTAAGACCACATCTATGGGTCAAATAGGTCTGTTTACAATGATGTATATTCGATAGATCCGCGTGAAATTAACCAGTTAAGGCACAGCTATACAAAAATGTAAATATGAACGTACGGTGAACACGTTTCCCTAACCTCTAAACATAAAATAAGTCTAGACGGGTTGACATTCCGTTCAAATCAATTAAACAACCATACGCTTTCACTATAATGTAAACCAATAATTCTCAACCTTTTTTTTACCTATTGACCCCCTTTTAATCCTATTTTACTCTGGTACCCCCCCTAGCCATTCGTTGTTTAAAAATCCCATTGTATTTTTATAGTTAAATACATTAACATTGCCTGGGTCTCAAAAATGTTATATGGTCCCTGGCTGAGAACCACTTAGTAAACAAAGGAAATTAACTGTGTATTTCATTTGCTTTATCTTTAGTTTTGTCAACGGTTGTCATCGATACGAATGGGCAAGTTTTAACATTGTGGGGTGCAAAATACATACAAAAACACACAAAACGAAAAACAAAATAAAATATCCTGGGTATAACGTTAAACTGTATCTAATTGTGAAGTTACAATTCTGGAGCTCTGGGGTGTGCGGAGTACCTCTGCATCGCCATCACGCTAAGGCCCACCAAGACAAGAATGATAGTACCTATTAGGGTCCCATATATGGGTTAACTAAAAACAAAAATTAGTTTTAAAATATGTGCAAAAAATTGAGTTTATAAAACATTGAGTACCCATCAAGAATTAATATAACAAAACGTATTAGGCATAAAATAAACCGACAACGTTTGACATACCGTAAAATTAACCAACCAACCAGCCAACAAAAGAGAAAAACCTAAGAAAGAACTAGATATAAATGTATATAGGAACGTACAATTAACGGGATTCGTTAGCCTCTAAGGATAAAATAACTCTATACGGGTTGATATGCCAATAAAATCAATTATAAGTGTTCAATACCACATAAGCAACGGAAATTACCTGTGCTGTTCATTCGCTTTATTTTTTATTTTGTAAACGATCACTCTCAAAACAAATGGCCAAACCTTAGCATCCTCAGTTGCTAAACACACATAAGAACGTACAATAAGAAATTCAACGTTTTTTTTTTGTTTTTGTTTTTTTGCCTTTGATTTAATGTCCGTGAACAAACACTCAAGATGACATCTTTAATGTCGTGTCCTGAAGCAAACATCGCTGGAAAGCACTTAATAGTCAAAGAACGTCTTTAAAAAATCTGTGCAGATCGTTGAGAATGATTATGATGAAAGAAACCAAAATACAGTTCGATATTCTGATGGATTTTGCAGGTAATGAGTGCGAGTAAACAAAATTGAATCGATAGGTTTATACAAATTTACTTACTGACTGAAGGCCTCTGCTGTATTTACACTCCTAAGTTTATTTACTGCTCTTATGTAAACTTTGCGTTATTGAATCTGACATTGACAGCTGCATTAATTATAAGTCACTCGATGGTTTAATGTACCGAGTGTCAGATAACACAGATATAATTCAATTGAAAAACAAGCAAATATAAGGAAAACAAATGACGCTACTACTTCGTTTAAAGTTTCACCATTTGACACTCATACGCTTTCTAGTTTTGGTTTTCAAATATTTTCAATCACGAATTTATTACGGTTAGATTTCTTAACACTTAGCCTACTTTAAGTCGCTCACAGCGGCTTTTGCACGACTGTAATTCTACCGTATCCGCTAGCAGTGGCTTTTATAATAAAAGTAAAGTCGACGGGGTGGCCTAAAGTCGGTATCAGCCAGTCAGCGAGGGAGTCTATCCCCTTTTTACTAGCGCTAGACCAAGGAGATTATTTTTTTAGCATCTGAGGTGGAGCGCCACACCTACCATCAGCTCCTTACTTTACCGCACAGATACCTGTGCTACTCATACGCTGAGTTGGCGAGGACCGGTATTGAACTAGGAATCTTGTGGTTTCTAGCCGAACGCTCTACCGACTGAGCAAACCGGCTTTTATAATAATTGAGCAGAAAGACTCGGATTATAATAATAATACGACTTTATTTGAATAGAATAAGTTCTGAGGTGAATAGACAGTAAACTTTGAAATATCCCATCGTACGGATAAAAAATACCAAGTAAATTTAGGACACCCTCGGTGGAAATTTGTTAGGCAATGAGTTAAATAAAATACAT
>CM042147.1:38693623-38716123 GCA_023376005.1 Doryteuthis pealeii | reverse complement strand
CTGTCCGTTCTGTCTATCGAAGTACTTGTCTCGGATTAGAACTCACCGGTCAAGGAGATAGGAAACGTCTCTAGGCAGTTGCCATTATAACCGTAACCACAGCAACATCAACGATGATCAATGTGTGTTTCCCAAACTATATCTTATCCTGGAGTGATAAATTTTGATTGATGTTAATGTGAATTTCACAAAACGGTGACACTTTTACTTAAGAGAGAAAGAGAGAAATGGACTGGGATAACTCATACCACACACCACTTAACATTATTTGTTTCAGCGTAGAATTTTCTAAGATCTCGGATCGAGCAAGAAATTCGATCGAGACAAATTGTTCAGGGTTGCTAGTAGAACGCGTGAAAATCTAACAAAAATAATGAGAGTTTTACAAATGCCAAGCTGATCGGTAGATATACGTCTTCACTTTTTTTTCTTCTTTTTGTTTTCTTTTTCTACAAAAGGTTTTTGGAATAAATCTTATTGAAATCAAAGCTGATATTTTGTTACTGACAGTTGCCATTAAATAATGGTTTAATATGTATCGTCAATTATTTCTGACAGAGACACTCACGTGAATAACAATGCATGGTGTGTAGAAAGAGACAGACAGACAGAGATAGACAGAGACAGAGAGATAGAGAAAGTGAGGAAGAAAGTGAGAGAAAGATAGAGAGAGGAATATATGAAACAGTAAACCACATACTAAGTGAATACAGCAAACTGGTTCAGGGCAAGTACAAGAGCAGACATGCCTGTGTGGGAAAAGCCATTCCCTGGGAACTGTGCAAGCGACTAAACTCTGACTATACAGACAAATAATTTCTGCACAGAGCAGAATCCTGGACAAATGAGACCCGCATAATTTTCTGAAAAAGGCCATCTAATCCTGCTCAGTATATATGTTCTCTGTGTTACATAAATGAAGTCAAGTCGTCTACGAGCGATCCCTCGTCTCACGCTCCACGGGGGGTTCTAAACAAGACGGCGACGGCAAAATCCCGCCTGTCGCGGATGTCAAATCGATTGGCCCGTTCGCGCACGCCGCCACATATGCAACGACGACAAGCCATCCCAACGGAGACGGCGAACCAATCAATTGTGCACAGTGGTGTAGTTAAATCAAACTAACAGTTTTAAGGAAAAATACAGAGAATTTGATTGACGAGATGCAACCTTATATTTGACCCCTCTTCTCTGACTCAACAATAGATTTGGCTGAGGGACTGGACGAGTCAGACGTACGATGGTGTCTCTCGTACAAATATCCATTTTCTCGCGCACGTCTGTCTAGGGTTTGATATCAAAATAAAAGGCGGCTCTAAAATAAAGAAAGTGTTGTGTTTTTAATCAAAAGCAAACAACGGACCAAGACACAGAAAATTTCTCTCAGTCAAGTCAAGAATTCCAAGAAACCCAAAACCAGAAGAGCAGCCACCCAGAAATATATTTATTCTGCTACGAAGATAACAGAAAACAGCTAACCCAGATCTATACAGAAAGATATGTATACAATATACTTATATAAGTATACATCCACAGATATACTGTATGAGATACGTTTTCTTTTCGAAAATATTGTTTAACTAGATTTCATAGTTCCAGCAAATCACATAGTAAAAGTAAAGAAAAGCAAAAGAAGTAAAACATATCAACCCGTCTGGGGTTATGTCGTACCTAACGGTTAGGAAGTTATACATAACGTGTATTTATATTTATGCTTTTTAGTAATTGGTTTTAACAATGTGTTAGCATTATTGGAAATTATGTTGTATGGTATTGATTTGTTTCATTTCTATATTCTATGGTATAATTTTATATCCCTCAAAAAAGAGAAAATATTCTCCATGTTTACGTTTTCAAACAGATCTTCCATAATGTTTGCTTTAAAATAACGGTTTCTGATGTGAACAAAAAAAATGCATTCCATGAATTAGCGTTTAACTGTCAAAGGTGTTTGACATGTTCCACATTGTGGTTGTTGTTTTTGTTCGAGTATATAGGACTGCTTTATTCTTGTATGACCAATGCGTAATCGGGACACAATGACTTGTTCCTTTCTAGACTTCCTTAAAGTTGGTATCCAGCCTACCAAAGTGGGTTTGATTAGGAAGAGTTTATTGTGGATGCTGTTATTCCAGTGTTGTTGCCATTTTGTATGAAGGAATCTATTAATTTTAGGTTTCAATCAGTATATGGTATCTTGAAATTTGCTGTTCAGTAGAAATTAATCTACTTTACCAATTTGCTAACCATTACACTAGAATACACCCTTTCGCGACGAGTAGTAGCTAACATGGTCGCAAGTATGGGGTATCCAGCGAGTATCTAACTCGCTATTCAGTAGTAATGAATCTTTGAAACTAGTTTGCAAACCATTAGACAATGATGGGACGCCTTAATAAAGCTGAGGTTAACGCAAAGAGCAAAAAGCATTGACATGCCATAAAAAAAACCGGCAAATCAAGAAAATCAATCTAACATGGGGGACTGACAAGTTAATTGGCTGAAAAGTTTATTAGCAGATGACGTATGAAATTTTTGATTAAAAGTATCTGCAATACTGATGGAAGAATTGTTTGTACTGCAACGAGGTGTCACATTCTTTCTTATTCTAAGATTTGTGGTCTCCAAACCGTCTAGTAACTTTCGATCAAGTTCGCAAATGACCATTAACTGTCACTCACTCAGTCGTCAAACAGTTTTTGCAACCGTTTTAAACTTACAACACTATATGCCAAATAAAAACAATTGGCCAATCTATTATTCAACGGATGGCTGCTGAAAAAATAAACCTCGTTTGATCACATTCCGTGAGACTTCTTGGTTAGACTATACACATTTCAACAAACGGGTCTACCTGCTGGCTGTGTGTGGGGAAACATGATTCTTAAATACAGAATCCATGACACGCAACTCCCTAATTTAGCAATACTTAGGATAGACGGGCAGTCAGAGAGCCCCCAGTTGATCAATCGGCTAGTCACATCAAAACAATGATTGTCCCGACCATATTGCACTTATGGCAAACCCCAAACTTTTTACTGTCCTGGGTATGATGGTAAACTGTATCTAGTGGTAAAGTTCCAGCTTTAGAGTTCTTGAGAGTGTGGAGTACCCCCTTAATCACCATTGCTCTCAGGTCCACTCTGACCTGGTGTGGTAGTACTTGTTATGGTCCCATGTAGGGTTAAATAAAAAATGAGTTTTAAAAAAGTTTTTAAAAAATTGAGTTTTAAGAAATTATGAATACGCATCAATAATAAATAAAACAAATCGTCTCCAACTTAAAATAGTCCAACAAGGATTGACATGCCGATAAATCCAACCAACCAACCAACCAGTATGGATATGCCATTAAATAAAATAACCAGCCACCAATATACCGTTGACTTTTGAGCATCAAAATCCGACTATTTAGCGCTTGGCCAATGAAAACATAAAAAAAACCTAAGTAAGCAAAGTACCAGCTCCACATTATTCAAATATGATTTGGTTCTATACAATTTTTCATAGTTTTTTTTTCTGCTTTAAAGATTGGATTCAGCTTTAATGGTTTCTATTGATTGTTGGCGAATGATCTAAACAGCCAACCGCAAGGGATGCAGCTGCTTTGATAAACATCTAAAGCGGCTAACATTGCACAGATTTTATAAGTAATACAAAATAAAAATATACTTCCATAGTAAATAACTTTGCAAAACGTTCTGCTAAGATACAAATGAAATCAGAATGTTCTGTTTGTGGGATTCATGGTTGCCTATTTGTTATCAGTTCTAGCATTCGATGTTCGAGATGCGTTAAGTATGGCGCTAAACTCCAGCTAGTTGTGAAGTTCTAGTTCTGGAGATATGGAGACTGTTCACCTGGTCTTGTAATACATTTGATAACTAACATCTCTGTCTCTGTCTCCCCCTCTCTCTCTCTCTCTCTCTCTCTCTCTATATATATATATATATATATATATATATATATAGGTTAAGTGGCTGCGCAGTTTGAATTACTATTGCCATTGACTAGATGATTTGGCATTCTCCGTTTGTGGCATGGGCTGGTGACCCAGTGTGTAGAGTCTCCGCTCTTCACTCTGTGGTCCACTGGTTCAATCTCTAGTGGCGGAGATTGTGGTATGCACTGCTGATGAGACCAAAGGAGTTCGAAACAGCTGTCCCGTGCTGCGGATGTCGCAAATGTTGTTTGCCGAATTTGTCTGGTCATGGTAATATGATTCAATTATCAATCATATATAATTCCTCTATGAAATTTAATATATACCCTTTGCCCATTATGTTGTGTTCTGAGGATTCGGGCCCCGACTTTGGAAGTCGTCGTCCTGGAGGTGACCTTGCCCTCTGTAATCCGGCGATGGGATACACGGCAAATACAGGTTAAGTGGCTGCGCAGTTTGAATTACTATTGCCATTGACTAGATGATTTGGCATTCTCCGTTTGTGGCATGGGCTGGTGGCCCAGTGAGTAGAGTCTCCGCTCTTCACTCTGTGGTCCACTGGTTCAATCTCTAGTGGCAGAGATTGTGGTATGCACTGCTGATGAGACCAAATAGGTCGAAACAGCTGTCCAGTGCTCCGGATGTCGCAAATGGTGTTTCCCGAATTGTCTGGTCATGGTAATATGATTCAATTATATGTAATTCCTCTATGAAATTTAATATATATATATATATATATATATGCATATATATGCGGTGTGTCTGTTTTGGTTGGTTGGATTTTATGAGATGACAAGCCTCAACCCTCGGGTTGTTTTTATACTGAAAACCGTTTTGTTTTATTTATTCTTGTTGACTATTCAATTTTTTCACACTCATCTTTAAACACATTTTTATCAAACTAATTTTTTATCTGTTTAACTCGTACGTTTGAGCTTGACAGCTAATAACACTCTGAATCAGAGTTGACCTGGGATTAATGGTGATGAATGGGGTACTCCACATTCCCCAGAGCTACAGAATAAGAATTTCACCACAAAATGCAGTTTAACGTTACGTATGATAAAATGGGTTGGGGTTTGCCAGATGAACAATATGGTCGAGACAATCATTTAGATACTAGAGCTTGATGCGACCAGCACATTTGATCAGCGGGAGACTCTCTGACTGTCCATTTAGCCTAAGGACCAAAATGGGGTGTTGCATGTCATCGACAGCTGAGACACCAGATTACGCCTTAAACCTTAGGGGTCCCATACACTGCCAACGGGCGTTCCATTTTTTTTTTATTCCAATTAAAGTTTTTTATTCTAAATTCCCACAGCATCACAGGTTCTTATAATAAAGGATGTTGTAAAGAAATTGAAATTGTATAATACTGATTTCAATACAGGAAATGATTTTTGGGGTGAAATAAATTCCAAATTTTAAAGAAATTTATGTTGGTTGTAAACTAATGTGTTATGTTAAAATTAGTAAATAACTGTCCCACAAATAGGTATAAGGAAAAGGACAAAATGAGTAATGCTCATATTAAATTGGTGCATGCGAAAGATTTTGAAATTCATTGTATATTCAAATTTACTTATGAAGCGAATATTGACTATGCATAACATAGCATGAAATTAAAACTGCTTTGTGCACAAAAACAACCTCAAAACAAAAAGGGCACACTGACTAATAACAGGCTGAATAGCTAATCAATGTTAAATTTCATAGCAAACATTTATATTTGTGGTGACATATATATAGTGATAGTGTATATGTCACTATACTATACTTCATGTAATACGTGAATTCATAAGGATTTTTTTAAAAATGATAAGGAATTTGCTAAATTATTTTCCACTCATCTCTTGTCTTACTCCTCTCTTCCTTCTTTTTCACTCACTCCTTGGTGGTCCTAAAATCTTTTTAAACCGGTACAAGATATTCTCTTAGTGGAACTATGAATGCACGATTTGTCTTTACAGAGATCTATGTATTGGGAGTGTTTCTTGGGAAAGAAGATTAAATCATTGTCTATGTTTGACACCGACCAATAGTTACGTTGTGTTCATCTCATAAAAAGTTTTCTTCCCGGCAAAACTGTACTTAACCGAAAATGAAGACGAAATTATTCTTCCCCAATAAAGCACCTCAGATTGGAACTGTTGTCAATTACTGTCCTGAAATAGATCGACTACTTCTGCTTGAACGATGTAGAAGACGGATTGGCATCTCCAGGATAACGTCGTTTAATAGAATTAGGGAAATTTAGTAGACAAATTCTTACATATTGGTTTGGGGTCTGGATATTAATTTTACACCAAGACTAATCCATCTCCATATGCTCTTTATTTTGGTGAATGTATTCACATAGAAAATGATTGGTTCAAACTAAAAATATAATAATACATGTAAAGAGTTGCGGCGTCATTTATAATTAGATTTTCTAAAATACCGAATATACTCATGTATAGGTCGATTTTGAAAACTCAATATATTACCTCATCATATATTCTTTTTGTAAATACGGAATATATTCGGTTTTAGGTCGATTTTGATGACAAAATATATCATCTCATTATATTAAAAATCCGGAATACACTCAAATATAGGTCGATTCTGAAAACCACATATATTATCTCATTATGTTTTCTTAAATACTGAATGTACTCCTGTGGAGATCTATTTTGAAGATCGAATATATAACGCCATAATATAAAAAATACACATATATATATATATATATATATATATATATATATATATATATATATATATATATATATATATATAATGTATAGGTAGATTTTGAAGACCGAATATATTACCTTTGTACATTCTTAAAAATATGTAACATACTCATATTTAGGTAAATTATGAATACCGAATATATTACGTCATAATATCTTTTGAAATACGCAATATATTCATGGTCGATTTTAATGACCGAATAAATTACCTTAGTTTATTATTAAAAATATGCAACATACTCATGTATAGATCGATTTTAAAGACAGAATATATTACGACAATATTACCTCAATATATCTTAAGAAAAATAATGTACTCACGTATATGTCGATTTTGAAAACTGAATATATATATATTTTTAAATACGAAATATACTTTTTTATAGGCCAAATTTCCAAGACCAAATTCTTTTCAAGAAAAAGTAGCGTTGACTGATACATTAATTAATGTGAAATTCAAATATAATACGAAGAACTAGAAGCAATCTTTGGCTAAAAACATTAATAGCATAAATGAGTGAGTTCGTCACAAGCCATCAAAGTCAACCTATACTTGAGTGGTCCCCAAAAGCGGAAGTTTAAAATTGGCAATCAAGTCTACACAGATAAGGACATAATGTGGGTTGTGTACTTTAGAAAGTGTAGAATGGTTGGGCAGATTTTGATTGGTAAATAAGATTTGTTCCAGAATTTTTTTGTAGCGAAATAAAATCAAAGCGAATGCCAAGTAGTGGCACTTGTTCAATTCGTTGTTTTTGCTTTTTTTTTAAAATTTATATCTTAAGTATTAAAAATGAGACAATGAATATGTTACATTTTATATTGCCATGGGGCTACTCCGTCCATATATATATATATATATATATATATATATATATATATATATATATATATATATAGTGCGAATAACCGAATTATTCCGAAATCAAAAATTGAGTAAAACCCGGTGATTAGCGCAAGATTAGCGCAAGAAAAGTCATAAATTTATCATATTTTCATTAATAAAGGTTCGACGTATGGATTAGGATACACTCAGAGTATGAAACTAATCCTTCATCTTCGGGTTAGCTCAGTCGGTAGAGCGTTCGGCTAGAAACCACAAGGTTCCTAGTTCGATACCGGTCCTCGCCAACTCAGCGTATGATTAGTACAGGGATCTGTGCGGTAAAGTAAGGCGCTGATGGTAGGTGTGGCGCTCCACCTCAGACGCCAAAAACAATCTCCTTGGTCTCGCGCTATTGAAAAGGGGATAGACTCTCTCGCTGACTGGCTGATATCGACTTTAGGCCGCCCCGCCGACTTTACTTTTTACTATATATATATATATGAGAGAGAGAGAGAGAGAGAGAGAGAGAGAGAGAGAGAGAGAGAGAGAGAGTCAATTTATGTTAAAAAGGTATCGTGATTTTTGTAGTTTTTGACACACCTTGAATTCTTAAAAAATAATGAATGGAACGTTATTTTTTTCAGAATACAAGGTGTGTCAAAAGCTACAAAAATCTCGATACTTTTGACACACTTTGTATATATTACAATTATTTAACTTTTTTTATATATATATATATATATATAATATATATATATATATATATATAATTTTCAGTAAATACTTTCAATTGCAACTTTATTTGTTCTTAGTTCTATCGATAGGCAACCTTTATTAGTGGCAATACATTTTGGCCCGCGTACTTATTTTTGCCTTTGATGATTACTAATCTGACTGCCACATTGTTTTCCCTCTCTTTACTCTAATGTTGGCAATTTGATCAATAGTATTAGCTATTTATCTAACACCTCATTAGATCAGAATGGTCAATGGTATTATTATCAACGAAATTAGATATAAAGAAATATATAGTTTGATGTTATTGTGGCCAGGTAAGATAGAAATCGCCCTGTCGCCTGGGGCGTTAGAATATACTAACTGCACCTCTGCAGAGGGGTAAGACTTTCCCAATGGGACCACCTGTTGGTTGTGGGTGGCGAGAGGTGATGATTAAGGATGTAATCCAGATGTCTGAGTAGTCCATAACATACAACACTCCACTATGGTCCTTGCTTGGGCTAGACAGGCGGTCATAGAGACCCATTCCGATCAATCGGCTGGTCATATGAAACCCTAGCACCTATATGTTAGACCCAACCCTACCTTTATGATAAAACCCAACCCTTTTTTATCATATATGCGCTAGAATGCGGTAGCTGGGTGTCTTCATGTCCTGGGGATGACGTTAAACTATCTGAATGTGGCTCACCTTTTTATCACAATTGCTCCTGGTCCACTCTGAATTGGAGTGGTAGTAACTAATAGGGTCCCATCTATGTGATAAATAGAAAAATGTGTTCACAAAAAAATTGTGTATCCATTAAGAATTAATGTATTTCAAAACTTTGTCGGCATTAAATGTCCCACTGAGATTGATATGCAGTAAAACTTGATTGAGGATTGATTGATTATATATATTATAGATATATTATTTATATATATATATATATATATATATATTATATTATATTATATATTATATATATATATTATATATATATATATTATATTTATATTAATATTTTAATATAATGTATGTAATCAATTTCGAAGAAACTTAATCTTCAGAGATTTTGAAAAAACAGACTCTGAAGATGAATTTCTTCGAAATTGATTAGACACTGGACATTTTTTATACGCATTGTAATTGCCTTCTTTACTTTTTTATGAGTCAAATAGATCTGAAAATGATTGATCTACGATAGAACCGTGTCCCCACCCACAAAAAAGCTCTTAAGAAACAACAACGCACAACAAATATAAATATGAAAGTACAAGTAAAGCGATTCTCTAATCTATTGACATAAAATAACCCTCGACGGATTGACATGCCATTAAATGATTAAATTAATAGATATATTATATTCGAGGTTGCTATATGATTTCGACTATAGTCGCTTACGGCACATATCTAGAAATTCGACTATCGTTGCACACGGCCCAACTATTAGTAAATCATCCACAGGAAATCTGCCAGCCGATTGTCCAATGTTGCTTCCGGTTGTGCTTTCTGTCCACTTATATAATCAATAATTGAAATCTCGCAGACAAAATTCCTCATCGATTATACGGATAAGAATTGGTAATGTCTCGAGCAGATGTCGGAAGAATCTACGGCTATTTATCGCTTTATTTTTTACTTAAAAAAAATTCTACACTGGATGTTTGCGATCCACTGATTATAATTATCCCAAAAGATCACGTTAGGCGTGTGCTTAGGTTTCTATCCTGTCACTCGATCGGTGCGGTATGATTACAACCCTATCGAATCGTGACTGTTTTATAAATTATATTATACATATCATTATATTCAGCGCCTCCGGTGGGGGCAAATGAGCTACTCTCAATGAGCAGTCTCTTTTGACTAGCGTGTATTTACTAAAAGGAATTACGGTCTTGAAGGGAGCTCTTATTCTCCCAGTGGGAGCAATTATTCGGACGAAAGAAGACAAACAACACAATGGAAATTAAACACCTATATTGACAAAGTGTAAAAAAAAATATTTTTGCAAATTTTGTTGGCATTTGCTACTAGACTTATCTGAGAGGTGAAATTACAGTTCGTAGATGAATTTGCACTAGCAAGGGCATTCTGGTCGCCGTAGTTTGTAGAGAGCTGTTGAGACGTCTCTTTTAAAAGTTCTTAGGAAGTCAAGTGTTGGGAATTGCTTGCGACGCGTCCGTGCCGGCCGGTTCTCGTGCGATAAGTAAAAGTGTAGGGAGTGCTTTTTAGAAGCTACTCGTCTGGGTAACTGCCCTTTTTATGGACAAGGTATTGGGAGTGCTTATTTTAGCGACTTGCCTCGGTAACAATCTTCAGATGAGTGATGGGGTTTGATTCTCCCACCAACCTCGTGTTGGCGATTCGCCCCCTAGCGACAGGGGAAGGTAATTTAACTATCGGATTTCCAACATTACCCCACCCTACTTCGAGGTTGTAGAAAATAGAATCGGCTACGCGAGATCAAATACTGGTTTGGTTTCTCTGCTTTCAAGGTATCTTTTTTTACCTGTATGATGGGATATTTCAAAGTTCACTATCTAATCACCTCAGACAAAACAAGATTTTACAGTGTAAATTAGTGACAATTGCGAGAGCAGTAGTTTAAGAACCGCTATCAGTGGTTTAAAGCAGGTAAAGTGTTAATAGCCTATCAACTCTAAGTAAATTATTTAATGCCAAAGTTATCCTTGTAAAATAACAGTGGTGGTACTATTTAATCGATCGCTGGGTTGGGTACCAAGGGCCGGGTTAGCCCAGTAAGTAGAGCGTTCGGCTATAAACCACAAGGTTGCTAGTTCGATACCGGCCCTCGCCAACTTAGCGTATGAGTATCACAAGAATCTGTGCAGTAAAGTAAGGAGCTGGTGGTAGTTGTGGCGCTCCACCCCAGACACAAAAAACAATCTCCTTGGTCTAGCGCTGGTAAAAAGGGGATAGACTTTCACGCTGAATAGCTGATACCGACTTTAGACGGCCCCGACGACTTTACTTATTTTACATTTCCCAAGTGTATTAGTAGAAAAGTGAACGCAATTGCGTGACGGGAGTTCGAACCCGCATGCCACAAATTCGCAGTCCAGCACGTTAGCTATTACACCAAGGGGAATTCTCTTCAGTTTCTAGACGAGACTGTCTCCCTTTCATTTTGCGCTCATATTTTGAGAAAGGCATGAATCCATCTTTTCTTCCCCATCTATTGGTTAATAATATGATACACTGGGTTATTTAGTATTAGTAAATCTCTGCATGTCTCTGTCACTATTTTACTCTCTGTCTCTATCCCTCTCTCTCTCTACATTGGTATTAATCGTGCAATACCGGTCATAAGTACGGGTGGTAGGAAGTGATTCATTTCTGTTCTATTTATATATCTATTTATTAACAGAGCAATAGTTGAATAAAGATCTTGCCCGGTCTCCAAATATGAAGGTACTCAGTTACATCATACACAATGAGAATTCATAGGATAGCCCCATGATTACAGAAACAAAAGTCTTATATTTGTAGATACAAGGAGGCCTTTTAATCCAGAGGATTCTGGAACAGTGGACACTTAACCCTAATAGAATAAAAATGAAAAATAACTTGCTAATTATCTTTTATTCTATAAGATTAATAGTTGTCTTCAAGGTTTCCAAAAATGAGTGGGGTGTACTTATTTAATGACGATGCTCATATATATGTTTCAAGGAAGCGCGTGGTGTAATGGTTAAAGTCATGGGAAATGGACACGTCGCCCCGAGTTCAAATCCTGGACGAGATAATTGCATTTCACTTAGCGCTAATACCCTTTAAAAACGTATGAATCCTACTCACCCTCCAGCTATTGGTAAATAGTAGGGCAGACTGGGCTCTTTAACCTTGGTTAGGCAACCGGTCTAGGAGGAGGAAAACACTGAATTTAAACTTGTTGAACTCCGCTTAAGAAATTGACCTTGCGTCGCATCCTGCTCGTGCGAAGGGGTTGGTAAATATATATATATATATATATATATATATATATATATATATATATATATATATACGTTTCATGTTTATCCTTAATCCGTGGCGGATTTTTCTAATTAAGCCATGGGATTTCCACTGCTTCAGTTAGCATGGATATTAATACCGTTGAAACATTATTAGCCCCGCGCTAAGAGAAGGTAAGGGAAGAATAGAGTAAGCTAAGTGAAAATCAATCCCCCCTATATACACACTGTCTTGTACAGGCCGGCTTATGTATGTCCATAAAAAGTGTAACGAAAGGAGAAACGAGAACGACAACACGTCTACCTGCAGTATTTCCCACCGATTCACAATCTCTTCCTACCCTTCCCCCTCTCCTATCTCTCTCTCTCTCTCTCTCTCTCTCTCTCTCTCTCTCTCTCTCTCTCTCTCTCTCTCAGACTTTATTCACACCCCTACGTAATTTGTTATGAGTGCAAAATGCACAGGAGAAAGGGGAGAATGTTATTTATAAAGCCATAAAAAGAGGAAAGAAAGAGAAGGAAGAGACGAATGATTTCTCCTCCTCTCTCCTTTCCCCCACTCACATCGTCAGGGTAATGTGAAAGAATGTACCACCCAATATAAAACTAAGCTGGAGCGCTGAAAGAGAAATTAACCTGGGAAAAATATTGATTACTATGAAGTTATTAGTAACATACTTTCAACAGTTTAGGGTGTTCCATTATGGTTCAATGTTTAGCAAACAAGTATCGCAGATCCCTTACTACTGAATAGCGAGTTCGATCCTCGCAGGATGCCCCATACTTGTGATCTTGTATCATATCCTACCCGTGGCGAACGAGTTCTTTAATAGCTACATTCAGCAATTTAATCCAACTGTTTACATTATTCGATATATTTCGTTCCCTTGTATATATGTATAAATAAATGTAAAGTCGGTGGAGTGGCCTATTGTCGGTATCAGCCAAACAACGAGGGAGTCTATCCGCTTTTCGCTAGCATTGTACCGGGGAGGTTGTTTTTGCTTAGATGGAACGTCAAACCTAACGTCAGCTACCCGATGATTTACCGCACAGATCAGACGTGTTCAGAATGTATCGAGACTAGATCTATATATTACCAAGATAGAAAAGAATAATTAATGAAACGTTATATTTTCTCAGAATCATTCCCTTGGGATTTAGTACTCTTATAGCGTATGGAGGCGTGTGGACTAATGGTTAGAGTCGTTGGAAATAAATGTTCAGTTGCAGAAGGAAGAAAAAGCCCCATGAAGCTAAACCTGGTGAGTATAGACAATGTTGCACTTGCACAACATTGTGTTTTCACGAAAACTATTGATAGAGACAGGTGAACAAAACTAATAGAGATACGACACATACACATCTAGTCACAGTCTAGACAGTTGTCTGGACGTCAGGGCGTCATCCTATATCATATTTGTTGTTTACCTGTGCGAACGACTTCATTCAAATTCTCAACTTTAAAATCTAGACTAGATTTCAAAATTTACTTAATTCAGTCTGGATGCATTTTATCACACCTAATATACATACATAGTGGTGCAAAGTCACTTTAAAATTGGAAAAAATTCAAATAAAAATGGTTCCTATTTTGACTCCACCACAAGAAATATAAGACACAGTTTTAATTCTTTTAAACGGAATAAAGATGGTTTTCCTCCCTCCTAGACTTTGATGCTTTATCAAGGCCAAGAACCAGCCATTATCTATTATTTACTCCTAGCTGAAGATAAATATGAATAGAACAGATGCTTGGTAGTAATTCATCTAACCCGTTCACCCCGGGTAGTATGTGACATAAGGTCGCAAGTATGGGGCATCCAGCGTGGATCGAACTCGTTATTCAGTAATAATAAATCAGCGAGACTAACTTGCTAACCATTATACCACGATGGGAAGCCCTACAAAAGATGGATGCATACATTCTCCATGGACATGAATACGAATTAAAATACAAAAAGTTTTGTCCAGAATTAAAAAAATAGGATCGTCGATTCCATATCCTACGACGCTAAACACGCCACTTAAATTTAGTTTCTGTATTGGATGGATACAACCTTAAAAGAGGGTTTATTTGTCCTGTTGGATGTTTTGCTAAGATTCTCACCAATCTTGATAAGGGAATCGATTTGGTCATCGATTATCTGACAATGCAGTAATCACTACTGAGTTATATGATATCAGCAGTAACAAAATAACCTGAAAAATAAAATGCAAACAAACTTCTCCACATCTATTAATAATGGAGATTCGCTTCCGGTTTTTGTCTGTAATAAAAACTACGTCACTGCTTACGTCACACTGCCTAAAATCGTCATAAATAGAATACACTCAAAATTGAGCATGCAATGTTAGACAGTCCTCATTGGTTTTTTAAACAGTTTTGATAAATACATACCTGGTATTATCTATCTATAAATAGTTTTTTTTTATTTTGATATATATTCAAAGTTATCAGAACTAAGTTTCCATTTCAAGTTTTTAAATTTTTTACTCCTTTAATAAATTTATTTTATTTTTTACTCCTTTAATAAATTTGATGATTTTACTTTACTTATGATACAAATGATATTAAATTTTCAACTCCCAGCCCCTCAGGCAATATTTATTTTACGACGTCCAGAGGGCGTTTTTTATTTTGCAGTTCTAATAATATTGATAAAAAAAACTGGTCTGCTATTTCTCTGAATTTTTTAGATGAGGCTTGATAATTTGTATTATTCGGCTATTGTCTATTTCTGGCTTCCCGCGTTAAAAAGTCCACGTGTCTATTCGGTCTGGTAGGAAAATACTATAATTGTTAAACTAAAGTTGCATGTAATAAAGGTTGATGCCGTAAATCAAATAATTAAGATTTACATCGATCTTTTAAATATGTTTTGAATTTATATTTAAAATTATTAAGTTGATCTACCGATGAAAATGTTTGGTCGTACCGAGTATTTATCGCTTTTATCATCTGCGGATCTTTTTATTTGGCAGGGGCGATTTTGGAACTAATCTTCCGCGGTGGATGAGGTTCTGACAGGGATGTAACCTTTACTTCAATGAAATATTGCAAGAATGAAAGCGCATTTTGGTGCCTTTTAAGTGTGAACAAATGCATTTATAAAAGTGAATATGTAACATTTGATGTCTGAAAGTAAGAAGCCGTTTCTTCACCTCTCTGGACATATGGAAAATCACGTGACCTATTATACGAAGCCGAACCGGTGCTAGATTTCAGCAGGTTTGCTAGTGTCAAGCGAAGCAACAGAACGATAAGTTGTTTAAGCAGGATTCTCTTCTTCCATGTCCATAAATCCTAGGAATGACTGCATTTATTCGCAAATCGACCAAAACTTCCATTTCCGTAAAGGTATAAACTGCCGACCTCTTATTTACTGTTAAGGTTTTTAACAGAAAAGCGTTTGGTCAAAAGAAGATAAACACGCAGCGATTACAAAAATGCGCCAAAAGTAATGCCTCATATTTATTTCCTCGTTAAATCTCCTTATCCAAGATTTCAATTGAATTTAAAATCCCTTCTATTATTCATGCTTGATATATATATATATATATATATATATATATATATATATATATATATATATGTGTGTGTGTGTGAGAAGTAAATACACACGCGGTGTGCTTATGATATGGCTTCTTTCAGCCGACAATTTTTGGGAGAATATGTGCTTAATTGAAATCGTACCTAATTTTGAAAGTTAATTAATTAATAATTAATTAATTAGGCGGGCATACCTATTTAAATGTAAGGCTAAACAAATCGAGAAAAATCAATCTCTGTATGTACATTTCGGCCTATTAGGACTCATTAGCAGAGCTATAGATAGGAAGACCGCTTTGTGCGTGATTCGAACCCTGACTGTCAAGCTGACAGGCGAGTATCGTAACTCCTAAACCAACCGGACTTTCTTAGATTTTTCGTTTTGTTTAGAAGTAGGTATCTATTCCTCTTATAGTGACTTCTTCTACACGACAGTATGAGAAGTAAATACACACGCAGTGTACTTATGATATGGCTTCTTTTAAAGAAGTCACTATAAGAGGAATAGATACCTACTTCTAAACAAAGCGAAAAACTAAGAAAGATCGGTTGGTGTAGGAGTTACGATACTAGCCTGTCAGCTTGACAGTCGGTTTCGAATCTCGCACAAGGCGGTCTTCCTATCTATAGCTCTGCTGATGAGGCCGAAATGTACATACAGAGATTGATTTTTCTCGATTTGTTTAGCCTTACATTTAAATAGGCATGTCCGCCTAATTAATTAATTATTAATTAATTAACTTTCAAAATTAGGTACGATTTCAATTAAGCACATATTCTCCCCCCCCAAAAAAATATATATATATGTGAATAAATAAAAGGTTTAGTTTTTTTTTTATATATATTGGAACAATTATTACAACCGTTCGGTTTCTTGCTATGGCATTACTCAGGTAAAACGAAATTGCTTTTAGAAATGATGCAAATAGTATGAATATGGTTGAATGTGTGCTTTTTTAAAAAACTGTATTCTCGTGTTGCATGCTTACGTATTTGCGTGTGTAATGTCGAATGTGCCTTTTTGTTTGAAATAACACTTTTTCAAGTATAATAGTGCCAACCATACAAATTAATATATATATATATATATATATATACTTCAAATATACGCTCCTACATTTGGGGCGCTGGTGGTTGTCGTCAGTGATGTCATTCGCAGGGTTCATTGGGAAGTTTCGGGTCTTCCAACATCAGACTTCCCTCACCCTGCTGACCCTATCAGAGGTGATCAAACTCTGATACAATCACCACAAAAAAAAAAAAAAACGCTAAAAGACGTTTGACTTTTGAGAAATTTATGGACGGTAGAACTAACCCATTCAAATACAAAGCACCGCGCATCTGATTGGTTGTTAGTAACAGCCAATCAGATGCAATCTGCCAATCAGTTTGTCCCCACATTACGACGTGTCGAAGATTAATTACTACCTTAAAAATTAAACTAAATAAAAGAATACATCTTATATTTATCAATAAAATATAAAAGGGTTTATGTTTACTAAAGTGTTGATTAACATGTTTTATTTAATGTTAATATATAAAATAAGTCATGCGTTTACCCCCACCTTACGATATGTCGAAGATTAATTACTTACTTTAAAAACTAAAACTAAAGAATACATCTTATAATTATCAATAAAATATAAATAGTTTACGTTTACTAAAATTTAGGATAACATATTTTATTTACTGATAAAATATAAAATAAAGTAATGCGTTTACCCCACACTACGACGTGTCGAAGATTGTTTACTACCTTTTAAACGAAAAATAAAATAAAGAATATCTTTAAATTATCATTAAAATATAAAGAGTTCTACGTTTAACTCCCGAATTACAACGTTTATATATATATATATATATATATATATATATATATATATATATATAATATATATATATATACAGCTTTCAAACATTTATATATATAAAAAGGCAATACAAGTCAATTTCTCTAGAATATTGTTTTACTGAACAAATGGACTTTTCACGGTTCAGAACATTTTGCTCTTCAATGTTTCACAAGCCACAAGCTTGTGAAACACTTTTTTAAAAAAATCGAATAATTTTAAAAACTTTCTAAAAAATTCCTTTCACAAGAAAGATGGAAACATGTTGGAAATAATAAAAAAATTAATTACATAAAAGATATATTCCTGTTTGTCTTATCAACTTTTGTTCATCAAACTGAAACCCTTTTTAACCGCTATGAATAAATACCATCGATTTCTCTCCGATGAGACGATAAAGGAAAAAGCCTTTGTGTATGTGTGAATGTGTGTATGGCCACTTACCTTTTATCACATAAACCATTTAAGTATATGAATAAGATATGCTGCAGAAGCAAGAACGAAATGATAAGTATATATATATATATATATATATATATATATATATATATATATATATATATATATATATATATATATATATATATATATATATATATATATATATATATTCATTTAAATTAGTATATCAATATTTATTGAATAAATTCAAATATCTATCGTACTTCAGATCTGTTGATGTAAACTTATTTTCGTATATATTATCTGTTCGGAAACGAAGATATTGAAGATCAGTTAATCCTTTAAAAACTTTATTGCGAAGGAAGTCAAAATATGCATCGGTAAAATTGTGTATAGTTATGAAATAGCTTACACAACGCACATGTAAGTAAATAATCTCAATATAATATCTAACAAAGACAAAAAGAAAAATCAGATAAGAAGCAGCAAGAAATGTCGAAAATCTTATTCATCTATATACACGTGTAAGTAAATTCAAGACCGATAAGATGTTCTTATTCAAAATAAAGAAAATAGAATATTCGATTTATTAATCGATATGTTCTTTTGTAAAGAAACCAATCAAATACAAATAACTACGCTTTTTTGAAAAATGTTCGATGCTTGTCTGAATTTTTGGAATGGAAAATATACAAGAAACGGTGTATAATTGCGTGGGACTTTAACTATATTGGCAAAAAATATATCTGGCAAGGATTTAGGAGATTAGAAATACATATATTTAGTACGCTTGTCTTAGTCTGGTTCAAGGCTAGTATATTGCTGATCCAGTCGATATCGAATACGTTAAAAATGATCTGAGAAATCAGAAGTTAATAAGAATGGGTAAAAAATGGTTGACTTAAATCTCCCTCCCCCAAAACCCCCCCCACAAAAAAAAGAAAGGAAGAAGGAAAAGCTGTATCTACAGGCCAACTAGATGTTGGTATAAGCATCAACGCTCCACATACACCACATTCATCAACAGTAGACATAAATATAACCACAGTATTACCCACCAACCCCTAAAACAACAACAACAACTATACATCGTTTCCAACGCGGCAAATTTGTGCTATTAACTATTTGCCTACTTTACACCGCTCACAGCGACTCTACCACCGGTGCGATCTTATTGTAAACCAATAGCGGCGGCTCTCGCACGTTTCGCTTGTTTACATTAAAAAGTCACTACGTGAACAATAAGAGGAGTTTATCTGAATAGAACGAGTTCTGAGGGGAATATATAGTGAATTTTGAAATATCCCACCATACAGATTAAAAATGCCAAGAAAATTTGGTACAGTCACGGGGAAAGTTTGGTCAGCAAAGAGTTAAATTTTAAATGTTTTTAATTGTAAAATATATGTATTTACACAACCCCAATACCACAATCAGATGCGACAAGCGGAATAAAATCTGGTTTGAATAAAGAGTTTTGCTTCTCATAGTCTGGTTGCCTTTACCAAGACTAAAGAATCCAGTTCTTTCATACTATTTACTTATAGCTGCGGAAAGATCAGATAGATTAATGCATTTCCAACGCCAGAAGCGGAATAAAACACAGGGTCAGTTTTTTTTAAGCGAAGTAAAGCTAGGTGAATTCAGAGTTGTTTTTTCTCGTCGACTGGATACTCTACCCAGTATGGCCTACTATTTACACATAATTGAATGGAGAGAACAGAGAGACACAAACTTTTTTCTATGGTCAATAACTCCTAGTAAAACGCAAGGAGACTCTCTAATTCCATTTATTATTCAGAGTTGTCTTTCTCGTCGACTGGATACTCTACCAAGGCTAAAGAACCCAGTCTGGCCTACTAATTACACATAATTGAATGGAGAGACAGAGAGATGCAAACTTTTTTCTATGGCCATTAACTCGGAGTAAAACACAAAGAACTCTCTAATTCCATTTTTTATTATGGAAACCGTTATACGTCCGCTAAGAATTAAAATTTAAATGATGACATGTGCACAGCTGAGCTAATTAATTATAATTATGTGATAATGTCAAGAGGTCTAGACTGATGTCTGGACGAGTCACTACCAAAAGTAACCTTAATACTTTTTAAGCAGCATTTTGTTTTTGTGAGTGGAACAAAGGTTTTAAAAGCAGAGAACATTTCATACTCACGAGATATAATTCCGGGTGTTATTTTTCTTGTTATTATTTCTTGCTGTTATTGTCGTATTTACATAATCTGTAATTTCATCTCAAAGTCAAGATTTCTGAGATATGCAGAGCATTAATAGAAACAAAAGGGTGTAACTTCCGAATCTCTCAAAATATCAGTTTCTGAAATGCTTTGACAAATAGAGAATGTTTGGTTTGTTTTGTTTTACGGCATATCAAACTCGGTGGGTCATTTAATGCCGACAAAGTTGTGAAATAAATTCATTCTTAATGCATAATACAATTTTGTTTATCAACTCATGTTTTTCTATTTAACCCATAGATGTGACCCTAACAGGTACTACCACTCCAAGTCAGAGTGGACCAGGGAGCAATGGTGATGAATGGAGTGATCCACATTCCCCAAACCTCCAAAACTGGAACCTCACCATCAGATAGAGTTTAACGTCATTCCCAGGATATTGTAGACCCTCAGTCACCGCCTCCTAGCATCCATATGATAAAAAGGGTAGGAGATTTCTATAAGGGCAAGAGGGTTGGGAAAACTCATATAGGTGCTAGGGCTTGACGTGGCCAGCCGATTGATCGGAGGAGGCCTCTCCGACCGCCCGTCTAGCCCAAGATAGGGCCAAAGTTGAGTATTGCAAGTCATGAACTACTCATCCACCTGGGTTTTATTCTTAAGCGTCACTGGTCGCCACCCCTGGCCAACAGGTGGCTCCATTGGGGGAGTCTTACCCCTATGCAGGGGTGCAGTCGGTGCATTCTAATGCCCAAGCCAACAGGGTGGAATGGAGAATGTGTTGGAACGTGTATTGGATGCCTAGGGAATTAGTTTGAACAAAATGACAACATTAGCTTTTTATTCATTGCCCAATAACTGTGACAATGGATAAAATTAATGGTGGAATGTCTTTGGTATTAGATGTAAGCAAAATCGTCACTTCTATATATGGGCCGGTTTAGCTCAGTCGGTAAAGTAAGGAACTGGTGGTAGGTGAAGCGCACCACCTCAGAGGCAAAGACAATCTCCTTGGTCTAGCGCTAGTGAAAAGGGGATAGAATCCCTCGCTGAATGGCTGATACCGACCTTAGGCCACCCCGACGTTATTACACAGCCATTATAATAGAAAAGTTGCAGCAACACACACAACCTATCAATTGTCGGACATATTCTGCCAAAATAATAATTCAATGCCTGAAGAAGACAACAGATCAGAAACACGTGTCGCATATGTAAGATAAAATTTTAAAATTTTTTCTGAGAACATAATACATTTTGCAGACCTTATATATATATATATATATATATATATATATATATATATATATATATATGAGAGGAACAAAAAGCGATAAGACAAAACAGGAATATTTCTTTTATATTGATTATTTTTCTCGACGAGTTTCGACCTTAGGTCATCGTCAGGAGGGAATTTCAAGTTTTAAAAATTAAAATAATTTTTTTATTTGTTTGAGAAGCCACTATAATCCCTATAGTGTATTAGAAGAGGCAAGTTCATCTGTTCAGATATATATATATATATATATATATATATATATATATATATATATATATATATATATATATAGGCTACAAGTGTGAGCGAGTGTCATATGAGTAGTTGACAGCGAGTGTATGTATGTGTGCATGAGTGTGTATTTATGTATACACAATACGCGCGTGTTTGTGTTATATGTGGGTATACTGTCAAGGCATTTCGATTTGATGATAAACGGTTAATACGCTGCTTTGAAAACAATGGTAGCAAACGCCTTTTAATAGTATAGTATCTCATATCAAATAAATATAGCTCTTACAACTGTAATTGAGCACTTTATTTTCCTTTCACCAATACAAAATGCCAATATATACATATATATGGAGGACTCTCCTATCGTAAGTGATATATGAAGGTCAGCAATGAATGATTTGTTTCCTCTCACGTTGTGCATACTATCAAGAAGACATTTTGTGTTCCCGCGCGTGATACCATATATAGATACACACACACACACACACACACACACACATATATATATATACATATATATATACATATATATATATATACATATATATATATATATATATATATAGATAATAGAGAGATAGAGAGAGAGAGGAGAGAGAGAGAGAGAGAGAGAGAGAGAGAGAGATACTTGCCCCTCGCTATTATATATAATTACAGTATAGCATATTTTTCTTTTCATCTTTTTTGTCCATCTGCCATCCTGTAAAGTTCTCTATTGAAAGCTTTGCAAATGATAGATATTATTTGACATGGACTCAAGCAGTGGTGAATAACAAAGACAA
>CM042147.1:38666123-38688623 GCA_023376005.1 Doryteuthis pealeii | reverse complement strand
ACGTCAAGCCCTAGCACCTATATAATAGTCCCTATTGTCCTCATGGTAAATACCCAGCCCCTTTTATCATATGTGCTACAACGCAGTGACTTAGGTCAGTGTCCTGAGTATGGCGTTAAATTGCATTTAATAGCGAAATGATAATTAGGAGAGATGGGGAATTAAGTACCCATTCACTGACGTTGCTCCCAGGTCCACCCTTACCCGGAGTAGAAGTTACTGTTAGAGTCCCGTCTATGGTTTAAATAGATAATAAATAGGTTTACAATAAAACATATTCGGCATAAATAACCCAACAAGGGTTGATATGCCGTAAAATACAACCAACTAACCAAGTTAAAAGAGCGTTTTAGAACAATATTTTCCTGGCCTCCAACCCCTTCTACCAGCCGGATTACAGAAGGTCATTTTCACGCCCACAGCTCATTTTATATCAAATCAATTTTTCCCATTGAAATAAACTGCAATGTAATTGATCTGCTCCTGCTCCCCCAACAAAAAAAAAAGAAAAAAAAAAGAAAAAGCACTAATTTTTGTTAGTTTTTTTTAATAAGAAAAATAGTACTGTATTGTATAAAAACAAGAATATAGAATATAATGAATTATGTGCTGTAATATGTTAATTGTTTATTTCTTTATAAATTATATTTTTTTCTTTGTTGTAATAAATTTGGAAACTTGAGTGTTTTTAGTGAACTTATTGAAATAAGTAAAATTAGGGAGGAAATGTTTATTTAGCCAATGCTATACACATGTATTTCTCATTAGTTATGTGTTAAAAGTTCCTAATGTCGTTTAACAGCTCTGATGGCGGGCTTTAGAATATACTAAGCACAGTGGTAAGACACCCACCCCTAAAAAACAGGTTGTTCTGGTTATGACAATAACCTGCATCTGATAATAAGGCTCTAGTTCTGGGGATATTGGGAAGGTAGCGTACACTTACATTACCATTACTCCCAGGTCACTCTTACCCGTAGTGGTAGCACATGTTAGGACTCCAGCTATGATTTAAATAGATATGTTTAATAATTATTCGTAATTGTTGGAGTTTTTTTATATATAAGGTGTGATCCAATTCCCACCCTGTATTTATAGACTAGCCAAGTCACGTGGTTTACACCTCCGGCCAATCAACAACGATAATGCGTGGCTGATTCACTACTTAAACACTGATACCTGCTACAGTTCACTTGCAATTATTGACGAAGGAACTGAATACTATTTACCAGAAGAACCAAAGGATGCATTATCAGAGGACTCTTTACCAAGGATCCAATTCCACTGGAAAAGCGCTCTTGCTTAAGGCCTACAGGATGGCCTAAATGATTGTAACAGTAATAAATAGGAATTCAGCTGTGTTCAAATCATTGGTATTATATTTCAGTTTTGTTGTTTAAAGTCACATCAGCCTTCGTTGAACAATGTCTATAAGTAAAGCAGAATCATACACAATTCCCTCGTCGAGAAGTTTGCAATTGGCATGATGTACTCCTAGGCAGTTACGTCGGAAGCCCCAATACGAAGATATTAAACTATTTCAGAGCCAGTCAATGTAGTTAAATCGAAAATAGATGAATGATTCCAGTGGTGATTATGAAGGTAGGGAAACTCAGAAGCCACACTGCTCGTTCTGATAAGAAAAGAACTCACGCATTTATTGCTGAGATCCATTTCATGGCTGACAACGATTCCAGCAGGTCAGCCAGGTCCATAGCTAGTGATATGGGAATGTCTTAGTTTCTTATCCAGCAGGTAGAGCGAGAAGACATTTGGTACTTCCCATGCAATACAAGAAAGGGCTAATTTCTATCACAGACCATGAAGGACTATAGCAAAAGACACACTGCAAAGTTTTTCGACAAATTAAAACAGTCCGCCCAACTATTTTACCCATGGCTGGAGGAAGAATAGTTGGAATTATACCTTTGTGAAATGCAAACGGCTTCTGGAAGGATTTGAACTTGTGTCACCGTGTCTATTTTCTACGACGATGACACTTACAATACCAGCGCATTCCAAGAGAATATACAGGGTGGACCAAATACCTGTTTATCAGTTAAAGAATTGCATGAAATTTAAAAAAAAAATTAATTACTAAATTAAAAAAAAGGTTTGAAATATGCTCCAGCAGTGTCAATCTCAAAGCTCTAGGGAGTGTGTAATATCCCTTCATTGCTGCTTATCCAGTGTCCACTCTGACCCAATGTGTCAGATCATTTTGGTCCATCCTGTATATATATATATATATATATATATATATATATATATATTTTCTTAATGAATGAATAAATGGATAAATAAGAAAACATATTGACATGATTTGTATATGTAAATCCATTGAGAGGTTTTGTTTTAGAATATAAGTCAAACTACTAATGCGCATTGAGAAAATAATGTATTATGTTTCAGTGTTTTCCTATATTGTTAAATTCATATTTCAAAATTCTGCAGTGGGCGTAACATGTAATAAGGTGATAAAATACAGCTGATCTGTATCGTTACATATAGCCAAATCATTATAGTCCACTCGTGGCTCGGTTGCAAATGATTTGTAACTCAGCACCAGTGGTTGAGAAACCCCCACTCTATACCATATGTATTCTGGTAGCATTAAGCTAAGAATATACATGGTCGATGCATATTTTACTCGTAAATATCTGGCGTGGATAGTTTCGATGCAATCAGATGCAATGAAATTGACGAGAAAAAACTTCGATGTACCATAAATCTCCCAATGTTGCTGAAATTCGATTAGGCATCTACTTTAAACTCTATTAATGAAAAAATAGCCTGTCAAACAGCTTAGCTATTCATAAGTGCATGCCCCTTTAAAAAAAGTATTGGCATTTGATCGTTAATGTGAACGCCCAATGTAAATGCTTCATTTTAGACCGATGATACAGTAGCGTATACCCATCTACGACGCGTGGTCTAATGGTTAGAGTCGTAGGAAATGGACACGTCAACGCGAGTTCAATTCCTGGACGAAGCTGTTGGCATTTCACATAGCGCTTATACCCTTGGGAAAGGTATGAATCCAATTCTCCCTCCAGCTATGGGTAAATAGCGGGGCAGACTGAACTCTTTAACCATGGCTAGGTAACCAGTCAGGAGAAGGAAAACTCTGAATTCAAACATGTTAAACTCCGCTTAAGAAATTGACCTTGTGTCGCATCCTGCTCGTGCGGAGGGGTTGGTAAATATATATGCCCATCTACGACAATAGCGATGTCAACAAACAGAGAGGTTTGGTCGCCTATATCTGAATGGACTCAAAAAACACTTTTTAAGGTGCTCACTTATCTTGTTTATTTATATTAAGTGAGTAAATCTATCTATCTATCTATCTATCTCAGCTTGTTCATATAGATTTATATCAGAACACATCCCATCAATCTATCTATCTATTATTATCTATGTATTCATATCTATCTAAGAATATTTGATAATACAAATTGATTATTGCAAAATAGCAACGTGATAGGAAAATTGTATGATCTGTCTATCTATCTAGGTTTCTATTCATTATCTATCTACCTGTTTGTCTGTTATCTATTATCTATTTATATATGTTCCTTATCAACCCATCTGTGTATCTATATCTGTTTCTCTCTCTCTCTCTCTCTCTATATATATATATATATATATATATATATATATATATATATATATATATATATATACTTCCAAATACTAGAATACTGCGAAGTATCAAAAATACAAACCATCCTTAAATAAAATTAATTTTCAATGCAGTACTTACATTTTAAAATGCCTATAACACTTTTCCTATCAATTCTCCACCTTTCAGCCTCCACACCCCTTAATATACTAACTTGAAAAAAAAAACTGTAACATAAACACATTACCACTGATGATGGCACTTCGAAGTGCCGGAAGTACTCGGGATACGAACTTCGGTGTACTGATCTACGGATTCCATCAAAAAGTAAAAAAATATTGACCAGAAACCACGAGAAGATCGTTAATAAAATGGTTAAATAGAAGACGTGTCTTTTGTTTAATTCTACATGTATAAATGAAAGAATGCTGCCCAAATACACACATACACACACACACACACACACATATATATATATATGTTTGTATATATGTGTGTGTGTGTGTATATATCTATATATATATATATATCTATGTTCATTACATATCAACATCTTAGTCTGTATATATATTTATATATCTATATCTATCTATATCCCTTTATCTATATACGAGGTGGAGTCAAAAAGTAACGCCATTTTGTTTAGGACAGCTATAATTCCCAACGCAGGAACATGTATCAAACATAAAAATGAAGCTGACCACTGGAATAATGTTTGCCTCTCAAAACCTCTTTCATGGTATAGATGATAGTGATTCTCCCAGTGACGTGGAAGCGAAATATGTAGTGATGAAGTGGCTCAAAGAACAATTAACAAAGTTTTACAGGGCAGAAATACATGCCCTCATTTGAAGGTGAAAGATTGCAATTGAGAGAAACGGTGACTATGTGTAGAAGAGGGGATGTAATCCACAGAGGGTCAATTTCATCCTGATGCATGGTACATGTTCCTTATTTTTAATTATACATATCATAAACAAAATGGCATTAATTTACCTCGTATGTTTATTATATATTTAGCCTGTCTAGTCTGGATATTTGCCTTTTATCCCACTTATGAGGGCGTGACACAAGGACATTTTTATGTGGGCCCACCCACAAGCCGAAGCTCATGGGTGGTACGCACAAAAAATGCGTCGATCCCGTCGGCATTACCCCTCGAGGGGGTGCCCCAGGCGCTAGGCAATAACCCCAGCCCTGCCCTGTCCATTTAAATCAAGGGGGCAAGTATTGCCTGGGTGGATAGCCACCTGCGATCGACGCTATTAATTAACAACACCCGATCCAGCGATCGAAGGGAGTAGGTCTGTTTAGTCTATCTACTATATATATATATATATATATATATATATATATATGTGTGTGTGTGTGTGTGTGTATTTAGGCAGCATTTTTTCTTGTAGGCATATATTGTTAAATAAAGCAGCCATTTTCTGTCTGCAAGTCTTATCCTTTGTTTTTTCATATTGCCGGATTATTGTTTTAATATCTGGCGAGAATTGGCTGATGTATTCGCCATATGTCATAGACCGAGTACTTTCTGCCCTATCGTGGGCCATCTTCAAGGTATTTTTAACCGTACAACAATGGGATATTCCATTTACCATTTATATAGGTTGTGTTTATTATTGTTGTTGTTGTTATTATTAGTTTTATTATTATTATTCTCATTATTATTATTATATTTTTTGCTATTTTAATTTTATAGTAATTATAGGCATTTTAGAATGTTGGTGCTATTATCAAAGTTTATTTTGTTTAGTTTTGGATTTTTGTGTCTAATATGAAGTGCTTCTAAGATTTTTAATCGTTGTTTACATGATTGTGTTTCTATAATGTAGTGTTATCATTAAGTATTTTCCGGAATTTATTGTTGGGACATGAGTGTGATTTTAGGTGTTGGGCTATTGAGCTATTGTCTGTAAGGTGCATTGTAAGTCTTCTAGAAAGGGTAGTTGTGGTTATATATATAATATATATATATATATATATATATATATATATATATATATATATATATATATGTTAACTATCTGTTTATCCTGCTCGGTTTGTTCATTATCTGTCAACTTGAGAATAATTGGCGAGACAGATTGCTCTAATTAATTATCTTAGAAGGGCAACTAGAAAGGCCTGAAGTGGGAAGTTAGTATCATACGAATGAAGTGTCCCTGTCTATCTAAAACTATCACCATTAGACATACTAGTAAAATAAAAACGCCTCTGGGCGACGTAAAATAAACATTGCCTGAGGGGATGGGAGTTGAAAAATTAATATCAGAGAGTTTGTATCATAAGTAAAGTAAAATCATCAAATTTATCAAAGGAGTAAAAAATAAAATAAATTTATTAAAGGAGTAAAAAAAAAATAAATTGAAATGGAAACTTAGTTCTGATAACTTTAAATATATATTAAAATAAAAGAAACTATATATAGATATATAATACCAGGTATGTATTTATTAAAACGTGTTTAAAAAAACCAATGGGGGCTGTCTAACATTGCATGCTCAAATTTTGAGTGTATTTATTCTATGTTATGACGATTTTAGGTAGTGTAATGTAAGCAGTGACGTAGTTTTTGTTACAGACAAAAACCGGAAGCGAATCTCCATTATTAATAGATTCCATGTTTACCTGGGCCATAATGCTCACCTGACTCGGGCTATAGCAAATGGCAAACTTGTATTCATCTTTATTAACGGCAATCACGTTCAGAACTATTACATCCCTTCCCCCACTATTGCAAATAGAACAAATTGTTGTACATTTGTACAGGTTGAAAGAACCGCTACGGGAGATTAGCTGTAGATGAATTGGATATCAATTACGTTTACCATGTAAAGGAAGTCAATTATTACTTCTTCCGGTTCTGCAGTACACTGATAAAGATTAATAATCACTTGATTCAACTTAGTACGGCGTACGATTTTAATCATACAACACAGAGTATACATATAACCTCCAGCGGAATACAACTATTACAGACGAAGAAAAGTTTACGAAAACGTACACGAATAGACAATTGTCATTTAAGTATCTATTTATGTATGTTCATTTCTATCAATCCATCTATTCCAATTTTACCATATCTATCTATCAATCTATTCCAATCTTTATCTATCGATCTATCTCAGTCAGTCCATATCTATCTATCTCCATGTTTATTTTCATATATATTTCCAAACCTATCTATCTATCTATCAATCTGTCTATCTATCTATCTCCATGTTTATTTTCATATATATTTCCAAACCTATCTATCTATCTATCTATCAATCTGTCTATCTATCTATCTCCATGTTTATTTTCATATATATTTCCAAACCTATCTATCTATCTATCTATCAATCTGTTATCTATCTATCTCCATGTCTATTTTCATATATTTCCATATCTATCTATCAATCTATCTATCTACCTATCTCCATGTCTATTTTCATGTATATTTCCACACCTATCTACCTATCTATTTATCTATTTCCATGTCTATTTTCATATCTATCTATCTATCATTATATATCAATCTACCCCATTCTCTCCATATCTATATAGCTAGTTAGCTAGGGAGCTAACGGTAAATATCAGGACATACTGGACATTGATTAGACTACAAGTATTTGAGAAAGAAACCTCTGTTAAACTCCCTTGATAAACTGACCTTGTGTTACATTCTACTCATGTAGAAGGGTGGGTAAATATTTTCAAAGATTATTTATTAAATAAATTTTTGCTAAAAAATTACAATTTAACTTGGTAGAGTCCATGATAAAAGGGCGGTAAAAGAAACACGAAGCCGAACTATTTTAGACCTTGTTAAAATTCCGATTGCTATTTTAGGCTTCTGTTGGTAAATCCAAGTCGGTATTGAGTTTTGGGTTTTTGTTGTTTAGTCCTCATAATACTAGTCTGTTTTGCTTCTCGAAATCCCTGTTAGAAAAAGTGTTGTATCACTAGATTGCTTTGTATTTGTAGCCTGTAATGCTGATTGAAATCCTAGGTGGTAAATTGTATAGTATCAGTAAAACTCATGTAATCGTAGACTTGAGTCTTTCTTGAATTCTTAGGTACTATACTTTTTTCTACCTAAGAAGGAGCAAGGAACACGACACACTACGATCCAAAAAAAAAAAAAAATAGTAATCGATTTAGAGGAGTTACCAACGATCTTAAATGCGTTCTGTATACATTTTTCCCTTCCTTCCCCGCCCCCCTAATTTATCTGTATATCTATCTATCCATCTATTATTTATATTTGAGTAATTTATCACAGAAAAGAGAGCTAAAAGAAAGGAGAAACAGCAGCACCCCCAACACCTATAGAAAGCATCACCTTTTGTTTGCAGCCATTGCCCCAGAGACTGCCATTCGAGGATCGGTCTGTTCAGCCATTCACGTAGCTGTAAGTGAGAGCGAGAGAGAAAAAAACCCCCAAAAAACTACGCCATCGTCTAAAATACATTTCTTATTGGTCTATTTTTACCGGAAGTGCATGCGAGGGATCTTATACGTACAGATAATATGACATTTTTTGCATCACGGGGAAAGCTTTAATAAACTTGTATCGAAAAAATAAGGTCGGATTTTTCACATCGTGCGTTTAACCTGCTCTGTTGTAAATAGTAAGGCATAGGTGACTCGTTAATCCTAGTATGGCCACCGGTCTAGGAGAAGGTAAAGTCTAAATTCAAACCTGTTAAACTCCGCTTAAGAGAGTGACCATGTGTTATATCCTATTCGAGATGTTGGTAAATATGAACTTCAACCAATAATAAAAAAGGAAATTTCTCTAATTGATTTTATACAGGGATTATCTCCCTTGAGTTAATCATAAATCTTTTATTGTTAGAACGAGTTATAGTTTACAAAGAAAACACCAAACGCAAAAGGTATATCCTTATTCGTCGGTACTCGCTGATCCTTCCAAAACTCATCTTATTTTTATATTCTGTAACTTATGTTTTTGTCAGAGGTCAATTTTAGTAAAGAGATTGCAACGACTGGGAAAACATCACCTTTGATTTGCCTATAAATTATTTACGATATTGGTTTGGTTTGTTGAATTTTACGGCATATCAACCCTTGATAGGTTATTTTATGCCGATGGTATTTTGTATTATTCTTGCTTGATAGGTATTCAATTTTCTTCTGACTCATTTTTAACACATTTCTTTCTTTTTTTTTTCTATTCAACCTATAGATCGGATCCTAAAAGGTACTACAAGTCCGGTTCAGAGTATGACTGGGAGTAATGGCAATGAGGGGGTACTCCACATTCCCCAGAGCTCCAGAACTGGAACTTCACCGGGGGAATAGTTTATCATACCTAGATATTAAGATCATCAGTCACCCCTTTTAGCACACGATAAAGTTTTGGGGTTTGCCATAAGAGTAATAGGATTGGGACAACCATATCGATGCTAGGGCTTAACGTGACAAGCTGATTAAGCGGATGGGGCTCTCAGACCGCCCGTCTAGCCTAAGAACGGGTCAAAGTGAAATGCTGCATGTCATGGACGCTTCACCCACCAGAATTCCATCCTTAAGCATCATAGGTCATCAGCCACGGACAACAGATGACCTAATTGGGGGAATTGTACTCCTTTGCAGAGATGCAGTCGGTGTATTCTTTTGTACCAGTTGACAGGGCGGTTTACAATATTGTTTACAATTGCATAAAAAAAGATAAAAACCTTTTTATCTTCATATATGTGTAAATGAATCAGTTGAAATTTTTATGATAAAAAAAACATAAGCAAGAACAGGGGCATCCATATGTTGTACAAGTCACATGACAGCAACTTCATATTGAACAGTCTGTCATAAGGTTACGTTCGTGCGTATCTGATATTGTCAACAGTTCCCAGTTTTGTCAGTCATTCAAGTCTCTATACACAGAAAAAAAGTAAAATTGATTTATGGTAATTCTGAGAAGAAAACTTGCTGATGGGGTAATTATGACCTATACAGTCGTGGTGACATCCATTAAAAAAAAATAAAACGATTTTCCTTCTTTTTCAATGAAAATGAATGAAAGGGTATTACGCAATGCATTCGCTTCTGAACTCTTTCTTCCTCGACCTCTTTTACTTATTTTCCTCCACTTCTTCTTCTTCTTCTTCTTCTTCTTCTTCTTCTTCTTCTCTTCTTCTTCTCTTAGTAGTAGTAGTAGTAGTAGTAGTAGTAGTAGGTATGTATGAACATAACTCTTCCGTGTAGATCATATGATTTTTTTTCTATTTCTTGAGATTATTATATATTAGTGGGGGATATCATATATTATTATTATTATTATTATTATTATTATTATTATTATTTGCTCTTTTTGAGTTTTCACATCAGCATTAGCTGATGCTCTTTCACTGGAGTCTGAGTGACAGCAAGTCTCCTCAGGTCTCCATGACTCTTCTGAGTATTCTGGCAGATTGCAGCAGTGCAGTGTTCTGAATGGTTTCAACCCTTCCTCTGATTTCCAAACATTCCAGACCCTTTTCCAATCCTTTTAGGACTGTTCCAAGTGCACCAACTACAATTGGTATCACTTTCATTTTCATATTCCATAACTTTTTAGATCTCTGGCAAGGTCCAAAAGACCCAGATATTTGTCCATTATTATTATTATTATTATTATTATTATTATTTACTCCTTTTCAGTTTTCACATCAGTGTTAGCTGATGGTCTTTCACTGGAGTCTGAGTGACAGCAAGTCTCCTCAGGTCTCCAGGATTCTTCCGAGTATTCTGGCAGATTGCAGCAGTGCAGTGTTCTGAATGGTTTCAATCCTTCCTCTGATTTCCAAACTTTCCAAACGCTTTCTAATCCTTTTGGGACTGTTCCAAGTGCACCAACTACAATTGGTATAACTTTCACTTTCATATTCCATATTTTTTTCAGTTCTCTGGCAAGGTCCAGATATTTGTCCATTTTTTCATTTTCCTTTAGCTTCACCTCGTGATCTGCTGGCACTGCAAAATCCACCAGTTGACAAGTTCTTTCCTTTTTGTTTATCAACACTAAGTCTGGTCTTCTTGCTGGGATAAGGTGATCCGTTTTAATTTCAAAGTCCCAGAGATTTTTGTGCATTTCGTTCTCAAGAAAAGATTCTGGTTTATGCATATACCATTTTGTTGTGTGGTCAAAATTTAATTTTTTGCATAATTCCCAGTGGATCACCTTCCCAACCCAGTCGTGTCTAGTTTTGTATTCTCGTTGTGCTAGTTTGCTACATTCGCAGAGTATATGGTTAACAGTCTCATCTCTATTACCGCAAAGTCTACATTTAGTATTCTGTTGGGTCTTATCAATTTTCGCTTTGTTCTTATGGCATTATTTTGTGCAGCAATTATAAGAGATTTTGTTTCTCTTTTGAGGTTTCCCTTTCTTAACCATGTCCAAGTCTTTTCATGTGCAACCTCATTTATTTGTCGTTTGAAGTGTCCATATAATTGTTTTTCTTCCAATTTTTGTTTTCTAGTCTTTGTCGTTTTTCTGTTTGTCCATCTGCCGTTTCTACTATTGTTGGCCGCCATAAGTAGTTTGTCTTTGCTCTTCCTTGTGTAATCTTCAAGTTGTTGGATTGTGGTTTCTACGCATTCCTCTATGTTGGCAAGACCTCTTCCCCCTTCCTTTCTTGACACATACAATCTATCTCTATCATCTCTAGGGTAGAGAGCCTTGTGCATAGTAATTAATATTCTCGTCCTTTGGTCTATCTGTCTGAGTTCTTCTTTTGTCCACTTTAAGAATGTTCCTGAGTATCTTATAATGGGGACAGCCCAGGTATTAATCAGATTTCTGCTGTTAAGTTTCGTTTCTAGAAGTTTTCTAGTTCTCCTGAGATATTCTTTTTTAACTTTTCCTTTCATTTCTGCTTGCATGATATTGTCCGCTTCTAAAATTTCTAAGTATTTGTAGCTTTCATTTTCATCAAGAGATTTTATCGTTTCCTGATTTGGTAGTTGTGTTCCATTCATTAGTTTTCTTTCACCCCTTTTTATTACAATGCATGCATTTTTTTTACAAATTCCATCCGGCTATTATTATTATTATTATTATTATTATTATTATTATTATTATCTAGGAGTGTAGACCATATATTCTTCTTTTTCTATTTCTTGAGATTATTATATATTAGTGGGGCATATCATTATTATTATTATTATTATTATTATTATTATTATTATTATTATTATTATTATTATTATTATCTAGGAGTGTAGACCACATATTCTTCTTTTTCTTGAGATTATAATAATAATAATAATAATAATAATAATAATAATAATAATTATTATTATTATTATTATTATTATTATTATTATTATTATTATCATTATTATTTAGTGGGTCACATTATATATACTAATGCATTTCCATAGCTTTCAGCCATCGGGAAAGTAGCAAGACCTTTGCAATTAGTTCCCGCTACATTTACTCAAACAAACTTTGGTATTCACTCTCCTGTGTTTATTAGGAACACAGATGTCTCGGCAAATGAAAGCGATGCAGATTTCAGCTCAGCACCTCCGACTGCCAATAAATGTCGGAAGTCTACATGTTACTCGGCTCAGATCCATTAAGGCATTTCCAAATTAAGCATATTGCTTCGACTACCACTTCAACCATTACCATCGGCAAACACAACCACCACCATCACCGTTGCTACAGGATAATCATCACTAGCATCAGCGCCCGCCGTATCAGCATGAATACTGAGGAAAGTGCTAGAGTACTAAGCAAAGTTGGTACCAGTTGATCTAAAGGGAAAGCGATATATAAGTGTATGCATCTATACCTTATCAAAATGTGATTTATGTTTCTGTTTCTTCTGTAACTGTAACTACGTCACCAACAATGTCACAATCTCCTTACTTATTTACGTTACCTTCACCATGATTTTATTGGTTATTTAAATCAAATTATTAAGAACAATTTTTTTATATCATTAATCCTTCTGTAATTATCTACATACAAATAATATGTAATTATATTTATTTCAAATAATTTTAACGTAAGGATATAATTTCAAATGAATTTCAATGCATTTAATGGCTTGTTTATATCAATAGGATTTATTTTTAAATATTCATGAATAGAGAGAGAGAGAGAGAGAGAGAGAGAGAGAGAGAGAGAGAGAGAGAGAGAATAAGTAAATTATTTGAAAAAATGGTGTAATCTTTTTATATGCATCTCATATAGTTGCGTTAGTTTTTCTAATTTAATATACTAGGCTGTTACTGGCAATAGGTCACTCCACCATCATTACTTTATATCAAGCCAAAAATCGATGAGATACAATAAAATGGCATTTTAGAGTAAATTATCTAAAAAAACATTGTATAAGAAAGATTTATAAAAAGTGCTTGATTATTTTGCAGCATATCAGTCTTTTTCTACACTTTCACATTATGTTAATAATGTAACTTTAATTTTTAATTTAAGGTTAAGCTATCCTGAAAAGAAATTAGATAATGTAAATTTATATATTTTCTTTATTTTCTCATATATCCGTTTCTCCTACCGTTTTACAGTGCTGTCCTGAAGATCCTTCTCGGTAAAGCTTGAGTAGTAAGCATTTCTCTAAATATTGATTACTTTTTAATATTTTGTAATCATTAATAATTTGTTTTTGACTCAATCGGGCTGTTTTACTTTTTTCCAAGGAAATATCTCGATCGTTTATTTTTGTCTGTTTTTTTTCTGTGAAAAGGCATTATATATATATATATATATATATATATATATATATGTGTGTGTGTGTGTGTGTGTGTGTGTGTGTGTGAAAAAATGGAATGTGAAATGTAGAATGGAAAAAAATGAATTTAATGATAATATTTTAATCAATATCACTTACACGTGTGTTGTCATCTGCGAAATATTTTCACACGATTTTGATAACTGACCGAAACACATGTGTAAGTGATATTGATTAAATTCATTTTTATTATCCATTTTCTTTCTTTTCTTTATTCATCTTCACACACACACACACACACACACACACACACACATATATATATATATATATATATATATATATATATATATATATATATAAAACATTAGATAGATATTGTGGGTTGATGTAATAGAAACACTGTCGTACTTTTGGTGTCTACAGGTTGATAAAATGATAATAGTAATTCAGTGTCTCTAAAGAAATAGCATAATTCTAGACCAGCGTTGAACTCTAGATAAACATAGGTTACAACCTCGTAGGTAAGTGCCGTTTAACCCAACGAGATATTCTTTAATGTTGTCTATGTAATCTCTTTTCACGAGAATCACTTCCTCGTACGCTGTATGTTACCTACAGGTTGAGTGGAGTGGAGCGTATTTAAAAAGTATTGTCATAATTCATAATCATATGGTTCACAGTTATTTAATGGTTCTAAAGTTCTCTGTTATTTACAGAGCCCCAATATGTTACTTAATGTAGAAGGTATTTACCCAACACTTTCGTCACGAGTAGGAGTAACACAAGGTCACAAGTAAGGGCATCCAGCAGTGATCGATCTGCGCTACTTATATATATATATATAATGATCTCTCTAATCTCTCTCTCTCTCAATATATATATGTTTGTGAATTAAATCAGGGTATCGTGATTATGGACCATTTAACATATCTGAGGGCCCCTATATATATATATATATATATATATATATATATATATATATATATATATGTGTGTGTGTGTGTGTGTGTGGTGTGTGTGTATAAATCAAATATTTCCGTAATAGGATTTCAGTCAAAATAAAGACTCAAACGTATAAATAAATAAATGAAAACTTTACATTTCATCAGAAATAAATTTATTTAAGCTTTTTGCCTTTTCAGTTCTGAAATTAGATTTCATAAGGCAAAAAGGCTGAAATGAATTATATAGATGAATTTAATCTTTTATATATATATATATATATATATATATATATATATATATATATATATATATTAATATATATATTATTTTCTTGCTTTATTTTATATTTCTAAATTTTAAATGTACATCTATCGATCTTTTAATCCTTTCGTTTTTTTTAAAATTCTCTTCTTTTTTCTTTTTTTCTTTCGCTACATGTGTGTGTGTGTGTGTGTGTGTGTGTGTGTGTGTGTGTGTGTGTGTGTGTGTGTGTGTGTGTCTGTGTGTGTCTGTGTGTGCGTGTTTGTACGTGAGTGTGTATTGATAGAAACCACAGAATTCAAATCTGGTCATAACCTGATGCAGTATTAAGCTAAAAATAGGACAACTGAATTATTTCAGTGCGAAAAATTAATTAGAACTTTAATAACTAGTCAGGCCAATAATTTTTGCACAGCCATTTATTAATTACAGTTTAGACAATATGGCAGACTTCATCGTTCTTTCTTTAATGATCCTTGTTTGAGTGCAAAATCGTTAACAGAATTGCACAAAAGAAAATTATTACAAACAAAGTCTTCCATAAATATCATTGTCAAGGGATGTGATACAAGGTCACAAGTATGGGAACCCATCGAAGATCGAACTCTCTATTCAGTAGTAATGAATCTGCGAAACTAGATTGATAACTATTAGACTATGATGTGACGCTCCAGCAATCTTAGTAGGTTTTACACAACCCATTCGCCACTGGTAAGATGTAATATCAAGGTCGCAAGCATGGGGCAACCTGCGAGAATCGAACTTTCTGTTCAGTAGTAATGGTTCTGGGAAACTAACTTGCTAACCGTTGTACGACGATGGCTCGCCTTTTATTTGAAGTAAGAAAATATATCTACCCAACCCGTCCGCCACAGGTATGATGTGATATCAATTATTGTAAGATATGGGGCATCAAGCGAAGATTTAATTCACCATTCAATAATGGATCTGCGAGAACAGCAACATTATACCACGAGAGGACGGTGAAAATATCAATCTCAGTATGATAAATGCGAATATTTTTAGACAAGTTTAACCAAATCCGCTGCTCATTGTTAACCCTTCCCGAACTGTTTTGATAGAAAAAACAAGGAATTGGTTTCTATCAACGAATGGAGACAAAGAAAGAATACCAAAAAGTTCGAAATCACTGCATGATTAATCTTCCTTTTAAACATAAAAAAGAAAAGATCTCTTACAATGAATTCGTGATTTTTATACATGGAAAATTAGTTTAGAAAGGAGCGTATACATTCCTGTTGTAATCTAAAGAAATTGATCTTCAAGAGAGACAAATATTAGTTATTTCCTAGTTGAGTAACATGATATTACAGGGTGTCCCAAAAAACAGAACCCAAATTATGTATTTATTTTCCCATTAAACTAACCCTAACCCTAACCCTAAACCGTAACCCTAACCCTAAAGCCTAAACCTAACCCTAACCCCCTAGTTGAGTAACATAATGTTACAGGGTGACCCAGAAAAACAGAACCCACACATTTTGTAATAAAATTGTTAATTTTAATTTTCTTAAAGTTTAAGTCCAACAAGGGTTAGAGTTAGGGTTGAGGGTTAGGGTTAGGATTAGGGTTGGGGTTAGGGTTGGGTTAGGTTTGGGGTTTAGGGTTACTCTGTAATATCATGTTACTCAACTAGGAAATAACCCAAATATTCTTTTAAAATATATACAACACCAATAAAACTATTTGGCTCAGGTTTGGGTTCCAGTGTCTAAACAGAAATTGGTGTGTAATATTTAGATTGGAGGAAATACAATGAAGAGTGATGATACTAATAAAACTAGTAAAAGATTACCGTTACAGGAAATGGTTAGAGAATAGTACGTATCTCTATGGAAGACTCTAGTGTCAATGTCAAAGTAGTCGGTGTCACTATCTGGTATATACAGCGGTAAAGGTTTATTTTGGAGGACGATGTTCAAGAAGTATTTATTACTTCTTTCCTCTACGCATTTTTTCCATCCAAACATAAATGTATGTTTGGTTTTACGTTGTTAATCGACTTCTATTCCCTCGAAATGATGATAACCATGGTGTATAATTTTTGTCAAGAAGCATTTATAATTTCGATTTAACCCTAAGTTCATGGAAAATTACCTAAAGTTTAAATTGTCATGTCTTCACTTCAGGTGTATCCGATGCGGGATCTAATTGTCTTAGGGAATTACCTGATCAGATGATATACAGGGAAAGTTAGATTTAGAGTTTCCAGAGTCGACCAGAGAGCCAAGTTTTGCGTGTACCTCTCGCGAGCTGGTTAAGTTGGTATCGAGGAGATGAATTAAATTATGTGTACACAAAATAAATCTCCGTGTTCCTGGTTAAGTAAATAATCAAGATCGAATTCAGAACCAGGGAGACAGATGACCCAAGCGAAGAGATACAACCTTCGACAATATTGAACCCGACACGAAGAGATACAACCCAATACAACACAGCAGAATATAAAAGACATTTGAATAATCCTAGTAAAATGTGTAGAGTTACCTATTGTCGGTATTAGCCGAATAGCAAGGCACACCAATTGTAAACACTTCCAGATGCTTACAAGATTACCAAGCCGTGCTACTCATGCGTTGAGTTGGCGGGAATTGGTATCGAACCCGGAAATTTGCGATGACCTAGGCGGAATCGACTGGGCTAAACCAAACACTATAATGGCTATCTAATAATAAAAGAAGGGAATAATTCATATTTAAATTTTGACTGAATTTTTTGTTGAAAGAAACTTGAGAATCAATTTACCAAGTGTTTTGAACTTGGAAATATAAATGTGAAATAAGATGTATAAGGGTTGGGCTGAAAAGTTCATAGGTTGATGTCATATCGGCTGTTGATGATATTTTTTTTTTACCAATCAGATCCAAGCACTGCAACACTGATGGAAAAAGTGTGAGCTCTTGTACCCCCCCCCAAACAATTTAATTTACCTATGTAAACTGGATACAAATGCATTTAGTGCTAAAATACAACCAGAATTATTTTAATTTTTTTCCCTCTATTACTAAGAGTTTTGGGTTATTAAAAAAAAAGAAAGAAAAAGGAAGTCCTACCCATTATACCCCAGGTGGCATAAATAGTTAATTACCAATTAAAAAGTAATCATATTTGAAAATTTGAGCCAATCCTTAATGTAAAACTGATTAAATTCAGATCCATATCAAATTCCTTGTATATCTGGAGCAAAATTCCATATCTGGCCATTCTTCATTTCTCGCCCTATTTTTGTTTTCATACTGAGACTGATTATCGATCCAAGTGAACACATTCTCTTCCACAAAGAAGTATGTCGCATTGAAACAGTTCAATGTTTTCATACTAAATTATGAAAGAAACAAAAAACAAAACACACACAAAAAATAAATAAATAAACACCTGATCAAAAATAAATAAATAAATTAAAAAAAAAGAATTCTTCAAATTCTCGTTTAACCTGATCTTGGATTGAATTGAATGATCACCACAAAAAAAAATCGATGTGCAGTTGACGACGCAGAAACTGATTTTTTAAAAATCAATCACGGTAGAAAAAATTCAGCGAATCATTCATTGCTGCTTCTCCTGCTGCTGTTGTTGCTGCTGCTAATTTCTACTAGTCTCCACTGCAGGAGTCGTAAACAAAATACGTGACGCAGATTCAATAAGGAATTTTTTAAAAAACACTGGTACATACGAAGGTCGTTCAAAAATTTCTAAGTCCCACTCAGAATAAAAATAAATTCGGGATTTTTTCTACGTAGAAGATTTGTTCAGAAAATGAAGTTTACTTTCTTGTTGATGTAAACTAAGAATGCTGACCTTCAAGGAGGGTAAATGTTGTCTTAAAAATATATAAAACGGTAATAAGGCCGTATATAGAATATTATTGTCATACATGGCCTCCCGTCTCGAAAGATAGAAACTAAAGAGTGATATTTACATCAGAGGACAAGGAAGAGTGACAAAACTAACAAAAAGAGTAAAATATTACAGTTACAGGGATATATTAGAGAATGACCCTCTGTTTGCTCATTGTGAGATTAATCCCACATCTCTTATCTACCCAGAAAATAAGACATTAATCTGAATTATTTTTTTGGTAAGAAATCACTCTTCTAAATGAGGCTTAGAAGTTTTTAAATGACACTATAATGTTTGACCATAACAGTGTGGCTTTTGTAAAAAAAAAAAAACATTAATACAAATAAAGACATAATAATGGAGGAATCAGGCAGATTAATTGCCCTTCATAAAATCACTAAATTTGGATTAAATGGTAGTATCTGTTTCAGGAATTTCAGCGTCTATTCATAAGGCGAGCTTATTAGAGGTGTCGATAGATAGCGCCTTCTGAATGATTAAGATATTTGATATTGTATGGGTGGAGACGCAAAAGAAGTGATACTTTTGTAGAGTCCCTTATATAAGCCAGGGAGTCAAAAGTTTTGCAATACTTTTGTAACGTAAGGTAATATTTGAAAGCTCCGAATGTCGTTGCCAAGGTAGGGAAGATGATGAACCAGACTGGATTTTAAAATACCAAGCTCCTCTGATACTTTTCTAGTTGTAATGGCCGGATTTGCCCCTAAGGCATGAACTCAAAATTCAGACTTTTAGGTCTTCCTGACTTTGCCAGATCAGTTGAGTTAGTTATCTCCCTTGCATCAAATATTTTTTGTACACATTTCTTCACTCTTTTGTTTGGTTGACCATTCCATATTTTACTATTTTTGGTACAACATCTATGACCGCAATGGAGTTATATTAAACGGAAATCTAATACATATAAACTGGTATATTCAATGAGAGACTACACTAACAGTTGATAACGTAAGTCCTTATAAACATATTTTTGTAGAGACACATGATGTAATGGTTACCGCCGTTTGAAATGAGACAAGTTTAAATACTGGATTAGGCTATTTGCATTTCGCATAACGCTAATACCCTTGGGAAAGGTATGCATTCCACTATTTCCCCTCCAGCTATCGGTAAATAGTAGGAGTACATATATGTTTTTTTTTTAACCTTGGTTATGCAATCAGTCTAGGAGAAAGAAAACTTTGAATACAAAGGATTTTTCTTAGAGAAATTGACCTTGTGTCATATATATATATATATATATATATATAGTATGAACAAAAAGTAATAGGACAAACAGGAATATTTTTATATATGTTATTTATTCTCAACTAGTTTTGACCTTAGTTCATCGTCAGGAGAAAATTTCTTCAAATAAGAAATTTTTTTAGATTTTTTGAAAGGAGCATTATGGAAGAACTATAAGAATTGGAGTATTTTTGAGGGTTTGACATGCTATTAAAATCCGGGTAGAAGAGTGTGTTAGTAGTAGCAAGTCCATCTGTTCCATTTGTTGGTTTATTTTATTTTATGAAAACGGTTTAATTCCATTCATGCATTACTGATTTAACACGAACGCCGTTTAGCAGACAAGAGAACCCAACCTCACTTTTGATAATTTGCTTGTTTCTTGGGTTTTAAGTCCTGTTAACTGCTGTTGGTAATTTCATGCCGAAATGTTGTACATGTTGTTACTCGTGTTTTAACTGTTTTAAGAATTTGTATAGTGATTCTACTGATAAGTCTCCAAACACACATGAAATCCCAAATAAACGTAAACAAAAATGGCAAGAATGGAAAAATAATACCCATTATAATTAGGTAGCAATTGGTAGGGAGTAAAAAATAACCTGTCGAAGACAAATGTTTCAGATAATGTTGTATACAGATATTCTGGGAATTAATGATTGGCTCTTCTAACCAGAAGAATAAAAAATGAAGTCAACAAAACCGCCCACTAAAACCTAGCTCAAGGACTTAATGATGATTTAAATGGAAAATATTCTCGGTCTATTTTGTTTCCTAACCTAAAAGATATGATAAAGAATGTCCATTCATATCTTGCCCTTATGGCAAGCCCCAACCCCTTTTTATTATATGGGTGCTAGAAGGTGGTGGCTGCGGGTCTACATGTCCTGGGAAAATGTTAAACTCTATCTGATGGTGAGGTTCCAGCTTTGTAGGTGTGGGTAATGTGGAGCACCCCTTCATCTCCATTGCTCTCTAGTCGACTCTGACCTGGAGTGGTAGTACCTGTTAGGGTCCCATCTATGGGTTAAATAGAAAAATGTATTTATAAAAGAATTGTATTATGCATTAAGAATTGATTTATTTCAAAACTTTATCGGCATTAATTGACCCACTGAGGTTGATATGCCGTAAAACAAACCAAACCAAACCAAACCATTCACATCACAATAGAAAAGAGAGAGAGAGAGAGAGAGAGAGAGAGAGAGAGAGAGAGAGAGAGAGAGAAGAGAGGGAGAGAGAGAGAGAGAGAAGAACTGAACATGTCCGTGAACACGTTACCTCCAGTTAAACTAATATCCCGGACATGCAAGACTGACCCTGCTAGAAACTGAAAAGAGTAGGACATCCTGATTAGACTTTACTTCGGACTTACACAGCTAAGACACTTGTACATCCTAATGCGCACTAAGAGAATACTCACAATCCAATACATCCTTATACAACGTAAAAAATGAAACCGCTAAGGAAAATACTTTAATTCAAGTAATTTCAAAGATCTCTTCTAAACAACAAATACCAGCAACATAATAGACATTCTAAAGAGAACACAAATATACAATAAATTATAGAATACAAATCATAAAATATTCCCTGATCAACCTACAATTAAAAGAAAATAAAAAAAAAAATATGACAAAAACTTCGAGTCAAACAATATGCAAAAATTTATGGTGGATTACATAGTGTAATAATGGTTGCCTCCCACCAACAACGACTTTTTGCCCGGTGTGAACAACGGAAACTCTCCTGTACATGCGAGAAACGGTCAAACATAGGAGTTAAAGATCTTTTAAGAAAGGGACAGTCGGTTTGTTAGTGATTAGCCGAGGTCAAGTAACCACCTACATTCTAGGGCTAGCGTAACTGATTCCCGCCCTTGGGGGTGGGCTACGTTTTAAGATTTCCCTCATCGACTCCAAAATACCACTTCACGTCTTCCTGGTTTGAGGCTAGTCCATTGGAACACCAGGAATAGGGAGTGAATGGCATTTCAAGTGTCTGTTATTTTTTCCTTCTCTTATGGGAGCTCATCATCATGTCTTTATCTTTATTTTTTCTCCGTCAACCTCCCACGGGGCCTCCATAACATGACACATAGTATCAAATAGAAAATAACAGGCCACCTGCTATAAGAGCAGAGTAAATTATATAGTACATTTTGTGTAAAATTCAATAAACCCAGCTTGCTTACACTCTGCGCTGTATGCTATGTCTTGCAGTAGGGATGCACCTCTAACAACTGATATCACAAAAAGTTGGTAGTGAAAATGAAAGAATAGTTCATTACAAATTTATGATTTTAGCAAATCATTTGAGTTTTTCAGATCAAATGGTCTTTCACTGGGATTTGAGCGAAAACAAGTCTTCTCAGGTCTTCAGAACTCTTCTGAGTATTCTAGCCGATTAGCAAATTATTATTTACTCCTTTTGAGTTTTCACATCAGCTGATGCTCTTTCACTGGAGTCTGAGTGACAGCAAGTCTCATCAGGTCTCCAGGACTCTTCTGAGTGTTCTGGCAGATTGCAGCAGTGCAATGTTCTGAATGGTTTCAATTCTTCCTCTGATTTCCAAACTTCCCAAACCATTTCCAATCCTTTTGTGACTGTTCCAAGTCCACCAACTACAATTGATATCATCTTCACTTTCATATTCCATAACTTTTTTAGTTCTCTGGCAAGGTCCAGTTATTTGTCTATTTTTTCATTTTCCTTTAGCTTCACCTTGTGATCTGCTGGCACTGCAAAATCCACCAGTTGACAAGATCTTTCTTTTTTGTTTATCAACACTAGGTCTGGTCTTCTTGCTGGGATAAGGTGATCCGTTTTTATTTCAAAGTCCCTGAGAATTTTATGCGTTTC
>CM042147.1:38653623-38661123 GCA_023376005.1 Doryteuthis pealeii | reverse complement strand
TCTGTGTTCTGATTACCTAGCCCCTTGACGAAGAGATACAACACCCCATGCAAGGGAACCCGATGTGGTCACATTCAACCCGATACTATCCAAAAGAAAATAGAAGACATTGGAATTATAAAAGAACCATAGTAAAGTATACACAGTATTCGCTTTTCGTTATCAGTCGGGCAGCGAGGTAGTCTTTTCCCTAGCGTTAGACCAGGTAGATTTTTCTTTATGTTTTTTGTGGGGTCCACAGCTGCTACTATCAACGCCCAACTTTACCGCATTGAAGCATGCTGTACTGTTCATTCGCTGAATTGGCTAGAGCCGGTTACGAAACCGGAACCTTGTGGTTCCCAGGCGGGTGCTGTACCGACGAACCACTGAACCTAAATTTTTATTGGACATAGAGTACTAAAAATGGCAATTGTAGTTCAAATGAAAAGAAGAGGTTTTCTTTATGGAGAGGTATCAAAGCAAACAAGAAATAAAATGTATTGTGGGAATCGACAAAGAAAGGTTAAAACCTAACTGATAATAACATAAGCCGATTCATTCGTTTCGGCAAAATTGATGGAGCAACGTGTGAGTAGGACAGAAATAAGAAGAAAGAAATAAGAAATAAGAAATTTATTAATCAATAGTAGTACAAATTATTTTAAAAAATATAAGTAAAAGAAAAACTTTATTGGTTTAAACTACTATTGAAGGGAGACCATGCCTAATAGCGTGAAGCTAATCCCATGGACATGACCACCCTTGGACGCTCACAGGAAACAATACATGAAACACACAACGTAAACATATACATATATATCATGAGACAAATTAGCCGTGTGAGAATCTAAATGCAAATCTGTTGTTTATAAGAGGCAATAAAATGATTTTTCAAAAGTGTTTTAAGGACAAAATAATTAACTGAAACAAGCTTCATCTTTTCTTTATCAAAAAATAACGACTGAACAGTATTCCAAGAATTAATTGCATTAAAACGAATCGAATTATGCCCAAAACTAACAGTGTTGATGATAGGGAAATTAAGCAAACCAGATTGGTCAGCACGAGTGACATGAGCATGGGTGAAGTCAACTGCAAAAGCATTCTGAACAGAAACAGGCATTTTATTGTGGAATAGTTTATGTAAGAACAAAATATTTTCACAATGGACCATATCAGAAAATTTGAGAATCTCCAAATTTGCATACAGGTTGTTAGATGATGTCCTAGGAGGCACAAAGGACATAAGTCTCACAGCAAAGTTTTGAAGAACAGTTATACGATTAATCAAAGTACCGCCATTAGGCTGACCCCAAATTTGATTACAGTATTGGAGATGGGAATGGAAAATGGCATAATAAACTTGGATCAGAACATTTAGTGGCACAAAATGACGAAGTTTAGCTAGAGCTGCATTAGCCCTTTTGAGCTTGAGCACAGTGCTATTGATCTGAGATTTCCAGCTTAGGTCAGAATCAAGTAGGACACCAAGATATTTAATACAGTCACTAGGAATAAGCCTTTTACCATTGATAAAAAGCTTAAAATCATAATTCATGGGTTTAAGAGCATGTTTGAAAATGATGTATTCCGTCTTAGAGGCATTAAGAGAGATTTTATTGGCATTTAGCCAATGACAAAGAACCTTGAGATCCAAATTCATTTGTTTGGCCAATTGCTTCAAAGAACCACTGAAATGAATGAGGTTGGTATCATCGGCAAAATGATGAACCTGGGAATAATTAATAGCACAATTCAGATCATTAATATAAATCAAAAATAGAAGTGGTCCTAAAACAGAGCCTTGTGGAACACCATGCCTGATAGGATTACCAACCGATGAAGCACCGTTAAGAGAAACAAATTGTTGACGCCCTGTTAGGTAGGACCTAAATAGGGAAAGAGCACTACCACGAATTCCATAGTGAAAAAGTTTTTTAAGCAGTATATCATGGTCAACAGTATCAAAAGCCTTCTGGAGGTCAATAAATACTCCGCATGCATATTTGCCTTTGTCGAGAGCATCCATAATTTTTTGAGAAAGGTTTAAAAGGATTTGAGAGGTTGAGTAACTCCTTCTGAAACCAAATTGTTGCTTATACAAGACCTTGTTTGTTTCAAGAAACCCATATACACGTTTGTATATGAGTTTTTCATAAATCTTATCAATATTAGAGAGCAGAGATATTGGTCTGTAATTAGTAAGTTCCAATTTGGATCCTTTTTTATGAATAGGAATAACCTTGGCAGTTTTTAAGTTAGATGGAAAAATGCCAGAAGTGAAAGATAAATTAATGAGGTTCGAGAGAGGAACAGATAATTCAGTTTTAACAAGAGGTAGAATTTGTGAGGGGATACTAAAAGGTCCAGAAGACTTACTATTATCAAGCGTAGAAATGCAATGAAGAACTTCAGTATCATTAGTTGGTGAAAGAAAGATAGAATTAGGAACAGGATTTTTTTTAAATGAGGAGAAATTTTTAGAAGTAAAAGGAATATTATTCCTAATGTTATCAGCAATTGATGTAAAATAATCATTAAAAGAACTAGCAATTTTTACTGGGTCAGTGACAAGTGAGTTATTTATGTTCATACAAATAGGAGAAGCAGAATCAGAAGAACGAAGAGAAATGATAGATTTAACACCTTTCCAAATCTTGCCAATATTTTTTTGGTTATTACTAAAATATTTATTGAAATAATTACACTTGCTCAGCCTACATAGAGACACAATTTTATTCCGGTATCTTTTAAAGCTTTCCAGCAAGAGGGATTTAGTGACCGGATCTTTCTCTTTTAAAAAACATTTATGGAGGTGATCCCTTTTAATTATGGAAGTAAGGATACCATTAGTAATCCAGGGTTGGATTTTGATCTCCTTTTCTTATTGCATGCTTTTCTTAATGGAGCATATCTGTCCAGAAGTCCCTCAATACAATTTAAAAAATTATCAAATGATAAATTGGGGTCCTCAGCCCCCAATTGCAGGACAGTGTCCCATTTCATGCTACGGAGTTCGGCTAGAAAAGCAGCATGATTAAAAATTTTCCAATCACGAGCAAAAAAAACATTGTCATGATATGGTTTGCCCACTGTCAAATCTTTTAAAATCAAAAACTGAGGGAAATGGTCAGATATTGAATTAACAATATTACCAGACAAAGTGTCCCATTCGGCAGAGTTGAAAAAATATTATCTATGATTGTGCTGGTAGTTTCAGTGACTCTTGTTGGTAGAATTATGTGGGGAAGTAAATTAAATTGGGAGGTAATATCAAGGTAGTCAGAGACATCCTTGTCTGTTTCGAACTTTAATAGATCAATATTAAAATCACCAAGTAGTAAAAGATGCTTGTTCTGCAGGGTTGCTTTTTCAAGAAGAGGGGTTAAGAAATCTTTGTTGAACTCATCCTCCAGCATCGAGGGATGTCTATATATACATCCAACAATCATGTTTTTATCCTTGGCCTGAATAATTTCAATGAATTTAGATTCAAGCCTCTCGCTTTTATAAGCAAGAGTGTCAAGATCAGTACGTTCAATAAATTGGAATTGGTTGCGAACATACAAAAGGACACCACCTTTCCCACCTTCAGCAGGTGTGTGTACAAAAGAATAACCAGGTAAATCACAGTTTATGGGAGGGATATTAGTCTGGAATCCAGTCTCGGTGATACCAACAACACTGAAATCATGCCCAAGTTGACCCAATAGGAACCTTAGTTCGTCAATATGTTTTGACAGAGAAACAATGTTCATGTGAAAAAGGGAGAATTTATCGGAATTGATTTGAAGGGAGGAGAATTCATTTGGTTCATAATATTTGCAGCTGACACCACCCATATCTTCAGACATATTGCCAATTTCAAGAGAATTAAGTTGAGAGAGGAAGCTTTTCTTTTCCATAGCGGAAAGGGTCTTTTTATAGACTAGAGGAGAGGATTTTGAACCGAAGGGGAGAATTTCATTGATACATTTACAACAAAACCAGGGAGTGCCGGACTTTTGTTTTTGAAGACGAATATAGTCCTTTTCATTGAGGCCGTTACACTTGATGTGTATCCAGAGATTACAAATATTGCATTGAATAGTTTTGTGATTAGAGTTGACAGATCTGCCACAGATTCCACACGGAAAATTTATCATCTACACAAAAAACAGACAAACAACAGCAATAAAACAAATACAACAAATTCTAAGTGTCAGAGACACTAGCTAGAAGTTGCGGAAAATAGCTAGCAGATAAACTCTTCAGAAAAACGAAGAGAGAAAAAATTACTAGCCATTAATATTGGGCGAATAAAAATCAGAAATAGTAGTCAGACGGACCGTGAGTGGTGAGGTGAGACGAACGCTATTACGATCGTCCTCCTCTTTGGTTACCATTTCATGAAGAAAAAGAGGGGGTGAAAAGAAAAAAAAAAACAACAACAACACAAATATCGCTGTTGACCAAGTTGGCCAATAAAGCACAACAAATAATAAATACATATTATAGCTCAAAGTCAAAGTTTTTAAACTTTTTTACCAGGTCGGATATATGTGTAGCAACATGTATTTTTTCATCACTATCGTTTATTCGAAATTTTACTACTCCATTGAAAGTCCAGTAACTGCTAATGATATTTTTTGAGTGTAATAACCTACATTTCCATAGGATAAATTTATAAGATGGGCATAGACTTTCATTGATAAAAAGTTTGGTGTCTTTTTTGAACCCCAGTTTAGTTTTGTCGGTTTTTTTCAGTTCTTTTTTATTTTGTAGAACTTTAATGCAGGTTTTTCGATTTGAAAATTTAACGATCGTTTGAGTTTTCTTCTTGAGACGATGGCAAGCTTCAATGTTTTCCGGAATAACATTAACACCAATTTCGTTAAAAATTTCACATACCTTATCTTCTAGCTCATTGTTAGGCACATTTTCTGGAATTCCTGAAATTTCCAAACACTCTCGGCGTGAATACTGGGCATTGCTATCACAGTTTCGTTCAAGTTTTACTATTCTTTCGATTAGTTTATCGTTTACATTTTGAGATTTTTTTAGCGTTGACTCCAACATAGTATTTTTCAAAAGTAATTCATCAACTGTCTTTCTTAGAGCAGCAACACTATCAATCGCTTCGTCGAGTTTGATTGAAATTTCTGAATTGGCTTCCAACTTTTCTTGAAGATCCAAAGTGTATTGTAATAGTTCCGGTTTCTTTAGATCGTTGAGTTGGTTCCGCGTTAGAGACATTATTGTTGATTCGCGCCAAAAAATTTTACGGTTACTCCTTCATACGAAGAGCATGTAGAGTGGGACATTGGGACAGTTGGGAAAATGGGACATGCGGGAAAGCGCACGGTGTTGAGTTTTTTTTACATATAAGGTGTGTGTTAATTACCCGCTCTTACTTATAGACTAGGCCAGAATCATGTGATCTAACTCTTGGCCAATCACTGGCAGTACTCTGAGGTTGATACAATACTTAAACCGACCCTACTGGTCATAATTACTGTGACATTCATGGACGACGGACATAGGATTAAATCACTGGACTTTTACCAATACGCAGGATAGGACTTATACGCTTACCAAAGGATTCTATAACATAGGACTTTCTTTAAGCCCTTTTCAACTGGCCAGGGATGGCATTTAAAAATTTTACACACAGGAAATGTAGACGGTAAAAGAGAATTACGGGTAATCGGTGATGAGTGAGATCCTAGGAGAAGCTAAGGCGCTTCGACCAACCATACCTCACCTATTTCACATTGATACCCACCGCTCGTTTTTCTTCCTTAGCCTTTAAAACACAGTATCTGAATAAAATCCATGAACCAAATTCTACAATGTAAATTTATCCTGCGGTACCTAAAATACGCAGAAAGAAAGTCCCAACATTAATTTTTCTATATGATCAAAAGTCTGTATTGGTTTAATTGTTACTTATTTTATTTTAAACAATATTGTAATTTAGTTTAAATCTAATGTTATTTCATTCTATTATTTGATTAATAAAGATTAATATATTTAAAAAAAAAAAAAAGGTTGGATGAATAAAGTTTTTATCAGGTTGTCATATTTTGTATTTATTTACCAAGAAATGTTGACTGTCACATTGACTAAGGAATACATAATAGTTAGCAGTACTTGTTAGTTGAACTTGTTATTTACCTTGTTAAAACAGTCTATGGAAATTATATATCTATTACTAAAATATAAGGAATATTTGAAACCAGGAAATATATAATGTTTTAATCAAGTATAAGTTATAGTATGAAAGTAAAGTCGACAGGACGGCCTAAAGTCGGTATCAGCCAGTCAGCGAGGGAGTCTATCCCTTTTTCAATAGCGCTAGACAAAGGAGATTGTTTTTTTAGCATCTGATGTGGAGCACCACACCTACCATCAGCTCCTTACTTTACTGCACCGATCCCTGTGCTACTCATACGCTGAGTTGGCGAGGACCGGTATCGAGCTAGGAACCTTGTGGTTTCTAGCCGAACGCTCTACCGACTGAGCTCAGTTTAACTCAGTCGGTAGAGCATTTGCCCCAAAATTGCAAGGTTCGATACCGGTCCTAGCCAACTCAGCGCATGATTACTACAACTTGAATCTGTGCGTAAAGCATCTGTGAGCTGGTGGTAGGTGTGGCGAGACATAAAAATAATACAGGTAGATGAGCAAAATACTCGTTACCATCCTTCCTTCGCAAAGTGATAAGCCTTCAAAATCAATCTACTAACCAAACTAGTATAAGTAAAAAGTCAATTCGGTGAAGATTTCAGCAAGACATTTCGAGTCTCCTTATCGCAGTGGAAGCAGTTTGCTTCAGACATTAGCACAAAATACAGTTTGTTTCTTCTATTTAATCTAATTTGTTGACAAAGTAACAATCTTAATTCCCGGAAGAAGAAGAAGCAACGCTGATCAGCTCACAGCTGCAGTGGCAGGAAAACAAGTACTAAGAAAATATCTTAACGAACACAACTCGTTACATTGCAAATATAATTAGAAGGATTCTCTCCTCCAAACCGTGCCCCCCATCTCTCTCTCTCTCTCTCTCTCTCTCTCTCTCCCTCTCTCTCTCTCTCTCTCTCTTCAGGTGAGATGCTAAATGTCCCCCCAGGATTGACTTTGTTAGGACAAAGATTAAATCGATTGATTTCTTTTCACCGGAAGGATTCGATTAGACCACCTGTTTGCTGCAAGAACAAATTACCGACAATAAATCAATCAAAACGAATGAAAGAATTTTAAGGTTAATTATATAAAATGATTGGGATGAGACGTTGATTTTTTAAAAAAAGAATGCATTTATGCATTACTTAATAAATAAGGTGAATTTTGCCTAAGGAGTTGGCAATAGGAAGCATTGTTTACAGTTGCACCTTTTTTTAAAAAAATCAATAGTGATGGGCTCTAATATATCTCAGAAGACTGTCAGTTTGACTGTGGATATAAATAAAAAAAAACATAAGTACTTTATTATTTCTAAAACTTTAGTAAAACTAACAAAAAACCAAAAAAAATGCA
>CM042147.1:38636123-38648623 GCA_023376005.1 Doryteuthis pealeii | reverse complement strand
CACCCTTGGGAAAGGTATGAAGACACTTCTCCCCAAGTGACTACTAAACCGCCCCACAATCAAAAATACCGACGCGGTGGAAATAATTTTTATCACAATACCTGGGGGAGTCTTAGGACGTAGAGCGTAACGGGTTGGACAGTGACATCCTAGTTAACGAGTTCGAACTCCAGTTGCGCTATTATCTATGAACCCCTTACCCCAAACTATTAGTTAAATAGTGCCGCTACTATTGTTCTATAGGGATGGCTTTGGCATTAGATAACACATAAAGCTTGGTATACAGGGTGGGCCAAATGTTGGGTTACAGTTAACACTTAAACATTTGACCTTTATTAGAAATTTAGACATTTATTTACATGGCCGGGTTAGCTCAGTCGGTAGAGCGTTCCGGCTAGAAATCACAAGGTTCCTAGTTCGATACCGGTCCTCGCCAACTCAGGTTATGAGTAGCATAGGGATTTGTGCGGTAAAGTAAGGAGCTGATGGTAGGTGTGGCGGTCCACCTCAGATGCTAAAAACATCTCCTTGGTCTAGCGCTATTGAAAAGGTGATAGACTCCCTCGCTGAGCGGCTGATACCTTCTTTAGGCCGCCCCGTCGACTTTACTTTTTACATTGGACATTTAATCTCTCAGGTGCTCAAAGTGTCCAGCTTCAACCTTGCAACAATCTTTGTATCTGTCCAAAACACTCTGGCACACAGTACGACAAAAATTCTGATCTCCATCAATTTCAGTGAATGTATCTGAAATATAATCCTCAATTCATTCACTGTGTTGGGATTTCTCTCATAAGCCTTGTTCTTGACTACACCCCCAAAAAGGAAATCCATTGGTGTCAGGTTAGGTGAACGTGGTGGCCATTCAATGCTGCCCGCCTTCCAAACCTGCGGAAAGGCTTGAGGAAGATACTCTCTTACAGTCCGCGCATAATGTCGAGGTGCTCCATCTTGCTGAAGGTACAGTTCGTCAAAGTTATCAGTATTGTTTCTATAATTCATATTTAAAACGTGATTGTGAAGGTGTAATGAAATAACTGTAACCCTACTTTTGACCCACCCTTTATATTAAAACATGACGATGAAAGTGTAAACCTTATTATACAGGAGGTTACTTTTGTTCTTTCGTTGTGCATCTGATTTTATGGAAATAAATCAATTATTGAAAGCTGCCTGCTAATATATATATAATTAAGTAATTAGCGGACATTACTAGCAAATTCCTTACTAAAAAGAAGTTTCTGTAGTTGTTAGTTAGCAATAATTTAGGTCTCCACATGTTGGGCCTCAGTCGTGGACCCCAGTCCCATGGCTAGTAGACCTTCTTTAAGGATTGTCTTGCATTAAAAACAAAGAGACAATAATGACTATACTTCCGTCGGGGGGGTGGGGAGCATTCAAGTTTTCGCCGTTATTCAGTTGTATATTTTTGATCGTATGATCCACTATATATATTTTGTGAGACCTCACATCAGTGAGGGGGCCGGTGTGCTAATAAAACCGTTGAGAGGAGGCCGCGAAACGGTGCACATTCTCTTCTGATGACCCCAAAACCAAATACATAACAATCAATAACAAACAAAACAAAACAATCATGGAATTGAATTTCTCGTCGGTTTTGCTATTGGAACGAGGGGCATTCTACAGCCCGCTTGCTTTCAGGCGGGTTTTAGTTACTTATCAAGTAACTTTCTTCTTCGGCATGTAAATGCCTGTCACACGGTTTCTTGGTGCTGTACATCGATACTCCGTCTTCATGCTTCTTCCTGAATGTCTTTAACAGCAAGCGACACCATTCTGGATATAGTATTTATTCCACAAATATACACATATAAACAGTTTCTTTACTTATATTCAACATAAAATCTTTTAATAATGGCGTATTCTTCAAATGCATGCGTGCCAATTTTAAAGGAATGCCCAGTAAATAAACTCTTTGGTAATGTCGAATGGGGTGTTCATTTTGAATTACTGTCCACTGGCAGTATACGAAAATCAATAAACTTGTTTATATTATCCAAAAGATGTTAAATTTGCTGTAAAATCCAGACGCAAAAGAAGAAAGGCAAATATAACTGAAAATAAAAAAAGGGAAATAGTCTTAGTAAATGTTGCTTGTTTACTTTCAGCCATGACTGTCACTCACCAAGCTATAGTAGATTGGCCGGAGGCTGGAGGATGAAAAGAGGATATTCGTCCCCAAGAGTTCTCTTGCGTGGTTAACAGTTTCAAGCGGAAATTGAGCAAGAAACGCACTGTATAGGCAAAAACTGATAAATAAATAAAAAAGGATTAAATAGTATTCAAAGTCGTCGGGGTGGCCTAAAGTTGGCATCAGCCAATCAGCGAGGGAATCTATCCCTTTTTCATTAGCTCTAGACCAAGGAGATTGTTTTTTGCGTCTGAGGTGGAGCGCCAGCACCTACCATCAGCTCCTTACTTTACCGCACAGATCCCTGTGCTACTCATACGCTGAGTTGGCGAGGGCCGGGATCGAACTAGGAACGTTGTGGTTTCTAACCGAACGCTCTACCAACTGAGCTAATTTTATTTTGCGTTTATTGTTTCACTCCTTGCGAGTTTTTAAAATTTATTTACACCAGTTTTAATTTGTGCTTTCGGACCTTGACACCAATAAGCAGCCCAGCCAGAATTTTGCTTTTCACCGATTGTTAGTAAACAAAACAGCCGGCCGATTAAAACCATTAACATATTTATACTAAAATAGTTTTTGATTTAAAAAAAAAAAAATTTTTATTTCATGTTGTTGTTGTTAGCATATGTGAAAAAAGATAACTAATATTGTTATTAAAAAAAATTAAAACGAAAGACGTGTTTATTTATTTTCCATGTGCCTCTACGGATAGTTAATATTAAAAAGTATTCATTTAAAAAAAGATTTTGCTAGGGTTAGGGGTTAGGGTTAGGGTTAGTATTAGGGTTTAGGGTTAGCTGTTATTATTATAACCTTATAATATACTTTTTATAGCTTTAACTATTCCCATGTTAAATGTGTCTAACGTTAAAAGTTTTATAATTAAAAAAGAATTGCTATTGAATTAACAACAACATGAAATAGGTAAAAAAGTGTCTTTAATATAAAAACGAGCCTTTCGTTTATAGTGTTATTTTTTAAGTGTGTCTAAAATCGTCTGTTAACAAACAACCGGATTTTAATGAGGAAAAGCAAAACATGTCCTTTTGAATCTAGGTCTCACCTGGGGTGCTTATTAGTATCAAGGTCCGTGTTTTCTTGCAGAAGTCTAAGTTTCACAAAATCTCCTGAAGTCTCAAGGTCCCTTTCAAGTATTATAGCTGATTTTAACAATGCTGTAGCTCTGGATGGTCTCGATTCCTCTGATTACCTGTGCAAGTCTCTTTTCCAAACTCTTCTGCGCTGTTTCAAGGGCACCATATAAAATTTCTCCCCTTGCAACCCTCGTTTTCTACGGCTTTTTCAGCTCTCTGGCAAGATCCAAGTATTTTACATACTCATGTTATATTCGACGTATCTAGATGTATTATGTCGAGAATACCCTTTAGACATATACTGATTTTGTTTGCTTATCTTTTTTCTATAGATGTTGGTATCTGGGTATATTCTATCTGTTTGTGCTATCTTCCATCTGGGCTTGGTAACTGACTTATTGTTGATTACTCTGTTTTGGGTTTCTTGTCTTTTCCTAGCTGGAATATCTTGGAGATTTCTTGTTCTGTGTCGTTACTTGTTTTGATTAACTATAGCGTAATTATTATGGTCTACGGGGAATTTGGAGATTGCAAAGAAAACGGTAATCGGATTTCTGGAGAAAGAGAAGAAAAATAAATAAGAAAAAAAAGAGGTTAAAGTTTGGAAGTGTAAACACTCAACGGGGGCCAAACATTGACCGACCAATGAACCCGGAACTAAATTCAAAAATATAAACGGAAGTTTCGGGTTTTCAGTGAAAGCGGATTTGACCTTCCCCAACCCCTGAGACTACAAACGGAAGTAAAGAAAATTTGGCCTCTTTTTCGCCGGATCCGAGAAGGGTCGGACGCGTTTATTGGGGATCCATCATGACATATCTAGGGTAAACGAACAGCTGGCATGAACGTGATTTAAGATGAAACAACCCGATCTTACTCACTTATCCCTGAAAAAGAACCCACGAGCCTAGAAAGAAAGAAATAACCCCTTTTTGACTATACGACTTTTGTGTATTGTTCCTTCGAGCTAACGACGACTATAACTACTAACGACAACTACTAAAACTTAACTTTGGCCCCTATGCAACATAATGAACACAAGACTTAGTTGTTGTTTTTTCTTTAGAGCTCTTTTATTATACTCAAGAAAAACATGCAGAGATGTTGGCCTTGATCGGTCTCGTTTCACCATCCAGCCAAAACTGATTATCTAAACTAAGTTTCTAACGTCCGCTCTGGAGAATCAGCGAAGAGGTCAAACATAGGTTTAAATCTATTATGATGGAGATTCGCTTCCGGTTTTTGTCTGTAACAAAAACTACGTCACTTCTTACGTCACATTACCCAAAATCGTCATAACATAGAATAAATACACTCAAAATTTGAACATGCAACAAGTTTTAATAAATACATGACTGGTATTATATATCTATATATAGTTTGTTTTATTTTAATACATATTTAAAGTTTACATTTCAATTTTTTTTATTTTTTAATCGTTTAATGAATTTTTACTCCCACCCCTCAGGCAATATGTTTCAAAAATCTATTTTTACATCGCCCGGTTGGTATTTTTTTATTTTGCTAGTCTTGTTAATGTAATTCCCTGCAATTTTCTATAAAACCGTTAATTTGATTCATCCGTTGAAAATGGAAGATAATCTATCAATTATGTTACAGGTATTTTCTGTCTTTTCCCTTTCGTTTATATTTAATCTGTGGTCCACTGGAACGGCAAAATCCACTAAATGTTCTTTTTATTTTGTTTTCATTCATAATATATCTGCTCTTCTGGCCGTTTGAGCCGTTTGTATCTAAAAAAATTTCATGGGTCTCATTTTCTAGGATAGATTCTGGTTTGAGCATCTATAAGAATGACCAAATTTGATATCTAACGCAATTTTTTTATTGTTCTCAAAGAGTTTCCACCTTAGGTCATCGTCAGGAGACAAAGAAGGGACGAAAATGTATTGATGAAATGGCATATCCATTTGTTGAAAGAAATTCAGAATATGGTTTTGTTTTCTTTATGATAGATACTACGTTTGGTCTTTTGGTCAGAACTGAGTGATCCTTTTCTATCTAAAAATCTCGGAGAATTTCATGACTCATTTTCCAGGACAGTTCCGGATTTGTGCATATACAATTTAACAGCATGACCAAATCTTAATATCTTGCACAATTCCAAATGGATCAGCCTCGCCTTGTTATTGAATTGACATTGCTTCATAGAAAAGAGTCAATAAAATTTACGCAATAGTTTTCCTAAATTTAAACCCAGAAAGAAAGAAAGAAAGAGATGATATCATGGAAATAACTTATGCATCCAACACTGCATCTGACAGATTGGATTCTTTAAATCCGTTGTTAATGTTACGAAAATAAATTTCTCTTCTTGTATCTTGTGCATAGGAGCATATATATCTGACCATTTCTCCATATCTAAATTTATGCGAATGGATCGTTGAGATATGACGACACTATTTTTGTCTTGTTCTCCTCCTAAAAAGAGAAAGAAAATAGGATTTAATGACAGAACGATGACTCGACATAAGTCTTGCTTCATAAATGGCCGCGTTCTGTGTTTATCATCAATGGCGCTCAGTCTTGTCAAGATAATGTCGTTTGTCTGATACAGACGAAACTAGTAATGCAGTTACTAACACAACAAAAATAACATTGAGGGACGACTGCTTTGAACATGATTAAGTTGGTCTTTTTGTATAGGTCAAATAGTACTTTCTAGTGATTGGAATTTTAGATATTTGTCGAGACAAGCAAAGTGGGGGGATTCAGCAACGGAAAAATGGAAAAATACAAGAATAAAAATAGAAAAAAAAAATGAAGATAAAAAAGTTTGTTTTTGTTTTGTTTTCGATAAAAAAAAGATAAGGATTAAAAGAAATATGGAAAGTTCAGACATATATATATATATATATATATTAAAAATGGATACAAAAGAAACCTACTCGAGTTTCACCATAAGGATCCTCAGGGTTAAATCCACTGAACTAATCGAGGTACCGATGAATTGCAGCCGATCACACGTGTGTTCACTGTATAAGATGTTACGATTTTATACAGTGAACACACGTGTGATTGGCTGCAATTAATCAGTACCTCGATTAATTCAGTGGATTTAACCCTGAAGATCCTTATGGTGAAACTCGAGTAGATTTCTTTTGTATCTATTTTTAATTAATTTGCTCTACTTCGTATTGAGTACTTTGTATTTGTTATATCGCTGGCCTAACCCCTGAATTTTGCACCTCCAACGACCGTGCCCATTTTTACCGGTAAGCCACATTTTATCTTTATAACACACACACACACACACACACACACACATATATATATATATATATATATATATATATATATATATATATATATATAGAGAGAGAGAGAGAGAGAGAGAGAGAGAGAGAGAAGAGAAATAAAAATATATCCAATAGACATGTCAATTGAGGATTATTTTATTTGGGATCATCTATACCTTCCGTATACCTACAATGCATACGCATGCTGATGCACATCTATGGATATATAGAAAGATAGTTTCAAGTCCCTAAGAGAGCTCAATGTATGATGTTTAATAAATCAATTATATAATGAGCAATATTTACAATAAAGAAAAATCTCAACAGACCGTCATTTGTCTATTATAAATTTATTTCAGCCGTAACTCTTTAAAAGGGCCAGTTCTTCAGATAGCAATCATACAAAATATTAGCTAAATGACGGTCTGTTAAAAAATTATGTTAACGTTCAGACAAATAAATATATTTTGATAATGCCAACACTAATATGCATTCTTTAAAGATATTATGAGACCAGTAATACATAGACATACACACATACAGACACATGTATATATGTGCACACACACACACACACACACACACACACACACACACACACACACACACACACATATATATATATATATATATATATATATATATATATATATATATATATATAAGTAATTGGTGATTTGCTTGAAGCATTGTTAAGTATGTTATAATATAATAATAATTAATAATTTTTTGCATATAATTTCTGATATGCACCTCTGATGAAGTTTAACTTCGAAATCAATAAGACAAAAATAACATCTTTTTGTTTTTATTTTTATACGCATTGCAATTGCCTTCAAATTATTAATATATTATAATATATATATATATATATATATATATATATATATATACTTATGGTAAAATATAATGTGTTGTGTTTATATTTGTGTGCATGTATAGGAAAACGAACGGAGGGAAAATGAAAAAAAAAAAAAAAAGAATAGAATTTATTAAAAAGATCACAGAAAGAGACATCTTTTGTTTTGGATAAAATAAGATACGCGACGAATATAATACAAGAGAAAATTGGAAAGGAAATTACGATTAAAAAAATATTCTAAAGTTCAAGCATTTTTCTTGATAATGGCATATTTAACATGTATTCTTTCAAAATCTTATACTATATTTGTGACATGTGGTGGAATGGTTACCGTCGTGGGAAATGGATACGGTGAGACGAGTTAAAATCCTGGACGAGGCTATTTGCATTTAACATAGCGCTAATCCAATTATTCTATCTCCGTCTATGGGTAAATAGTAGTACGAACTGGGTTCTTTAATCTGTGATAGGCAACCAGTCTAGGAGAAGGAAAGCTCTGATTTCAAATCCATTAAACCCCGCTTAAGAGAAACCGATCTTGTGTCACATCGTGTGGAGGGGAAGGTAAACATATATATATATATATATATTTGTGGTGTCTTTGTCAGTCTATATGTCTGCCATGGGTTGCAATTGAAAATAAAGCCATATACAAAGACAAATATAATGTTTGGGGTAATGTTTTTACGAGTGTTTGTATCTATATTTATCCCTGAATTCATTTGGGGTAACAAGGGCTGTGGTATTTGTTGTGTAGCCGACTACTACCGGCTAGTGGACTTCAATAAAAAAACAGATACATATATTCAAAAATAGGACCCGTCTTTATTTTCTTCGGTGTGTGGGTGGTAAGGTGGCGTTGAGTGTTCACAATGAAAATGCCGAGCGGTTAGTGAGTGCGACGAGTGTTCACAATGGAAATGACCGATGATTGACGGAGACGAAATTATCTTCTCAGCTGCTGTTGGGATCTCTCTGACTGTCGGGTCGAATCCTCTGCCCTTTATATTGATAGATATGCCTACGCATCTTTATCTTTTGATCTGATGACGGACATTTGTTATATATTCCTTTATCTTCTCCCTGCTTCTTTAACCGGAAAACCTCTCTTCCATTTCGCCCTTGTTTTTAAATTTATATGTTTATATTGCTCTTCGTCTTTTTGCCGGAAGCTTCCTCCAACGGGCGACGATAATACAACAGTATTAGAAAATAGGAAACAATAGCCTAGGAGAAATAATTCCGATGAATTTGCAAATTTGATGAAAATCCATATCAAGCATTCTGTTCATTAGGATCACTTCTGGTAATGATAACGTTGTTGATATTTCGTCTCAACTCCTTTCAAAAAGTATTATTAAGGTGTTATTGGTAGATGGAGTTGAACACGCACAAATCAACATTGTAATAATTGAAACACATCGAGCTATAAGTACCACAATCCAATCGTAAGTGATATGAGATTTAAAATGTGTATTTTTTTATGCAGTCGGATACTATGTAACACTGGCAAGGCCGGGAACATACAGCTTGTATGCTATAAGACCAATCATATATAGACAGACAGAAAGACACACACACACACACACACACACACACATATATATATATACATATATATATATATATATATATATATATATATATATATATGAGAAGTAAACAAACATACGATGTTTGTGATATGGCTATTTTCAGCCGACAATATTTGGGAGAATATGTGCTTAATTGAAGTCGAACCTAATTTTATGAAAGTTAATTCATTAATAATTAATTAGGCGGGATTTACCTATTTCGATTTGTTTAGCCTTACATTTAAATAGGTAAATCCCGCCGAATTAATTATTAATGAATTAACTTTCATAAAATTAGGTTCGACTTCAATTAAGCACATATTCGCCCAAAATATATATATATATATATATATATATATATATATATTGATGTTCTGTCTGTCTGTCTGTCTGAATAGATATATTTGAGATCGAAACCGTGGTAGACTTTATTTATTTCTAAAATTAATATAGTCTCTAGGTTTATGATATATTTAACCCTCTTGGATAGATTACTAATTTCACTGCAGCGGAAACGCTAATGCAGCCATCGAAAACTACACACAGGCACGCATGCGCGGGCACATACTCCCCCTATATATATGTACTTTATTCAACAATGCTTCTAAAAACAAACATCTAAAAATCTTATTCACTTCACCGAAGAGAATAAGGCCTGGTTTGTTGTTATTATTCACTCAACGTCCCCTTACCTATTACGGTAGAAGCGTGTAAGTATCATTTGACGAGGTTAATTTCGCAGGGATTGTTAGCTGTGTACTGTGGCCGAGGCGATTGTTAGCTGTGTACTGTGGCCGAGGCGATTGTTAGCTGTGTACTGTGGCTGAGGTCCCGGTTTCGATTTCTGTCGGAGGTAAATCGTTAGCATACATCGTTGAAACAGTCTGTACGATGTTCTACACACCGAGCGATACTTTGTCGAGATTAAACTTGTCAAGTTCATTTTCGATTAAAAAAAAGTATCGAATTTTATGCGATACATGCATTGTAGTTGCCTTCAAGCAAAAAATATAATATATATTTTATTCAACAATGCTTCTAAAAAAAAACAAACATCCAAAAATCTTATATATATATATGAAAATAAATAAAATATATATATATATATATATATATATATATATATGTGTGTGTGTGTACATGATGTTTTATGGAATCCACTTATGCTTCTTTGTCGCTATATCTGATGAGTCTCTCTCTCTCTCTCTCTCTCTCTCTCTCTATATTATATATATATATATATATATATATATATATATATGAGCGTGTGTAGAAACATATGGATAGAAAACGGAAAGTATAAAAAATGGAAGAAAAAGAATTGTTAATTTTGGTTTTGGATAAAATAAGTTAAAATAAGACAATAGTACGACTGAACATATTAAAAGTTCAGACAAACAAATATTTTAATAAAGATGTCAAAGACATGTTTTCTTTATATTTAGACCAGCAATACATAGACACAGGCAGGTAGACTGGCAAACTCAAGCACCCACACACGTCTATGTCCATATATATATATATATATATATATATATATATATATATATATATATATATATATATATATACTATGTCTATATATAGGTATTTATTTATATATATATATATATATATATATATATATAATATATATATTATCATATATATATGCATATATATATACATATATATATATTCACCATACATGCATATTTATATATTTACTATATATTTATATACATATATTTACCATACGTATATTATGTTTTCACATATACTGACACTGACACACACACACACACACACACACACACACACACACACACACACACACACACACACACACACAGAGAAATATTAAATTAAAAAAGTTTTGTTGGAAATGAGTATTCAATTCTATTATAGCAGACCAGATACATCAACTACATATTATTTCATTTATTTTAATATATTTATTTTTATATTCAGTATATATATATATATATATATATATATATATATATATATATATATATATATATTCAAATTAATTTAAACAAAAATAGATACAGGAATAATTTTTTTTTTTCATTTTTCTGGAATAGTTTCAAACATAGGTCAACATCAAGAGAATGTAATAACATATTTTTTCTCAAAAGAATTATCAAAAAATTGTGATATTATATATTTGCAAGGAAGGAGGAACCCCTGAAATTGTCATTGTTTCATTTCTATTTTTAATAATCAATTTTTAAAACATTAGGCCTGGAGCAAAATACATCGTGCCGTTTGCATGCTGTGAATAGATACTACGTCTTAGGAGGTTCGTCGCGAATAGTATTAACTTCAAATTACACTATTATCTGTACATACCAATATAGAAATAAACAGATAATACCACGTTAATTTAATTCCAAAATGCCAGTCTCACCAAGAAAACCAAACTGCGTGCCTACAGAGCGTGTTATGAGTACACTTCTCTATAGTAGCGAAACGTGGATATATACAAGCCATGAAAGGAAACTCAATAGTTTCCACCTCCGATGTCTACGACATATTCTACACATCCGCTGGCAGGATAAAGTGCCCAACACACATGCTAGATTGCGCCAACATGAACAGCATGTTTTCCATTCTCTGCGAGATGCGCTTTCGCTAGCTTGTGCATGTCAGGAGAATGGAACATGGCCGCATCCCAAAAGATCTTTTGTATGACGAATTAGTGAAAGGCTCCCGATCTGTAGGTAGATGGCACCTACGATTTAAAGATGTCACGTTGGAGGTAGATACAAAAAAGGGAGCGGTCTCGCGCCTTAACATTAAGCAAGACATGGAGAAGGGTGAGGCGGAGAGAGAGTAGCCTCGACAGCAAAGAGAGTCAGAAAGAGGGAGAAAAGACAGTAGTCCCAGAAAGCATCACAATTTGTGTGCAGTCAGTGCACCAAAAGACACTCACTCAGGAATTAGTCTGCAGAGCCACTTGCGCAGATGCAAATAATTTATTTATCTATTATTTTGGGGGCACTACGCCATCGTCTATAGTAGACGAAAAGGTACCAACAATAATTCCAAATCGTCGCCTTAGTATTAGACTCACTTATTCCAGCGAGTTTTCGTCGTTTTCGTGTTTCATACTCTCATTCTTAAGGCTTCTAACGGCTTCTACTATCACGTACAAAATCTAAAACATCTTTATCTATTAGGTTGAACGTATTATTTATTCCAACTACATCCTTCAGCAGTTAAAGTAAACACAGTCACTTCATTGTGATGAATAATTGAAACATATAAACATACATTCGCCTTTTAAAATATGCACCTCTAATACGGAGACCATATGGCCTTTAGGCACCTCTTTTTGATCTCGATTAAGAAAGGACATGTTTTTCATTTACACCGTCAATATCCGGTTGTTTTAACAGACGATTTTTAGATCTTTTGTAAATTATAAAACTAACCCCTAACCCTAACTCCTAACCCTAACGCCTAACCCTAACCCCTAACAAACAACCGGATATTGACGGTGTAAATGAAAAACATGTCCTTTCTTAATCGAGATCAAAAAGGAGTGCCTAAAGGTAATATGGTCCTAAT
>CM042147.1:38593623-38631123 GCA_023376005.1 Doryteuthis pealeii | reverse complement strand
TAAAAATGAGTCAATAAATGAATATAGTAATATTTTAAAATAAAGCAAAATAATTATTTAAATGTAAACTCTGTATTGTTTAGAATTGTTAATGCCTATACTTACACATAAGCACTCCAACCTACATGGAGAAAGATACATATATGGTATGCGTATAGTTACATATATTCTTACGGATACGCTTCAACATACCTACACACATACACACACAAATATATAATATATATATATATATATATATATATATATATATATATATCATGCCTATATTTACATTTATTCCTACAGATACACTCCAACCCTTACACATATACATACATACGAATATGCTATTCACATAGATACACATATATATATACAGATAGGGTCAAATTTACACTCACATTGGCACATACTCACACACACAAAAACACACGTACACACGCTATGCCTATACTTATACATATTCATACAAATACACTACATGCACACACACACACACACATACACACACACACACACACACACACACACACACACACATATATATATATATATATATATATATATATATATATATATATATATGAAGTAAACGGAAGTTAATCCGACAGTATGAATTTAAAATTTTTAGAAAATAACATCATTTTGTTTTTTCTAAAAATGTATTCATTTTATTCAATGAGAAAAGCAAGTGATAGTCCTTGTTTATCAGTCTGTTCAAAATTTGAAGTCTGAAGAAAGGACGCTGAAAAAAGTGTACGGTTTGAAATATGATGTCAAATATTCTCTTTTACGATGTGAGTATGAGAGTGTGTGAGTGTGTGTATCGAAAAAAGGCATTGTGCATTTTTAGGTGTTTTGTGTGTGTGGTTGCGCGTGTGTGTATAAATCTTTTGCGATAAACATGTTTTTTCAAGTTTCTTAATATACTATATATATATATATATATATATATATATATATATATACGCTATGGCTGTATGTAGGCACACGCTCATGCAGATGCTCTACTCTACAGCATAACTGTATATGCTTTATTCTGCCTAAACATATGTATCTAGAGAGAAAAGTGCAGATAGTTTCTTTCTTTGAATGGACGAACACTCGATCTGTAACGAGATAATGTACATTAAATCCGAGCAATCTGTTTTCATTTTTTTCTTAGACTAAAATCCGTCGAATATTTTCAGCATTGAGTTGTGTTGTCGATCGTTAGTGATAAAAACAAACAAGAATGAATAATTGTCAGAAATATTTCCTTGAGCAAACTGTGTCGTGAGATATCTTTTATATCTATCATTTGTTTATTTATTTATTTGTTTATTTTAGAATTTTGTATTCTGAGAACATTATGAAATAATTCTTTTTTTTTTTTTTTGGTAAAATTTAACTTTCTTATTTTTTTTAACTTTCTAACATCAAATGCGCACATCCAATCTACGTTGGTAAGAAATCAATTTTTATCCTGAAGGAACTCATTAATTTTTATCAGAATTAAAATCGCAATCATGCATTTTCGATCTGTCAAATACTTTGTAATCATTTTGGCGGTAGATTAATCAGATATAAAACGGTTTTATAAGTTTTTTTCTCGTCATAAATTCGCAACAATCCCAGAGGCAATAAATAGGTGAGAAGCTTCAAAACTTTGTCAAGTTTTAGAGTTTTCCTTTTCCAAGATTGGTTGTCTTGCCGAGATTAAAGAACTCAGTATGTCCTATTATCTTGAGTAAAAGGGAAACATTGACCTAACCCGTTCGCCACGGGTAGAATGTGATACAATGCTGCAAGTATGGGTCATTCATCGGTAACCGAAATAGCTGATCAGAAGTAATGGATATTCAGTACAAGCTTGCTAACAATTACACAACGATGGGACACCCGAGCTGTAGAAAAATGGATATATATATATATCTGTTCTTTCCCAGGGACTCGGCATAACGTGAAACAGTCGAGTCCAGGATTTGAACTTGTGTCGTTGGGAAATATTTTGTACAATTCCCTCTCTCCAGGGCTCAATATTAGCCTTGGTACATCCGGTGTGTGAAAGGTATGCACAAATAGAAAAAGGCTTACTTGAGATTGATGGATTGATAAATTGGCCATAGTTGACATTACTGTTTATGGTCGGGTAGGAGACACATCTTTACGATTCAAAGAATGGGGGCAGAATAGAACCAATATGGATTTATGGATGGTGAGTCCACGAGTCCGCTAAGGGGCACCTCCATTTTCCAATTCCCCGGGGGAGGCATTTATTGTCTCCATACAGCGACAAGGACGGTAGACGAAACTTCTGTACAGCTCATCTCTCTCTCTCTTTCTCTCTCTCTCTCTCACTCTCTCTCTCACACACACACACACACACACACACACACACACACACACACTATGTTTCTCTCTAATACATACACACTAATAAAACTCATTAGTTTTTATCAGAACTAAAATCGCAATTATGTATTTTCTATTTGTCACATGCTTTGTAATCCTTTTGCTTTAATTCTTTGTAGAATGGGCAGTTGTTAAGTATAATCTGTGCGACACAGATTCTTGGTGAGTGTCTATGTGTGTGTGTGTGTGTGTGTGTGTGTTGAATAGAGAAATAAAGGAAAGAAAGTATCGAATGGATAAAATAGGATATTTTAATCAATTTTACTTACACATGTTTCGGTCAGGAGTTTATCTATGTGTACATTATTCAATCTATTATTATTTTTGAATAACAAAATGAAATGAAATAATAATAACAGAAAAATGTAGAAATGTTCTGCACACAAACAAGTATCGACCTTCCTCAGAGTAAATCCTTATTTTTTAAAATAAAATTCGAAATAAACACACACACACACACACACACACACACACACACAAATATATATATATATATATATTATATATATATATATATGAGGTTTCGACTCACACACGGAGCAGTCTCCTATGTCTATAACCTTGCTGATGAGACCTAATAGATCGAAATGTACATTCAGGGATTGACATTTTCTCGATCTGTTTAGCCTTACATTCGAACCTATATGCCCGCCTAAATTCATTAATTATTAATAAATTAATTTTCAAAAATTAGGTATGACTTCAATTAAGCACATATCCTCCAAAAATTGTCGGCTAAAAGCCATATCAAATAAACACAATGTTTATTTACGTACTTTCATATATATATATATATATATATATATATATATATATATATATATATATATAACTAACATAATTTATCAGAAATAAATTTATTTCGGCTGCCTTGCCTCTTGAAGTCTGATTTCATCATGGACAAGAATTACATACAAATTCTATTTAAATATGCGATTTTGATTTTTTAAATTACTTTCAGTGTTCATTCCTTAAATACGCCAGATCACAGACGGGCTGTTACATGCGCCTATCGCTCAACGCCATACGGCGTTTCCATCAGAGACACAAAGAGAGTTAAAAGGCATGCATACGAAAATTTGGCAATAACAACGACAAAACGTGATATGTTTTTAGCACATAACATTTAATTCGAGGTTTAAAATCTTTTGGAATCTAAATACGGCCGCCGACAAGCTAGAGTTTTTCAACGTCCTTTTGGTTGAATTTTCTTATTCAAAGTCAATATATATAAGGTTCATACGAAGGAAGTTACACTTATCTTGTTTGTATAGGAGTGGTTCATTTTCCGGGGTTAATTATTGTCCCGGTATTCATTCCTTTATCCGGCATTTTCATTTTGGTAGCTTTGTTTCGGGAGACATTCTTCGTCTTCCTTCTCTCCCATGAGATGTTCACTGGTCGGCCATCTGGTATACACTGACCTAAACCTGACAACAGGGATCCCTTGCCCTTCCTCTAAGCCGTGACGTCACCTGTATCAATACGTTTTGCCGACGTAGGCAAGCAGCGAGATAGTATCAGGCGATCGTTCGTGTGCCTTCCTCTTTTTCGCTATGTCTGCCACAGGCCATGAGTAAGCGAAATTTTTAGGGTCACAATCTGGGACTTCTGAGGGGGGCTCTTCCGGCGTCGCACAGTCTCTCAGAATGTTCCAAACGTTCTATGATTTGATGGAACGTAATACGGGCAAACACTCAGAATTTAGAAAGAACATTTTTTTTATACATAACTTAAGGACATTCCCATTCACAATGCTTGTGCTTACAAAATTTGTATCTTTATTTACGAATGTTCCGATCCCGATGTCTATTTTACATCTATGATATACTCCGTATATATAAAAAATATACACAGACACTGATATTCATATGTATATACGCAAAATCTTTATATGTACGTTTGAGTTCTAAATTGTGGTTGAACCTTATCACGGAAACACTTGATAACATCCCCCCCAACACACACACACACACATATATATATGTATGTAAATATACCAATATTGAGTATGTCAATAATTATATATATATATATATATATATATATATATATGTGTGTGTGTGTGTATGTGTGTGTGTGTGTGTGTGTGTGTGAAGAAAAGGAAGTGAATCCGACGGTATGTAGTATATTAAGACAATTGAAAAAAAAACACAGGTTTAAATAAGTTGAGTGGTAAGTTTATTGGCCGACGCTGCAGTGTTTCGATCAATTAATTAGATCATCTTCAGGGCATTTGTTGGTATACGGAAGGTGATAACAAATTTTTATCCCAGAACAATGAGAAAAGCAAGTGATAGTCCTTGTTTATCAGTCTGTTCAAAATTTGAAGTCTGAAGAAAGGACACTGAAAAAAGTGGACGGTTTGAAATATGATGTCAAATATTCTCTTTTACGATGTGAGTATGAGAGTGTGTGTATAGAAAAAAGGCATTGTGCATTTTTAGGTGTTTTGTATGTGTGGTTGCGCGTGTGTGTATAAATCTATTGCGATAAACATGTTTTTTCAATTTTCTTAATATACTATATATATATATATATTGTGTGTGTGTGTGTGTATATATTTGAGCAGCATTCTTTCATTTATACATGTAGAATTAAACAAAACAGATGTCTCCGGTCAATAAAATCGTTAAACAGAAGACATCTGTTTCTTTAATTCTACACACACATACACACACACACAGAGCTATATATATATATATATATATATATATATATATATTATATATATATATATATATTACTAAGAAATATGCAAGCAATCACCCAATTTCCCTAAAGTGTTTCCAGACCAACTGCTCTACATTTAGTACTAAACATTTAAAACTTGGGAATTCATAATGCGTATAAACAGAAAATATGCTTATGATAGAAAAACCTCAAAATATATATGTATTGACCCAACCCATTCGCCACTAGCTAAATACGATACAAAGTCAATTTATTAAGTTTGAATTCAAACTTTTTCTTCTCCTAGACCGGTTGTCATATTAAGGTGAATAGACTTCCCTACTTTTTAACTATTTCTGGGGCTAGAATAAACGGGTTCATGATTTCCCCACGGGTCTTAGCGCAATGTGAAATGCAAATAGCCTCGTCCAGTATTTAAACTCGGTTTAAATTCCCAGGAGGATAACCATCACACCACAAACGCTTCCTTATAAAATATATATACGACAGATAAAGATGAAACCGATAAATATTGCTCAAGAAAAAGGGAAGATGGTAAAAAAAGTTCCAGCTTATAGAGCAGGTTATAATTGCAGATTATATCTGTTCTGAATAAATCTTGGAAGTAGCATCCCACAAGAAAATAGCTGTATAGTCACCTTCCCCTTATTATACAACTCGCCCGGGTGAGATGAACAAGGTATGCTGGATACTTTTGGAGAAGTAAGGATGAACTCAAAAATCTACCTTTCAGATGTCTCCTGGAGAGTATTAAACTTGAGAGGGTTTATATATATATATATATATATATATATATATATATATATATATATATATATATATATATATGAATTTTTCTATGTGACCGTTTTTATTTTGAATTCAACATGGCTACATTGTTGCAATATTCACCGGAAGATAACCAGACAATATTAGATACATATACACGCATAGGGGTTCAAACATTCGTTCTCAATAGATATTCCAAAAATAAGAAATTACAGTTATTCGCCCATTTCATTCATAACATAAAGAAAAAAGAAAGGAGGAGAAAGAAAAAAGGAGAAGAGGACAAAAAAAAATAACCACACAAAAAAAGATTAAAGCACGTACATTTCTGATAACCATCTCTGAAGATATAGTTTTACTTTGAAATCGATAAGACAAAAATAACATCTTTTTGTTTCTATTTTATATGCATTGTAATTGCCTTCAAATCATTAATATATATATATATATATATATATATATATATATATATATATATATATATATAATCTCAGTAGAAAAATCATAATTTTGTTAGTTTATGTTACGATACGTTAGCTCTTATGAGGCTCTTTTATACTAAACACAACTTAATAATAATGGTTTATAATTGTATATTGTAAGAAAGTAATGCCCAATCATTTACAGTGGCAGTATCAATAGAAAAATATGGAAATAAATCCGACGGTACGTTGGAATTCGAAAGAAAACTATTCCAAAGGACATCATATATTGCGGAGTCGACGTTAAATCGTTTCGGTTTTCTTTTCAAAACCTCATCAGGAATTAGGATGTGAAATCGACGTTCAAATTTTGCTTTTTAAAAAAACTTTTTCCTGACATTATAATGTCTTTCTACTTCTTTCTATCATTTCAATTTACATATCATATCTCTTTAGGAAAATACGTTACAATTAGAATATTCTTTCAATTAACAATCAAGTCACCTTTTTTAAACGGACATTACTAACGGAAAAAAGAATATATTTTAATCTAATACTTTCTCATCTTCCGTTTCATTTTGAAAAGATTTCCATGACTTTTGAGACAATACTTTTTATCCTAATGTCCTGATGAAGGTTGAAAGAAAACGAATTTTTTTAACGTTTACCCCTTCCCACATGAAGTTATGTCTTTTAATTTATTGATTCATATGAAGTTAATGAAAAATCATTTTTGCCAGTATATTAATACACATTGAGTTAATGAAAATTATTTCTACCAGTTTATAAGACCAAACCAAACAAAAATATTTACCAAGAAACTGTTAGCGTACAAATCATATACACAAAAGGATTTGGCATTGAGTGGATCGCAAGGCTTGATATGCCTTAAATGAAATAACCAAACAACAAACCAACCATCTTATCAATACGATCAGTGCTCAACTTTCTACTTTCTTACTGACTGACTAATTATCTACAGAATGATTCGTGAATTATGGGCGAATCCAACCCTCACAGACTACTAAGGAGGAATTGATCGGTACTAGGACCTAGAGAAACATCTATACTTTCACGTTATACATAAGACAGCATTTGGCGTTGGATGGCCCACAAGGATTTTCTTTGTACTCAGACTACTGCAACATCGCTGATGTATTTTGACTGCACTCTATGCTCAAAATCAGTCAACGGAAAAAAGGAAGGAATATATACAATACCCCTTCATTTCCATAACTCCTATGTCCACTTTGCTATGTATTTGCCAACACCCCTGTTCAAATAGTATGTGACACAAGGTTTTGATTACTAGGCAGTTAACCAAAACATCAATTCTTTTCATTAGTAAAGGATCCCTTTCAGAAGATATTTCCTTTTTTTTCTCTCACTCAGCCAAAAATACTTAAGTTTAACAAATGAAATACAAGAAAACGAGAAGAAACAATTTCATTAAATTGTATTAATAAAGTGGTAGAATTAATAAACTATGACATGTCAACATGTGGTTATTTTATACATAGAGGTTAGGGAATTGCATTAATTTCACGTTCATATTCCTATTCTTTTGTGTAGTTGTTTCTTAAGTGTTTTTTTTCTGTGTGTTTGCATACGGTTAAATTAAATATAAATTATTTTTGAACAAAACTATTTGGCCCATATAGAGAACGCTAACCTATCTAACATGCCGAGTCAAATTTGAACTGGGACTAACATAAATAAAGGGGTACATTGCATTCCCCATATCTCCACATTTGAGGCCTTCCTATCAAATATGATTTATTCTCATTCCTAGGATACCCCTTTTTTGTCTCGCTGCAGAGGATACAGTTCAGCGTATTTTAAGGACCATTGATAGAGCCATCGATATGCCGAGGTATCAATAACAATAGATTGTTTACAGCGAGGTGAAGTAGAAGAGTTAACAAGTGAAATGAAATAAATGAATCATAGATGAAAGTTATTATTTCCTATCCTGCAAGCTCGAAAAAGACATTTATCGATGGTATCAAGTCTTCAATGTCTATCTCTGTTTTTATCAACTTGTTATGACAATGAATGAATAAATCAAAAACTTTTTAACGCCGGTCAGTGACCTAACTTTGTTACCTTTATCACATGAACTGACCACTGAAAAAAGACATCAGAACATCTGTTGTTACAGATAGAATCTAAATCTCCATTCCCATTGGTTGAAGAGATCACAGTATCACATATTTACCACCTTTTTTTGACGGCACATTAAAAATGTCAGATGTATAAAACACTTACAAACATTATGTATATTTCTACGCACACGTTTTTATATACATTTACATACAAAACTGGGTACAGCAATGCTCAAATTAGGAGTAGAGTTTAACAAAATTTGAATAAAAAGATATTGTTTCCTCTTTGGTAAATAAAAGGCGGCTCGTGTCATCTAAAGTCCAAAATGGTTGCTTGTTAACTCCCCTACTTTACCTCGCTGTGAACAAGCTATCTCAATTGATTCTTCGGGTTGTTGATCATGCTATAGACGGGCTTATAATACGCTGACTGTATCACTTGTTGAGGGGTAAAAATAAAAAGGGGTTTCCTACGCATAAAACTAAACTGTATTTGATGGTGAGGCTTTTCCTGTGGAAATCTGGGAAATGTTGAGTACTCCTTCATTTCTATTACTCCCTGTTCAACTTTAAACCAGCTTGATAGTAAATGTTAGCCTCAGTTAGTATGTTAGTATCTGTAGGAATAAATATAATATAGGCATAATATCTATCTATCTATGTATATCTATCTATGTATATATATATATATATATATATATATATATATATATTTGTGTGTGTATGTGTGTAGGTATGTTGAAGTGTATCCGTATGAATATATGTAACTCTACGCATACCATATATGTATCTTTCTCCATGTAGGTTAAAGTGCACCTATGCTTATGTGTAAGTATAGGCATTAACAATTCAAAACAATACAGAATTTACATTTAAAAATATTATTTTGCTTTATTTCAAAATATTACTATATTCATTTATTGACTCATTTTTTTTGTTTTTCAGTTCTTTTTTTAAAAGGAAATTGTCATAAACTTGTAATTTGAGTCACACAGAGTTGCTATCATATTTAGATTTTTAGCCAAATAGTTTTGTTTAAAAATTATTCCTATCCAATAGAACGGACGTAAAAAAATATATTAAGAAACAACTATACAAAAATGTAAATAAGAACATGCTATGAACGCAATTCCCTCACCTCTAGGCATAAAATAACCAGTGGTGGGTTGTTATGTCGTAGTTTATCAATATACATGAAGTTAATGGAAATAATTTCTTCTAATTTATCAAAACAGAACAATATTTACCTATTTACTTAAAAATCATGTCAATATAAACAAGAATTGACATTTAATAGCCTAAAAGGGTGGATACGCCATTAGACAAAATAGCGTATCATCTTTAGTCTTAAATATAGCAAACTAAATTATCAATATTAATCGAATATATATATATATTTATATAATGGATAAAAGTAACCTACTCGAGTTTCATCGATTGATTCTTCAGGGTTACATCTGTTGAATTAATCGAGTTTTCGATTAATCTCAGTTGGTACAATATTGGTATTGTACCAACTGGGATTAATCGAAAACTCGATTAATTCAACGGATGTAACCCTGAAGAATCAATCGATGAAACTCGAGTAGGTTACTTCTATCCATTATATAAATAAATTTTTGCTCTACATTGTATTGAGTACTTTGTATTTGTTTTTTCTCAGTCTTAACCCCTGGATACTGTGCGCTATATGTGTGTGTGTGTGTGTGTGTGTGTGTAGTATTCAGAATGTTTTAATTTTCTTTTCGATAAGAAATTAAATAAACAGGCTGTGACCTTCTAAATACTTTGTTTTGACAGTTGAACACAAGGAAATTACGCAAAATTAACCATTTTCTTTTTGCTATCAGCGTAAGAAAGCCTGCAATTAGCTATACTTTAAATTCGAGATTTCAAGAAAATGTTTTTTTATTAGAATTAAATTTTTAAAGAAATGAAAAATATCCATCATTTTAAAATCTAACTCAGAATCAACCAACAAGATTGAAAACGTATTCTTTCCTTGCTATTTGAAAGAGTTGCCAAACTGCGTAACTAATATGGATACATCTGTTCAGTCTTCCTGGTCTATTCTACAATGTTAGACAATAAAAACAGTCTTTTTAAAAAATCTTAAATATTTTTAAGATGTTCAAATACTTATGAATGGCACTATATTTTCTACTGTGCAACACTCCTGTATATAAATCAATTCAACAATATTTTGTTAGAATATCGTATAATCCACCTGCTGAATTCAATTTCGAAGGAATATAATTATCTAGAAAGTATATTACATTTCAGAGTTTTTCACTCCGGTTCTTTTCATTTTCAAGACGGTATGAATTTCGTTGTAAGAGTGTAAAAAAACATCATTCCTACGCACACAAATTCAAACTATTTTTTATTTCCATGTAACAAAGAAAATACAAATCATAGGTATATATATATGCACAGACACCGTGTTTCGACATTTCACGTCTCATCAGTGTGGCTAGAGACAGCAACTAACTCCAAATAGGAGCGAACCCTGAGAGACTTTACGTCTGCGCGATCCGTTAACATCTAGGCCATCACAAGCTGCCATTAAGGAGCGGTGTTTTAACTGTTTTAAATACATCCATCTGTGTATATACTTTACGATCACCAGAGAGATCAAATTTGTAAACAAATGATAATTATATATATATATATATATATATATTGTGTTTCAGCGAGGTTATCCATGCCAATCTCTCACCAGCCGTCCCTATCACTCAACGCCCTCTGGAGCCCTTTGGGTATCATCCACTATCTACTATCCACGTCGATGCAGGTCTACCTAACGATATAAACACACCGGCGTATTTTTATACTAGACTATAATAATAATAACAACGCAGCATTAAATTAGAGTAGGTATTCTAAATCACTTACTTTTCCAACACATATCCAAAACCAATCTCACCATAGTTTGTTAATACTAAATTCAGACAATTTATACTTTTCTCGTCTTTTAATCTATCATGCCACACGTCAAACACTTTTTACCATTTCTTGGGACGATTTCCTATGGACCGGTAATAGCTTTATGTTACTGTTATGAACTGTTTAAGGGTCAATAAATAATAACCCAACATGGGTATAAAATGTAGGGAACAGATTTTATTCAGCAATTTTTCAGGGTTTCTTTGTTTTAGCTTACACGAAGAAATGTATCTGGTACTACTCTTTATTTGAAGTGAGCACACTCTGTTAAATATATACCCTTTGGGTAAGTCCATGTTCGTGTCATAGGTGAGTCACCTACAACAGTTACGGAAGTGAGTGCTATGCAGAAATAAGAAAATGGGCCTTTCACGGGCTCAACTATTTTCCCTCTGTCATTCTGAAATCCTCCACACTTGCTTAGACAGCATTCTTTCCTTCTTAAAGTCCTGAACAAGGTTTATTAAAAACTCTATAACGCCGACTCCACCATCAATAGTAAATTTATCTTTTTGGAATACTTGTGTTAATCTATTTTTTTTTTTACATATTTTCGGGTTTATTTCCATATTTTACTACCACACACGCACACACACACACCCACACACACACACACACACACACACACACACACACACATATATATTATATATATATATATATATATATATATATATATATATATATATATATATATATATATGCGTGTGTGTGTTTATCTTCGTCTGTGAAACTGTGAACTTATACTTCGTTGAGAATTCTTCGGGAAAAATGATCTTATCTATCTATCTATCTATCTATCTATCTATCTCTCTCTCTCTCTCTCTCTCTATATATATATATATTATATATATATATGTTTAGCCATACATATATATATATATTATATATATATATATATATATGTGTGTTTAGCCATACATTTAAATAGGTATTCCCGCCTAATTCATTATTAATTAATTAATTTTCAAAATTAGGTACGACTCCAATTAAGCACTTATTCTCCCAAAAATTGTCGGCAAAAAGCCATTCCAAACAAACCGTGTTTACAACTTATCATATATATATATGTGTGTGATTGTAAGTAGGTTAAGTTTGAAATTTATTTCATCTACACACCTAAAAAGTTTAACTAAAACGAACCGTATTACAAATATCAAATTTAAATCAATCCACCATCTCTTTTTTCATCCAAATCAAATCACATAACAAAATAGACTTACACAGATAAATATAAATACCGAAATATTTACATAAAGTCTTTTTAAAAATTACGAGTGTGAGTCTCTCTATCAACTACTTATTAAAATTAAATTTTTGAAAAAAAAAAAATTTTTTTTTTCTGTGTAGCATTCCTTTATCTTACCTTTCTTTATAATAAAAACGGAATGGTCCATTATTAGCTGAGGTGAGGACACTTACAAGATAATCAGGACATACATTTTTGCATTTCATCTTGGACAATTTGGAAGGTCTTATTTTTAACCAGAGGGTATCACAGGATGATAACTATCGGAAGATTAAGGAACACCTTTATTAATTTCTAGATTCTACTCCATATATGTGATAATATGTGCATGTATATTTATATTTATGTTTGAATTCTCTATTTTGGTTGAATATTTTCACGAAAATATTTGATATCATTAACATATATATACATATATTTGATATTTAATATATATATATATATATATATATATATATATATATATATATAGTTAAACTCTACTGAAAATTCATGTTGGACGAGTTTTTGTTCGATCCTTTCTCGCCATCTTATTAATATCTGGCTGGAATTGGTGTGGCAATCCACCAAAGGTTCTGTTACGGCCGCTTTTTGTTCGTCTTTGTGCCATCATCAGGTATGAAATTGGTGGAATATTTCCGTTGCCTCGCTTTTAAAACGAGCAGTAGCAATAGAAATTAGTAGTAGGGGGTAACGCGTTCCGTTTACGCAATTCCACCCAGATATTAAAAAGATGGCCAGACAATTAGAAAGGATCGAACAAAAACTCGTCCGACATGAATTGTCAGTAGAGTTTAACAAAAAATATTTAAAAGAAAAAAATGCTGCCAAGCGTAAGTGGGTGTACACAGGGTGCAATGGGTAAATTGTTGCCATGAAAAATTATTAATTTCGCGCATACGCTTTGTTTATTTCAGGTATTCAGGTTTAGAGTCAGCCGAGCACTGCCTGTATGAAAAACAGCAATTCACACCTCTATAAATTTGAAAAAAAGGATGCTGTACTGCTTGACATTTTTGTCAGAAGTTCCAATACAAAAAAAAAATCAGACTGTGTTGGTGACAATCTGAAGACAGTGCAGAAGTTTTGAAAAGCATTGAATGAGTTCAATGGTGATTTCAGAAGTTTCACTCTGATCATTTTTTTAAATATCTAAAAAGATAAATTCAAGTAATGAATGTAGTTGATATTTTCGGAAACATTGTTCGTGGTTAATGTATAGACAAACTCGGGATATTACACAGAATATAAGTTTATTATTAGTCGTAGTGTCGACGTTCGAACGTTTCGGTTTATATAGAAACCTTCTTCATTTTGTTCTTAAAAAGATAATGGGTGTTTTTGAAGGAGTTGTGTTTGGAAATATATTGAAAAGGTTCATAACCATTCATAGATAAGCGTTCAAATTGAATCTGTGAAATGTTATGAACCGTTTATACGTATTTCCTAACTCAAATCATTCAAAAACATTCATCATCTTTTGATCAGCAAAAATTTGTTTGTTTTTTCCTTTACTTGTTTCATATTGTCCTGAAGAAGGTTTCTATATACACTGAAACGTTTGACGTCGAAACTATGATTAAGAATTATTACTTATTTAATGATTATTTTGGCATTAAATAACCCTATAATTTTGATATGTTATTAAAGAAAGAAACCAAATTATGAATCCACTTAATCATGTAAATACTTTTTAAATGATTAAGGAATTGCAATCGAACACCTGATGCTGAAAGACATACATATAATTTCCCGAATATTTCTAAATAATGTTTATCATTCTTATAAGTTTTCATTACTTATTAATTTAGTTCTGCTTGACGCAATGGCAAAGCGGGTTCAAGCATTACTTTTTGACTCACCCTCGTAAATTAAGTGAAAATTAGTAATTTGTTGCTGAGATCCAAGCCGAAATTAACAACGATCACAACAAATTAATCAGTCCATAACCAGGGACATGGGAGTGTCTCAGTTACTTATTAGGCTGATATTGCATGAAAACATTCGGTATTTATCATACAAGATTTTTATCACATAAAATGAAGGACAAAAAAGATAGTAGTGTAGAGTTTTTTTAAAACTCAAGTGTACCCTCCAACCGAACATGAGTTGACATTAAATAACCCTCAAGTTTGATATGACATTAAACAACGAAACTAAACTCAACTATCAGCCTTATCGCATAGGGGTGTAGAAAACACCGACTGTTCCTCTACAGAGAGGTAACACCTCTAATGCTTAATGATGGAATCGTGGTGGCTCAACAGTCCATGACATACTACACTCCCCTTGTGTCCTTAATTGGATTGAACGAGCGGACTGTGAGTCCCCCTTCGATCTATCGGAGTTAAACCCTGGTACCTAAATGATTATCCGGGTTGCATACCTTTTCTGACAGATCATCAACCATTTCTATCATCTAAGTGCTAGAAGGCCGTGGTCGAGAGTCTTTGTCTCTAGGGCATGACGTTAAAATGCATCGTGTGGTCAGGTTACAATTGAGCTCTGAGGAATGTGTACTACCCATTCATTGCCATTACTCCCAAGTTCACTCTGACCCGGAGTGGTAGTATCTGCTAGGGTGCAATTCCTTGGTTAAATAGATAAAAATATGTTTAAAAATGAGTTTAAAGAATAATTAAAATTACCAAAAAGAATGAATAAAATAAAATAAAAACTTTTTCGACATAAAATAAACGAAGGGTTGACATACCGCAAAATCCAACCAATCAATCAATCCCCAATTATATGTTGTAACTGTGGACATCCCTTGAAATACATGCAATTATAATAACAAGACTTTCGACTATAAATATCATTCTGATATAAAACATTGTCAATTTTTAAAAAAGTATTTCATAATCTTATGAATTAATAACAACATTTTACCAAATGAAACGTGTTTGAAATAATTTCGTATTTGTTCTTAGCTCATTCACTTTACGATGATGATAATTGTTACGCCATAGGAATGCTGAGATCAGCTAAAATACAGAGAGTGCTTGATAGCTGAGGAGACATGCTGTCACTCGGGCTTTTGGGGAGGCCATCTACTACTCTAACTACTGGAGCTCTGTTGCTACTTCCTATTACTACTATAAAGGTACCCTTGTTTATCCTTGGAGGAAATGGACACTGTGAGCAGAGTTCAAATCGTGGGCGAGGCTTGTTGGTTTTCACGTTATGCTAATATCTTTGGGAAAAGTATGAATTCATCTGTTCTCTCTGCCATGGGTAAATAGTAGGACAGACTGGACCCTAACCATTATTGGAGAAGGGAGACTCCGATTTCAAACCCATTAAACTAAGCTTAAAAATTGACCTTGTCTCGCATCCTGCTCTCCCAGAGAGTTTAGCAAGTTCATACTACAACTACTATTACTACTACTTGTGATTTTTTGCATCAGCATAATGATCTTTCACTGGAGTCTGAATTACAGTAAGTCTTGTTATGTACCCTGGACTGTTGTGATTGTCCTCGCCGATTTCAATAAAGCTGTGGTCTCTATCACTTAAATCCTTCTAGGTGATTCATTTTTTTCTATTTAAGCCATATAAATGCAAGGGCTAGACACGTCCAGCTCATTGATCGAGGGAGAGCCTCTCCGACCACCCGTGTAGCGTAAGTAAGGAACAAAGTGAAGTGTTGCCCTTAAGGAACATGGACTGCTCAGACACCAGTGTTCCATCTTTAACCGTCACAGTGGCCCCATTGGGGCGATTTTCCACCTCTTCAGAGGTGCAATCGATGTATTCGTCTATCCTAGCCAATAGGGTGTAGATTGAATATAACACATTGGTATTAACTGTAAGTGCTTCTTAAATATTTTTATTCTGAATACCTGATGCTATATAACTATGAATTATTTGTATTAATAATAATGACTTGCAGCTGAAATTATTTACGAAGGATTAATATTAATTAGTTAAAACCACATAATTGTTGGCGAAAATCAATTATTTTTTAAATATAAATGTTTTTGAAATAATATAATTATTAGTATTAGATAGGAATACTTGAAAACCTACAACTGTGTGCAAATTAGTTATATCATGTATATTCATAAGATTGATATATATATATATATATATATATATATATATATATATATATATTTATATATATTATTATTATTATTATTATTATTATTATTATTATTATTATTATTATTATTATTATTATTATTATTACAGATTTTTGCCAATCCACGAAGCAAATAAATTTACTTCTGAGTTAATAAAATCGAGTTAAAAAGTACTTAATAAAAAGAGCTAAATATACGTTTTTTAAGCGAATGTTATAACATTCCAACTGCAGTTTCTGGCCGGATCAATTCTTCAGGGAATTCTTGAAGAATTGCTCCGGCAAGAAACTGCAGTTGGAATTTTATAACATTTGCTTACAAAAACGTATATATATATACATATATATATGTGTGTGTGTGGGGTATATATATATATATATATATATATATATATATATATATATATATATATATATATATATATAGGGGGTACGTGTCAGTTGCTTGTGCGAGTGCAAAAACACATTAGAAACAACTACACAACCAAATGTAAATATAAACGTACAATGAAATAACCATAAACGGGTTGACATACCGTAAATCCATAACTTTCAAGTGTATGGAGAACTCAAGAGTATTAGAATATAAAGTATTTACAGTTTCATGTTTGAGGAACAGCCGCTCCCCCTCCCCTACACGATAGATTTTATGAATGAATAATAAATAAAACGGACAATATTTCTTGCTAATAAATAAATAAAATCATAAGGATACATAACACAGAATTTGTTTTTGCAGGTGACGAAAAAAAATTCTGTGTTATTGACACCTATGATCAATCAGACGGATTGGTTGAATAACCGGGAAAAATTATTTATAGCTTTTGAAATGATTTCTACACAAAAATAGGAAAATTACAAACCGCATAAGAATATATATATATATATACTATATATATATATATATATATATATATATATATATATATATATACGTACCTCTCAGCACAAGTGTTATGTAAATCATGGTCAATTTTTAGTTTTTAGTTTAACAGGTTAGAATTCAGTTTTCATTCTCCTAGACTGGTCCCCTAACCAAGGTTAAAGAGCCTAGTCCGCTCTACTATTTACCCATTGGTGGTGGGAGAATAATTGCATTCATACCTTTCCCAAGGGTATTACTACGATAACCATTACATCACGTATCTGTACTATTTTATAAATGAATTTTAAAAAAACAACAGAATAACAAAAAATATATTATAGAAACCATTTTTAATGCTTTGTAATTTTTAAGTACGTTATAAAACACGTAATGGTTGATGAGGAGTCGGCGTCTTGAGTGGACTAAATTTTTCTGACACCAGGTCAACTGGAACCTATACTTGATTTTTAATCAAGAGGCATTTGACGATCTGACATAACAAAGGAGAACCCCATATAAAAGCAACATTCGGCAAACCGTAGTCGAACATTCAACCGAAGCGTTCAGACTTGCCATTTGACAATTCATTGCCCTCTGTGTGTGTATATATGTATGTGTATGTGTGTGTTTGTGTGTGTCTGTGTCTGTGTAAAATAATACAATTGACTGGTAAGTAAGGGATGATTCTATTTGAGATCATCAGATTCTCCCTGTACATCCATACTGTATGCTCTTGTAGGTGCAAACTTATATCATACAAGGAATTTTAATAAATCCCTAAGAGAGCTTAATGTTTAATAACTAATGAATTAATTATATACAGAGCAATATATAACTTTCAATGAAAGAAAAACATAACAAACCGTCATTTTACTATAATAAATTTATTTCGACCAGAGATACAATATGAGTCTAGTATCATCAGATACAGTTTACAAATACCTTATTTTGTAAACTCTCTACAGGTTATATATCTATATATATATATATATATATATGTGTGTGTGTGTGTGTGTGTGTGTGTGTGTGTGTGTATACACTATATTTATATTTTACTGATATTTATTGATTCAAATGTTTTACCTTGAAATTATAAAATCTCAGCCTCTTCTGCGTAATATACTTTTTCAATTGTCTATTTGGCAAACAACTTTTAAAACTAAATTAATGTCAATAGATTTTCTTTTATTCCTACTCAAAAATTAAAGAAAAAGAAAGTAAGAATAAAAAGTTTAATTGGGAAGAGCAATGTTTACTTTGATCTTTTCGTATCTGAAACCCCAAAACGTAATGCTTTCTTCTTTAGTAAGAACCATTTTGGTGAAGCCAAACAGAGATGTCACCGCCTGAAACAGTTCTCAATAAATACTAAATAATCTTTTTTTTTCTGAACTGGGCCACAATTTAGTTACATTGAATTAAGTTCGAGTAAGGCGATTACCTTGTCCGTATTTAATCACAACCATCTGTCAAAACACAAAAAAGATGAGATAAACAAAAGGTATTTATTCAATGAATTATATTAAGTAAAAATTATACTCATAAAAACAATTAATTAAATATCAATATTAAATATTAATATTTGAATCAATTAATAAAGTATCACTATTTTAATTAATTTAGAGGGAATGGTTATTGTATACTGGATCATGCAATATTCAGTCTACTAGTACATCCAAATACAGTTTGCACCAGACATAGAGTAACTCGCAACTGAGTGCTAAAACATCGAGGTAGACGGTTCGCACAATGGTTCCGTAATCGTTGCAGTCTCAGGTTATCCCTCTTATGAGGGCGTGACACAAGAACACTTTCACGTGGGCCCACCAACAAGCCGAAGCTCATGGGTGGTAGGCACAAAAATGCGTTGATCCCGTCGGCATTCCCCCTCAAGGGGGCGCCTCAGGCAGTGGGCAATAAATCCAGTCCTACCCCTTTAAATCAAGGGGACAGGCATTGCCTAGGGGATAGACCCCTGGGATCAACGCTGTTAATTTTAATTAGCTGCTCCAGAGGCCGAAGCACTCTGGAGAAGGCTCACTTATCCTACATATGTTCTAAAACAGCAGTGTACAAATAGTCTTGGACTAGCTCATTTACTCTCTACGAAAGGTAAGCTAGGCTAGTCCCCAACAGTGGACATAAAAGCAAACAAAGAAAATTCTGACTAGTTATAGAGCATTCCGCAACTTCCAAGTGGCCACGTCTTGTCCTGTCTGAACACCCACTCACATTTCGTATCCACAGCTTTATCCGATAATAAAATCTACGTTTACATAACCAACCCCTTCCTTTTGGTCGATAATCCAGCATTGTTATCCTTCAGTTTCCAGATCTTTTGTTTGCTAAAGTTCCTTAGATTTTATCTCATGAACTTTCAATGTACATAAGATTGTTGCAACCTTGTCATGAGTTGTATCACTTTTCCACCATATTTGTGTGTGGGGTCTTTTTATTTATGTATTTCTTGACCGCACTTTGATCCGTCATTTTATTACATCTTTATTACCCTTCTTCGATAATCTAACAGATATCGTTTTCTTTTAAAAACATACTTCATATGCAAGCCTTTTATGTAATTCAGTCATATTACTTGTGCCTTCCGCCAATTTATCATATGCATGTTGCTTGTCTTTCAACAATTTTCAGTTTTGTGACAATTCTTTTAAATGAGATTTCATGCTGTTAGTAATTATAAAATAGCATTAGATTTCAGTTTTTAAAGAAATGCTCAGATAAATGAAATTTCTAAAATGTAATGACAATTGAGTTTCTAATACAAAAAGTACTTCAAATTAATCATTGTTTGTATGCATGATTTACATCAGCAAGATTGGTAAATGCTATTTGGTAGAAATTTTCAAAATTATATTTCAAATTTTCTATGAAAGAAACAAGAAATTATACAGAATCATAAAGATAACTTAAACATATATTATATAATTATTGAAAAAAATGTTTTATATTGGAATAAATGAATATTTTGGTGGATAGTAAACGTTACTCACAATTACTGAAACCTTTTTCGTTGTGTAATTCATTGAGTATTATCAACGTGAATCTGTCAAATCCGTAATTACTACTGTTGTTCCTCTTACAACAGTATTGTGGTCTTTCTTGTCAAGAGTTTGAATCAAAATCACTCATCGTCACTGTTGTGTCCTTAAAACGGATACAATCAGACAAGGTTGTAGTCAAGTAGAAGAACCAGTCAACACGTTCATAGATTTAAGATAGAGTGTTTTATTGCAGAGAGATAGCATAAGACAGACAAGGAATAGTGAGGTACGCTACTAATCCTCGATGCCAGCCCAGCATAATGCCATGTTCACTATATATATATAGTCAGACCACATGAGTAAGAGAGAGAGAGAGAGAGAGAGAGAGAGAGAGAGAGAGAGAGAGAGAGAGAGAGAGAGGGGGGGAATATTCCATTACAACATATACTTATTGAACAAAAATATTTTATAGTGATGAGTTAATAAAGGAATAAATGAATATTTGGGGGATTTAAAAAAATGGGTGTTAAAAATAGGATTCAAGATTAAAAAGCCTACAAATAAAAGGCTACAATTTTATTTTCTGTCATTGTATAATTTCATTAGCATTACAAATTCTATGAATGATTGATAACTCGGTATCTTTCCAGTGAATTAGGATGAAGTTACCTGCGTGTCTGATATAAAATTTGAGAGTTCTCTTTCATTCTTTTTTGTTCTATCTCTTGCATGGCGTCAGTTGAAGGTGAAATCTCTAAGTAACAGTTTTTTTTACTGGGATTTTCATTTCTTACGTTTTAGCGCGTTTTGCCAATAAATTATACCACGTCAACATTCAATGCTATTACTACCGCATCTGTTAGCGGTCCTCGCCTGTCAGCTTGACAGTCATGGTTCGAATCACGCACAAGGCGGTCTTCCTATCTATAGCTCTGCTGATGAGGCCTAATAGGCCGAAATGTACATACAGAGATGGATTTTTCTCGATTTGTTTAGCCTTACATTTGAAAAGGTATGCCCGCCTAATTAATTAATTATTAATTAATTAACTTTCAAAATTAGGTACGATTTCCATTAAGCACATATTCTCCCAAAAAATAATACTTGATGTAACTGTGTAAGTGTCGGAATAGTATGAGATTCAATTTGTCATGTTCAACAAAGAAAATGGACATAAGATGGAATTTTTGGAAAAGAACTGAGAAGAATTTCATGCCACAAGACATCATCAAACATGATGTATTGAATGCGATGGAAACAAAACAAAAATTATGTTTGATTACATTTTTATTAGTACTACCCTTTGGTAATATGTAATAAGTAATAAGTAATAAGAAAATAGATCAGCGAAGGTAAATAGTGATGAGTCTATTCACGGATCAATAGTTTAGCATAAAATGTATGTGTTGTAACAAATATTTAAATAAAGTAAACAAATTAACAGACTTTTCTTTAGTAGCTGAACATTCCGGCTTTATAAAATATTTCTAAAAAGAACTAGATTAAATTAGTTAAGTTAATAATATAATTCCTTTATATAATTTGCATTCTTAAAACAAATACTTTGCAGAAGCCAAAATATGCAATTCTGTCTTCAATTAAAATACAGTTTTTACAGATCTCAACAAAGGACTGTGTGTAGCTAATTGAAAAAAAAAACAGGGCTTTAACATAAGAACTGTCAATTGAAACAGTTAAAAGGATCATAAAACTCATTCAAAATGGTGATCCACAGTAGTGTGTGACGAAAAACCGACCCCTTTCCAGATGTTCCTTCAAATATCTAAATCGGATTTCATGTTCTTCGTAATTATGAAATAGGATTAGACTTTAGTTTTTATAGAGATGCTCAAATAAATGCAATTTCTATAATGTAATGACAATACAATTTCTAGTACAACAGTTCTTCAAATTGATCATTGTTTGTATGTATGATCAGAAAACAGAAAGCGAAATTAAGCAGCGATGAGCCTATTCAATACTTAATAGTTAAGCAATAGCTGGCACTGTAAGCAGTACGAGTTCTCTGTTGATCAGCATGCCTTGATTCGGCATTGAATGACCTGAAAAAGAGGTTATATGCTGTAAAAGAAATCAAAAGACCAACTAATAGTATTTAATAAACAGTATTGACTAACAAACGAAGATATCAAAATAGTATCTATTAAGTATCTGGTCGGCATCCTTAGTTCCAGATGTAATAAGTAAGTAAGCAAGCCAATAAGAATCCGGTGGTAGAGTATTCTTTGTAAGTCCGACGTTCAATGAGAATCCAAGTGTCAATGACATAAGCTCAGAATGGGGTCTATTAATACAGCAGAAGCAGCAGCAGCAGTGCCAGTGATTGGACAATAGAAATCTACCACAGGTCACGTGGTAGTCAACGAGTCTATATTTAGGAGTGACCATTTGCCCCATGCCTTATATCCAAATAATTCAACAGTATCAAGTTTTAAATCAAGGTGACCCGCTTGGTGTAATAACAAAGTAACCCTTACTAGTTAATTCAAACCACACTTTTTGCTCTGTATATGTAACCTTGAGGCGCGTGGTGTAATGGTTAGAGTCGTAGGAAATGGAATCATCGATCCGAGTTCAAATCCTGACGATACTGTTTACATTCCACATAGCTCTAATATCCTGCATCTATGCATGAATAGTAGGGTAGACTGGGCTCTTTAATCCCGGTTAGGTAACCAGTCTAAGAGAAGGAAAACTCTGAATTCAAACCTGTTAAACTCCGCTTAATAAACTGACCTTGTGTCACATCCTGCTCGCGTGGAAGCTTTGGTGAATATATATATATATATATATATGTGTGTGTGTGTGTGTGTGTGTGTGTTTGGTTGAACTCGAGTGACGATTCCTGTCGTACGAGTTTCTGTTCAATCTTTTCAAGGTTTCTGACCGTCCTATCTCCCACTACCAATTTCTATGCTACTGCTCATTTTCTTTAAAAACGAGACACCACGAAACATACCATCAGTTTCCAACCTGAAGATGGCGCAGATCGACATGCCGAAAGCGCTCGTAGAGACATCTTTAGTGGATTGCTACACCAGTTCCACCCTGATACCAAAAAGATGTCCAGACACCTTGAAAGGATTAAACAGAAACTCATACGGCAAGAATCGTCACTCGAGTTCAATCAAACATGTTTAAAAGAGAAAATGCTGCCAAAATACACTATATATATATATATATATATAATATATATATATATATATATATATATATATGTGTGTGTGTGTGTGTGTGTGTGTGTGTGTGTGTGTTGTGTAGCATTGTCCTTTAACTAAACAAAGCTTAGCAAATCACTGGTATCAAGTTTCAGATAGAGAAGATAACCGCATAATTTAATTATTAATTGTAATTTCCTACGTTTTTGCGTAGTCTCGCCCACGTACCATATGTTGCTTACAGTACCAGCAGTTTCTAAATGATCGACCCTTTAAAATCTCACCAGTTATCAAATCAGCAAATTTATTGATAGAGCGATAAAATGAAATTAAATGAGAATTATCAAATTGAATAAGCTTTGAATATTTACAATGAGAAATTTAACAATAAGCATAAACAATGAAATGATATTAATGTCTTCCTCTTCTTTAAGTGAACAAAATGAATTACCGGAGAGAGTCAGAAAGTATTGACTACAATTTATTTCCAAGGAAACTGAGGCTAAACAAATTTTCCTATTCTACCTCTTGTCAAAAATAATGTAATTAGTCACACCTAAACTTTGTTTGGTCTGTAATAGGGATTGTCGTAGGAAATATATACGGTGATTCGAATTCACATCATGGACTTGGATGTTTGCATTTTCCATAGCGCTAATACACTTAAGAAATAGAACAAATACAATTATTCTCACTCTATGGGTAAATAGTAGGACAATTGGTATGTTAACCAGTCTAAGAAAAAGAAAACTTTGAATCCAAATCTGTAAAGATTTGCATGAAGAATTGACATGTCACATCCTGCTCATACAGAGGGGATGATAATTACATTCATTCAGATTTTTTTAATTAGCAAAAAGTAAACAAATTAACAGACTTTTCTTTAATAGCTGAACATTCCGGCTTTATAAAATATTTCTTAAAAGAACTAGATTAAATTAGTTAAATTATTAAAATAATTCTTTTATATAATGTGTATTCTTAAAACAAATACTTTGCAGAAGCCAAAATATGCAATTCTGTCTTCAATTAAAATACAGTTTTTACAGATCTCAACAAAGGACTGTCTGTAGCTAATTGAAAAAAAACATAAGAACTGTCAATTGAAACAGTTGAAAGGATCATAAAACCCATTCAGGATGGTGATCCACAGTAGTGTGTGACGAAAAACCGACCCCTTTCCAAATGTTCCTTCAGAATCAAGGAGACTAAAAAAGAGATCTGGTAACGTCAAATTAAAATAGACGGCATTAATGTGTTACATAATCTATGCGGTTGCATAAGATTATTGTCAGTCCCCTGTATTTCTGAAGGGATGGCCCTTTTCATGTCACGGGCGGTACTTTCCATGGAATATTACAGAAAGCCCGCAAAATACGTGAGGTCACGTGGGACCTGGTTGGGTCGCAGTTTCAGCTTGGACGTCAGGCAGAGAATGATATCTGCCTTAGCTGGGGCTCCCTTGTACACGCGCGCTGTGTTTAGTTAGAGGAAGATGTTTAGTTAAGTAAATAACAGTTTAAATAAATAATATGGTTTTGTGGTTGATGAATGTCTTGGCAACAAGACTGACCTAGAAGAAGAAATGAATCCAGGACGACCAACTAGCAAGAACAGTAAATAGAAGTCATAGAGAAAGAATAGAAACTAATAGATATCTCCAATGGCCAAAGAAGTAAGTTATGCATCTCTCTATCTACCTGTGCCTATCTCTCCCCCTCTCTCCAGTAAAAGAACACTTGTGTATGTACCCAACATGGGTATATGAGTATGAGTATGTAACAAATGGCCCCTGCATTTTTTGGCAATAAAGAATTGGATACTTTATACCATATAAAACAGAATGGCGCTTTGACCGGTGAATAACACACTAGATTAAGGATTTTGAATGCTTTTAAATTCATAGTGGACTTGTTTGAAGAGGATTTGCGCTTCATGCATTGTTCATGTGTGTTTCGACAGATAAAGCTTCAAGTTTTATACTTTTTGAACACACTCTATACACAGCGACACACACAGAGGCATACAAACAGACACACAGGCACAAACGCACACAAACAGACAGACAGACAGACAGACACACACACACACACACACACACACACACACACACACACAGAGTCAGTGATGTGTTCTAGTATACATATATATGCATATATAATTGTCATTGTAATTTAAGGCTAAAACATTACAAAATGAATAGTGTCGGTAGATGTTCTACTATATTATTATATATATATATATATATATATATATATATATATATATATATATATATATATATATATATATATATATATATATATACTTACTTCACCATTGAAATTAATTATTGAATCTATTATTGAGACAGTTGTTTGTGTTAGTATTGCAATGTATAATTTTAATTAAACTTAGTTTTAAAAATATTTTTCAACATTAAATGTATAGTAATTTGTGTTTTTGTTGTTTATTTTTTTAAGCAATACCTAAGTAAAAACAACCTTAACCCAATTCGCAAAATGTTAATTCATAGACTCCAGTTAAACTGTCATTGGCTACCAGCAAAAAACTTTCCGTTTTAATTTTCCGACCTAAATAAGAAGGCAGCCTAGTTTGTTTTAGTTAAAAGCCTGAAGAAAACTTTCACTTAAACAGTGGGTGGAGTCAATGTTTGGTCATTTGAATTCCATATTGTTTAAATATGTAACTACTTTTTTTTACCCAATAAGAAATATTTTAAAAATAAGTTTAATAATCCTGTTAAATCAGACATGTATTCCGAATTTGACTCTATAAAAAATTAATAATTAAAGTGATCTTAAAAAAATATATTTTAAAGCATGAATTCAATTTTAGATGAGCGTATAAAGAACTTTTGTTTTGTTTTATTAAAACAAAACAAACGTTATTTTCTGTAGCCTGGAGAAACGGAGGGGGCGACTTGAGTTAGACTCGAGTTAGAGGGTGGTAGAGGGAATGACTGCTGATTTATTTTTAGTGATCGCTTTCATTCCCCTTCACATGCATATATAGTGGAAAAAGAGAGTATGTATCACGTAAGACATAGTTGGGTCATTTGTTGACTTAATTGCAAATTACGACTAATTAGAATCAATTAAAGTGGATTTGTTTTCAAACATTTAGTAATACTAAAACTAAGGTATAATAGAGTATAAATTTCGTGTCAGTAAAGTCACCAGCAAAAAAGCCATTAGGGATCCAAAGTTGAAATCTCAGCTTTAGTATAATATATATATACATATATATATATATATATATATATATATATATATATATATATATTGCACAATCACTTACCTAATATCTTGCGAACCTTCGCACGCACACACACACACACACACACATCTATATATATATATATATATATATATATATATATATATATATAAAGAAATCTATCTGTTTATCAATTTTATTTTCATGAATGTATAAGTGTACAAATAACAGAACAAAAAAAAAAAAAAACAGAGTTCTAATACTTCAGCGTTGTTTTGTCCCTGGTTCGCTTTATATACCTACATAAATATTTAAAAAAGACATGCATATATATATATATTATATATATATATATATATATATATATATATATATATCGCACATTTTGAATTTTCTATTTTTATCAATAAAGATTAGTCAGCAAATCCCCATGTTGATCGATTTGAGTTTAACATTTTCAAAGTAAATAAATAAATGAACAAATAATATTTACATTTGAAAATATAGATATCATTAATTTTTATTTCTTAGTGATACTTTAGGATTTTAAACACATGAATATAATGTGCTGCTTTTTGGCAAATATAACTCCGCTATACTTTCATATAGACATCATAGATAGATAAAATGCTAATTAAGATTGATTAAGGATTATTTAATTATCATTGAGTATATAACTTAAATGACTAAAAGAATTGTGACAGCAATGTTGAAATAGCTTCGGCTACAGACAAACATATGATCTACATTTTAGAAGAATACACTTCGAGTAATTAAATACCAAACAATGAAATAGAAACTTACCTTATAAATAGAAAATAAATTAGATATGTTATATTTACCAACACCTGCGTGTAACATATGATACGTGACCAATTTCTTCAGCGGAGTTTAACAGTTTTGAATTCAGGGTTTCCCTTCTACTAGACTGATTACCTAAACAAAGGTTGACAATCCTAGTCTACCCTACTATTTACCCAGCGCAAGGAAATGAATGGTCGAGTGCATATATTTCCCAAGCTCTATGTGAGATGCAAATAATATTACACCATGAGCCTTTACTAGATGAGTTCCACGTCCAAATTCCTTATTGTAAAAGACTCCGTATGAAATTTAATAAATGTCACATCTCAAAAGATATAAAATGGAATAAAAGTTACTATTAATAAACAATTGTATAAACTGTTATTAGTTCAAGTTACTATTCTTAATACAAATGTTTGCACAACATTATATGCTTTCAGGTTTTCCCATCCAATTCACATAAGCAGTTTACATCATTTCAAGCATTTCTAGTAATTATACTGTTTAAGTGTGTCAACCAATCAAAGCGCGTGGTGTAATGGTTAAAGTCATGGGAAATGGACTCGTCGCCCCGAGTTCAAATCCTGGATGTAGTAATTGCATTTCACTTAGCGCTAATACCCTTGGGAAAGGTATGAATCCTACTCTCCCTCCAGCTATGGATAAATAGTAGTGCAGACTGGAAATTTTAACCTTGGTTATGCAACCGGTCTAGGAGAAGGAAAACTCTGAATTCAAACTTGTTGAACTCCGCTTAAGAAATTGACCTTGTGTCACATCCTGCTCGTGCGGAGGGGTTGTTAAATATATATATGCTTTCAAGTAACACGTCCAAATGAGCGCGTTCCATCGTGATGTAATAATTAGTAAGCTACTCTCGCAGCTCCATTACTTCTGAATATCTAGTTTGATACTCAGTTAGACCATATACTTATGACCTTGTGACATATACTACCCATAGTGAACAGGTTGGGCAAATACCTACTCACCACAAGTTAAAGTATAATGTCATACTTAGTTTAATATCATTTTATTTATTTATTTGGAGGGGTATATATATATATATATATATATATATATATATATATATATATATATATATATATGTGTGTGTGTGTGTGTGTGTGTGTGTGTGAGAGAGAGAGAGAGAATGGAAAATGAATCCGACAATATGAGGAAAAATGAGTAAAGAAAAGAAATGTAGATGGATAAAAATGAATCGATATCACTTACACGTGTGTTTCGGTCTGTTTATCAAATGTATACGGATTTAAGTTATTATTATTATTGAAATAATCAGATGGAGTTGAAATGATGATGATAATAATAATAGGAAAAATGTATAAAATGTTCCGTACACAGAGAGATTTTGACGACCTTCATCAGAGTGATTTTTTTAAAATTTATTTATTTTTTTATTTAAAAAAAAATCACTCTGATGAAGGTCGTCAAAATCTCTCTGTGTACGGAACATTTTATGCATTTTTCCTATTATTATTATCATCATCATTTCAACTCCATCTGATTATTTTAATAATAATAATAACGTAAATCCGTATACATTTTGATAAACAGACCGAAACACATGCGTAAGTGATATCGATTAAAAGTGATATCGATAAAATTTATTTTTATCCATCTACATTTCTTTTCTTTATTCATTTTGTCCTCATATATATATATTTACCAACCCCTCCGCACGAGCAGGATTGACACAAGGTCAATTTCTTAAGCAGAGTTTGAATTCAGAGTTTTCCTTCTCCTAGATTGGTTACCTAGCCAAGGTTAAAAACCCACTCTCCCCTACTATTCAACCATAGCTGGTAGAAGAATAGTTGGATGCATACCTTTCCAAAGGTATTAGCGCTATGTAAAATACAAACAGCTTCATCCAGGATTTGAACTCGAGTCGAAGAGTTAATTTTTTACGACTCTAACCATTACACCGGGACACCTTCAGCTTTTATGTGAGTATATGTCCGCTGGAGATATGCTTGTTGCATTGTAGGTATCTCTCTCAAGGTGATTTTCTCTTTATAGAACCTGTGTAGGAATTTCAGTCGTCAACAAAACGAGTTGATGTCTGTGAATTTAAAATTCTGAAGATGTTAGGTAACGATAAGTTCTAATAAAGCTAAAAATCTATCTCGCAAATCAATCTGCAAATCAGTGAACTAGCCAACAACGAGAGAAGTGCTATTTTGCCCGATAACTACACAACGACGAGATTAAAATTTCATTTTAATCTTCATACGTCAGTGATAAGAAGGGATGAAATGTGTGAATCGTAATTAAAAAGTAGAACGTGACAAATTAAAAATCGAATAGATCACAGTTGCAAAAAGAAGAAAAGAAAAGCTTGAATGGTAAATACAGCAGACTTGCCAACTCTGCAGAATATTTTGATTTTCATCATTTTTTGTTTTAATAATCTGATATATGAATTATGCAATCATTTTAGCTCGAAAACATCTTTAAAAAATCAAATTATTTTCTATTGTTTCGGGTTGTATTATTATGAGAATTGCAAAGAACGATGACCGATGAGAACACACAGAGAGAGAGAGAGAGAGAGAGAGAGAGAGAGAGAGAGAGAGAGAGAGAGAGAGAGAGAGAGAGAGATAGAGAGAGAGAAGGGATTCCATTCTGTAGTCACGCCTAAGATGATGGTGCTGCTGATGCTGATGATGAATGATGATGATGATGATGATGATGATTAACACACAGAGAGAGAGAGAGAGAGAGAGAGAGAGTCAAGGGATTCCATTCTGTAGTCACGCCTAGATGATGATGATGATGATGATGATGATGATTAACAAGGCGCTGGATCTAAAGGAGACGCCGTCCTGGATTTGTGAGCCTTCCAATGGTTATAACACCGAGCAACCACTTTCACCCCTTTCCTTATTTGGTGTTAACCAGTGCAAAGACGTGGACGAGAGGAGAGTGTGCGGTATAGGTGGGAAGTTTTCCTGCACCGTTTGGGCTATATCGTTGGTCAGTCAGAGATCATCCCCAACTGCTCGACGCTGGCTTGACGCACATTTAGCACTTTTATGTTCATTGCACCAAATTGAACTCTGTGTCCCTAGTGGAATAGCACAATGTTTGACCTTCTTGGTGTGGGTGTGTGTTGTCACACTCAAGAAAACATACACTTGTGTTTTTTTTGGCGGGGGGGGGCATTCTGCTAGCTGTCTTACAATGTAAACATGGCCGTTCCACAAGCAGTGTACAAGGGAAGTTGGTGATTTCCTGGTCGGAAGGAGTGTCAGGTACTGAAATTCATTGGAGGCTTTTAGCATGATACGGGTACAGTGCGCTACTGCGCAGATATATGTATCAGTGAATAGAGAATTTTAAAAGTGGCCGGACAAGCGTTATGCACCAAGAGTGAGCAGAACACCTACCACTGATGAGAAGATTCAGCTTGCTCGATAAATGATACTGGCGAACCAACAATTTATCATGGATGAGCTACCTGCAGACTTAGCAGTTTTGACTATCAAATCATCGATGATATATTAATGAATAAAACATAATGTAGGAGTTATTTTATTTAAAAACTTTTACATTTTTTAATATCAGTTGACTATGAATCACGTATCGTCGAGAAGCTGTGTTACGCCTCAAAGATGCGTGGTTCAAAGTTAACCCACCTGAAAAAATGTGTAAGTTTTTAAATAAAATAACTGGGACATTATTCATTAATATATCAACACAGAAAATCACATCAAATTAGGTTAATTCTCTGATTTTTGATATTTTTTCTTTCGGTGGGGGGACACACGATGGTGGAATTATAGGTCCGTTCAGTTAGATCTAACCTAGATGTAGCCAATGCGTGGATAGACTATAAAAAGCATAGAACATCGTTTGCAAATCTTCATGAATATCAGATTTTATTAAAGCTTTCATAAAACTATTGAAGTCAGTAAGTCTACTGTTGATTTGAATAACAGCAGCTAACTAAGTACAACTTAAGCAGTTTCCAAGACAGTTGGTATATATAGAAATCAAGAATGATCCATTCATGAATTTGGGTGATTTGGGTGATTCCATTCCTTGAGTTCAGATTGTTCTGCTTGACTGCTTGATTTGAATGACATTGTGTAGTCTTATAAATATCCTGTCATTCTGCAGTAGACTTTGTGACTATTCGGGTTTGTATTAAGTTACAACCGTTTGTTGCCTTGTCTTCCCAGTTCGACGGTAATTGGAACTTTAATTATTCTTCAGAATGAGAATAATTTTTGAAAGCCCTCGTATATTTCTAATAGTTAAATATCTGTTGAATAATATTCATTATTTATAGTGGCATTGTCCCTATATAAAAAAAACGAATCCCAGATTGTATACACTCCTTTCTTGTGGGAGAAAACATGATAAATATTAAATTATTGAGATTTATAAATGATGAATCTCTGTTCCTTTGTCCGAGGCTTCATTTCTATGACCTTTGGATGTTAAATAAAATTCTGTTCATGCGACAGAAAGAAAAACATGCGAAATATTACCCATCTTTACGTTATTTCTTTAATCTTTTCCCCGTACATTATATCAATTTAAGCATTCATATATTTTGTGTAAGAATGTCACATCCTTAAAAAAAAGCTTTCCTGTAAGAAAACCTGCGAGATGTGGAACGTGTTGAATATTCATCTCTAGAGCATTGATAAGGTTTCAGCAAAAAAGAAAAACACGGACACGTATGAAAGAAATAAACGTTCACGTGTTCTTGAATATTTGGCAAGATAATCAGAAACCCGTAAAATAAGGGGACATTTCACAAACCTAATAACTTACCTAACTGCGGATACATGCCCCTTTTCTCATCCATTCGATGGTTTCTACTTCTATAAGATCCTGTTATTGTTCATAAAAATGTAAGGTCAACCACTATGTTCCTTATAAGGAATACTATACAATAGTACACACATCTGACTGTAAAAAACAAAACAAAAAGAACTTAGAAATATTGAAATTATTAGTCATCCAATCGAGAAAACACATTTTTAACAACATTTTTTCCCGTGTGGTCACCGTCGTTTTGTGGGTAACGTGCTAACTACATAATCTATACATATACAAAGTGCAGTTGTGTGTATATGTATGTTCGGAGGAAACTTCGAAAATAAAACAATTAACGACAAAGTAAATATATATACTCATTAAATATCACCAGGGCTTGGTTTTTGAGCAAACATAATTGATATGTGGTTTATATTTGTGAAGATAATTAAAAAATAAAATTTAAATGATAACATCATGGACTGTTTTTGTCATTGAATATTTTACATAGTCGACATTAACATTTCTTTTCAGAGTAACTGGATCAATGCAAGGTCTATTTTTTTTACATGTGATTTAAATAGGGCATCCCACGAGGATACAATTCACGATTCAGTAATAATGGATCTGCGGGACTAACTTAAAAAAATCCCCCTCTACCCAGGCGACGTCGGGTAGCCGCTGCTATAAGCAAATAAGTTTGAACTTCTTTCACACACTGTTGCTTGAATTTTACGGCATGTCAAACCTGTTGGGTTATTTTATGTCGAATAAGTTTTTGTTTATTCATCTTGTTGTTATTCAATTTTCAAAAATTCATTTGAAACACATTTTTAAAATCGTTTTTGATCTTTTTAACACCTAGCTGAGACCTTAACAAGTACTATCACGCCGCGTGAGAGTGATCCTGGCAATAATGGTAATGAAGGGGTGCTTCACACATCCTAGAGCAACAGAATGTAAAACCCAACACTAGATGCAATTTAACATCATACCCAGGTCACTAGAACCACCAACCACCGTCTTCTAGCACATATATGATTAAAAGAGTATGGGATTGACAGTCATATAGGTGCTAGGGCTTGATCTGAATAGCCGTCTTGCCCGTCTTGTAAAAAGTTTAGTCTTGCAAGTCATGGACAGCTCAACCATCCTCAAGAATCATGGGTGGCCAAGCCCGAGCAGCAGGGGGTCCCATGAGGGTTACTTCTATGTAGAGTAGCAATCGGTGTATACTACAGTTTGAGCCGACAAGGCTGGGGACAATAACGTGCACTTTCGGACTGATACTTTACATATGTAGAGCATCCTATCGTGGTGTAATGGTTAGCAGCTAGTCATGCAGATGCCATTTCTTACTTGAGACCTTTAAGAACTGATGGGATAAATGCTCAGGGCAACTCCTCGTATTGTAATGGTTGCCAAGCTAGTCTCACATCTAACACCAGGTTAGGTAAATATATATCATATGATAAAAATATATATCATATGATAAAGTATGGACCCCTCATCTTCAGCTGCTGTGGGTTTGATAGTACCACTACTGTTTTCCTACAAGGATGACTTTGGCTTTAAATAACTCATGAATGTGGATATGCCTTTAAACATAGGAATCAAATCAAACCAAACATCTTTTTCAAATAGGAGCATAATGATCTGGTCGTATTTGAGAATAGAACGCCTTTATAAATATCTCCGTCATGTTTTTTTTATAGGCTGTCTATATCCCTGCAGAGGGACTAGAACCGCCCTCATCCCCAAAAGAAGTGTCTGGGTATAAAACTAAAATGTATTTGATATCGGGGTTGCAGTTTTGGATCTCTGACGAAGTGAGGAGTACCCTTGATTCTCATTACTCCCAGGTCCAATGACCCGCGGGGGTAGTAACTGTAACGATCCCATCTATGGATAAAAGAGTTCGGTTAAAATTATTTGTGATACAAAAAAGCAATAAAGAAAAGACACAAACAAAACAATTAGAGAAAAGTAAATATAAACGTACAATAAACACGCTTCCCTAATCTCTAGGCATAAAATTACACTAAACGCAGTTAAAGCAATCAATCTCTATGAATAGCTGATTGGTTGTTTTACGGCATATCAAACTCTCCGGGTTATATAATGCAGAATCGGGTAATTTTGATAAACAAAGGACAGGTTGCCTGCAGTACCTGCGCTTGCTTAAATGATCTCTCACTTAAAAATAGTATCAGATGCATACTTCTCAAACACGAACATGAAATTCTAGACGGCCATATGACAATATTCCTTGTAAATGACTAATAGATTAGTCGAAAACGCTTTGGGAAAATGTCTTTTCGACAATTCACTCATATGTAATCATCGATGATTACTCGACTTCCCTAAAACAAGAAAGCGGAAAATCTTTAATCTCCCTTGTAGTTTCATGTAAGTAATAATAAGGCTTAGTTAACAGCTATAGCTTCTAGAAAATATACAAATACAAATAATATAACATTATATGGTATCAATTATTCCTATCGTATGAATAATTTCTAAACATATTTCACATAGTGCTAATACCTTTGAGAAAGGTATGAATCCAAAATTCTTCCTCCAGATATGGGTAAGTAGGACAGACTATGTTATTCAACTCTGGCACGGCAACAAGTCTAAGAGAAGGAAAGCTCTTAATTCAAACCTGTTTAATTCTGCTTAATCATTGACCTCGTGTCACGTCCAGTTCGTGCGGATGTGTTGGTAAATGCATTCCATTCCGGGTCACAGTGGAGCTGGAACCTCACCATCAGATGCAGTTTGTGTCATACGCAGGTCACCCATTTTTTTTGGATTACACCATAAGTCAGCGAACTGATGGCCCCTCTGACAGGGCGGAATTCAAAACGAGTCAATTCGAAATCATTTATACGAGAAATCGTTGTGTATTGAACCCAAATGAGAACAATCTACCCTGACTACAGTAAACGGAATAAAGTGCTCGATTGAAAGAAGAGGGCCATCGGGTACAATGATCGGAAAATTTGTGATACTTGTCTGAATAACTCACAATAAACCACAGGTGGAATTGGTTATCATTTTCAGAATCTCTCTGAGACGCATCGCTTCAGTTCTGTGTTCCTGGATTCCTATCCGTTCTGACAGACGATTGCTTTGAAGATTTTTACTCCAGATAATCACAGAACTTATGTGATCTATTTTATCTGCAAGCGTTGTACTGTCAGAAAGAACTGCAAAATCTGAGGATTTCTTTGCTTTAAAGACACATACAAAATTGCATTTAAAAAAAATATAAAAGTTACTTTGAAAAGAAGAATTCAACTTTTATTAATCGAATCAATACTTTCTACCGGAAAATAAGTCACACACACATACACACACAATAAATCATACACCCCATACACACGCGCATGCACACACACACAAATACATAATACACTATCCTCCATAAATGAGTACAACCTAAAAAAAACTGGTGGCGCTCGTCTTGTAAGGCTTATATTCATAGAAAATTGACACGACGACAAAAGTTCAAATCCTGGCAGGTAGTATTTCACATAGCTCTAATAACCATTTGTCATTGGTTGGCAAAAGAACACACACACACACACACACACATAGGGGAGAGAAACAGAGAGGGGGAAAAGAGAAGAGAGAGAGACAGACCGACAGACAGACAGACAGACAGAGCGAGCGAAACAATACACAGTCCCTCATAAATAACTACAACCTAAAAACTTAGCGTTGCTCGTAGTGTAATGGTTATAGTCATAGAAAATGGACACAACAACCCAAGTTCAACAGCATTCAAAGTAGCACTAATAACTTTTGGAAAGGTATACATCCAACTATTCTCCCTCCAGTTTCACTTCGCTTTAGAAATTAACATTGTGTGGTCCTATGCTAGTCATGGTACATGATAAAATTTCTTAGATCCGTGACTACCACATATGTCTCCATTATCGATGCTTTCTGTGCCCATGTTTCTTTTATCCGCAGAACTGGGATTGACGTAACTTCGTCGGAACGTCTTTGTGACCAGTCGGGAGATTAATGGAAGCGAACTGCCGTAGTTGTTGTTAACTCTAAAAAACGAGACAACACACCGTTAACATTACCAACGGTTTTATTATTGTATATAATGGAGAGGAATAGGTTTGCACACTAAGTCGAAGAGAAAAGACACGGCGAGGAGCTCGGCTATCGTTTTCTTCTATGATAATCAGCAGTGGGTAAAGGTAGATTTGACTGTGTCACTTTTTTATCGGAATTGTTATTGGCAGCAAGGTCTAATCCTTTTGGTGACAAAGATTTCTGATTTCAGTAATTTGAAATTTCGTGGTTTTTTGACAAGCTTCGTTAGCTTCCCTGATTTACGGACTTTTGAACTGCTCGGACCATTCTTTCTAGAAGAATTATATAGCTTTTTTAAAAATGTTCAACAATTGTCAGCTAGTGGTCTTCCCCAAAAATCAAGTACACACTTAGGACATCCGACAGTTTTGATAAAAATATCAATTTAGTGGCAGAAATGACCTTTGATTGAATCTGTAATACAGCGGAATGAAACTTTATACAATATTTTGAATTTAATGTTTCAAATTTCAAACAAAATCATTTCCTATGACTAACAAAAATACTTTTTAATCTTTTCCACTTTCGTTAAAAATGAGTAAAGGCCAACAAAAATAACCTCGCCATGTCACACTTTAGTCACAACATGCTCGTGCAAAGATTTTTGTAAATATGTACATAGATAGATACGTACATACACAATAACATACAAATGTAACTTTGTAGCTTATACCGGGATATATATAGATTCCGCTTTAAAATAGACCTTGTGTCACATCCTGACATCCTGGTAAATACATACAAAACTTTTTTTAGAAAAATGTAATTTTCTTCTAAACGAAGGATACCAGTATATTTTTCCTTTATTTATAGTGGAACACTATACAATCAGAACGAATATTTTTCGGTATTACTTAAGAAACTTTAGAGCATTGAAATTGCTAAT